>CM052813.1:75244697-75271941 GCA_028533885.1 Nasua narica | reverse complement strand
AAATAAATACGCACATTACAAAAGGGATGCACTGAGAAGTTTCTGTCCCCTTCCCCACTCTGCCTGCCCTCAGAGAAGCCCCAGTTTTATTAGGCTCTTGTATATCCTTCCAGTGATGTTCCTCCATGCAAACTGAGCAGCACAAACACATGCTTTCATTTTTCCCTCTTTCCTACCAAAAAGTAGCTCGCCAAGTCTCACACCCCAGGTTCCTCTTTAACCGAACACTAAACCCCAGACTGCCTCCCCTCCCCCCACCCGAGCTCCTCGTGGGCTCCTGGTCTTTCTCAGAGCTGCCTGGCACTCCAGGCTAGATCGACTAGTTTATCTGCCTGATCCCCTGCACACAGGCACTTGGGACATTTGAAACTGTTGCTAATGCAAACGATGACCTCAGTAACAACCCCACGCAGAGGACTGGGCGCCCACAGGGGGGATTCCCAGAGGACGGCAGGGGCAGAGGATAAATGCATTCGTCCTTTTGGTAAATGGAATCGTCATGTTAACAAACTCCCCGGTGATCCTGAGATGCCTGCAAGCTCCTGCACCCCGGCCCAGCCCCCAAGCGTGTCCTGTGGCGGCCTCACCTCATCGAGTTTGGCATACCAGGTCCTGTAGGCCTTGTTCCCAAATCGAGAGGGCTGGTCCACCGGGGGGGTCTCGTCAATCCACCTGTCCAGCGTGTTGAGAAGGGCGACCAGTTTCTCAATGGCCTGCAGCAAGCAAATAGAGGGGGCCAGGCCACAATGACTAGTGGCCCCCAGCCAGAGCCACCAAGGGAAGTCCCAACTGCTGCTGGACAACGATCTGTAGGCATGGCATTAAGTGGTAAGTGCTGGGGAGATCACATACTCCTACAAGACTGGGTTCTTAAATCCAACTGTCTGGGGGTGCCCAGACAGGGTGGCTCAGTCGGTTAAGCGTCTGCCTTCAACTTGGGTCATGATCTCAGGGTCCTAGGGCTCCTTGCTCAGCGGGGAGTCTGCTTGTCCCTCTCCTTCTGCCCCTCCCCCAGCTCATGCTCACCCACTCTCTCACAAATAAAATCTTTAAAACACATAATTTTACAATAGCCTTTAATAAGTTCATAGAATTTCATCGTGCCAACATACTATATAATTTTTCACCAAATCCCTCCCTGTTAAATGTTTGGGCTATTCCCAACTGTTCGCTCCCACAAACAACCTGGGGGGGTCCCCCTCTGCAGAGCTGCTGTCTCAGAGGTCCGAACCTGTGTAATGCTCTGTAGGGCCACAGTGAAGTCTGGCCCATCT
Organism: Nasua narica; assembly: GCA_028533885.1. Lineage (NCBI taxonomy): Eukaryota > Metazoa > Chordata > Mammalia > Carnivora > Procyonidae > Nasua > Nasua narica. Next base: position 75,270,667 of record CM052813.1, on the reverse strand, counting down.
CCCTACACCTTTCCCACAGCAAGCAGGAACCAAGGAGTGGGATCAGTGTCACAGGCCGGGGCAGCGTTGGCACACAGAATGTTACTCAATGAGGAAATCAGGTGAGGCTGACGATCCCAAACACAGGTCTGGAAGGGCAGCTAGGACATGACTCCTTCTGGGCGTGACTTGTAAAAAAAAAAAAAAAAAAAAAGGCCAGAACGAAAGGGTGGCAGAGGGCACAAGGCAGGGAGAGGGTGTTTAGGGGCAGACAGCCCTGGGGAAGACGACCCTGCCAAGAAGGGTCATGTGTACTGGGCACGACCAGCACAGAGAGAGACTCCAGGAGCCCCTGACATTGGGTAGCACCCAGCAGGGTGGTGGTGAGGAGGAAGGCAAGGCTCGGGGAGGTCCGCTCCACGTAGGAGCAGGCCAAGAGCTGTGGGGGAAGCGCAAGTGGACTTGAGCTAAGGGGGTACCTGTCAGCCAAGGCCCACCCCCGCATGGCTCCAGGACGCAAACCGCAATGCGGGCCAGGTAAACAGTGCCTCCTGGCATTGAACAACGTGACAAGGGCCTGAAGTTCCCGTCTCTCACCTCCTCTTTCTCTGGCTTGGGGCGCAAGAGTGAGGAAATGTCACCTGTAAGAGGGGAAAGCTCCCCGGGTGCCTGGCCCAGGCAGAGGGGCTGGGTGACAGAAAGCCACCCAGCTGAAATGTGAGACAAAGTCCCACCACGGCCCAGCTTCTCGAAGAACCGGGTCACCAGGAACTGATGAGGACAGAGCAAGCCTGACCCCACGGAGCACCTGGGACTCAGGAGCGATGAGGCAGCAATCTTGGCCCCAGGAAGTAGCAGGCAGGCCCAGCTTCCTGGTGATCTCAGGCTGGGGCAAGGCACTGAAGGAGATAAAGAAGGTACGGGGAGGCCACGGAGAGGCCACGGAGAGGCCACGGAGAGGCCACGGGCCCAGCTGCCAGCTCAGCTGGAGACATGAATAATTAAAAGGCTCCTAGCTCTTCTTCCTGGAGAGGGCTTGTAGAATGCAGGCGCGGCCTCTATTGTCTGACTGGCTGGGGCCGAACCTCAGGAAGCACAGAGAATCATTTGAACTACCCTCCTGCTCCCTATACCAGTGCTCCCTTTCGGATTTCATGGACCAGTAAAATTTTCTCCAAACCATGACTTGCCAGTGTTTTCTTGCTCTTTGCCCCCAACTTAAATATCAAACAGAACAACAGCCAAATAAATAAATAAATAAATAAATAAAGCCTCTTATCTACTCACATTTCACAAAACCCCGGAGATGAGGACAAGTATCATCTCAAGCTGAAGGAGAGCCTTCTACACTTGGGTCTAGACCGTCTCACCACATGGCCCTTGTCACTCCCTTGCGCAGCTGGTGGTCTGGAAGCTGCCACCTGGGGCCGCTCCGTCTGCCCTCTCCCCAGCTGCCATGCCTGCAGCGGGAGGCAGGAGTGAGAGGAAGCAGGAGCCCCAAGCGGCTGTGCCGGGGGCCCTCCCCCCATCTGTGGGCTGAGACCCCACACTGTGAGCCCTGCCTTCTGCCGCCCCGCCAGCTGTGGCCAGAAGCTGGGGGACCTCTGGAGAGCAAGCTCGTCACCTCTGCGCACCAAGTGATCACCCCGGCACTGGGATGAACCCCAGCTCTGGAAGCGCCCCCACCTGATGCAATCACACCCCTACTGGAGATCAGAGCTGAAAAATAGCTCACGCTAACAGCTAATAATGCTAGAGTATGTCCGAGGCACTGTCCTAATAAGCCTACGTGTGGGATCCCACTGAATACTCCCTGGGGCCATGAGATGGTCTGCTGGCTCTTACACTCCACAGATAAGATAGAGGATCAGAAGGAACGAAGCCATCAGCTTGGAAGCGAGAGGTTATCCAAACCCAAGCACCCTGACCCCAGAACCCAAGCACTTAACCATGCTGCAATCCTGCCGAGAGAACAGCTCCTGAGCTAAGACAACACTGGCCGGACTGGTCTACCATCAAAGCGCGAGGGGAAATTACGGGACCTCAGGAACTGCTGGGGTAATCAGAACAGCCCCCCGTAATGAGCCTTCCTCCACCACGCTCCCGGCCCACTGAGCACAGCTGAGCTTCCCTCACCACAGGCAGAGGACAAGCCCTCGCTCTCCCAGCCCATGACCTCAGCGGTGGGCCAGCCCCCAAGAGAAGGAGCTCTATCCCCAGCACCCGTCCCGCCCCCCTCCCCTCTGGTTGACAGAACAAGACCTTGGCCACCCCACAGCCAGTCAGGGCCGGGGAGAGACAGCTCCGCTGGGGTGGGGTCTGCGGGCCCCGTGGAGAGCCCGGGCTGCGACAGGGCCAGGCTTCACCCAACAGGGAGGGATAAGGCACTGAGAGGCCGCTCAGGCCCTAGTGTCTAAGATAAGAGCCTGAGGGTGACCGGGAGCCAGCTGGGCTAGAAACCCAAGAGGCCACGGGAGGCCTGGGACCCAGCCCTGGGAGGCGGCATCCGGCAAGAGCCAACACCCCGCAAGCCACACCTCCCCACGGCTCTGGTCCTCTCTCCGCCGACAACCTGTCTTCGAAAGGGCACCCAAAGAGCACCCACAGCGTGTGCCCTCAGCTCGGCATCCCCACTTCCAGGAAAGACTCCTTAGGACAGAGCGCCCACAGATCTATAGGGAAGGACATTTAGGGACACAACCTAGAAGTCCACAGTTAAGGGCTATTTAAACAAACGAGGGCTGCCTCAATGGGGCAGAATTTACACGGTGGTGGTGGCAGGGCGGCAGGAGAGGAGGAGCTCAGGGGGCAGGTCTGGGTGACGTTCCCCAAATCGTTCCCAGGGCCACCCCAGGGAGCTGCGCAGGAGGGGGAAGAGAGAGAGGGTAGCTTTTTGTCAACACACTTTTATCAGTGATCCCTTCAGTGAAGCGCACTTACTGCATTTGTGATCTTTTTTCATTTATGAAGGTACACGGGCGCCTGGGCGGCTCAGTTGGTCGAGCGTCCGACTCTTGGTTTCAGCTCAGGTCCTGATCTCGGGGTCCTGAGATGGAGCCCCCCCAGGATCGAGCGGACCAGTCGGGCTCCGAGCCCAGTGCAGAGGCAGCTTGTCCCTCCCCCTCCCCCCACTCGTGTGCTCTCCCTCTCCCTTTCTCTCTCAAATAAATAAATATTTTTTAACAGGAAAAGAAATACAAACACCAAATGCCAACCGCACATGCGCCGGGGCGATCGTATTTCCTGCCCTGGCCTGTCGCGGGCCGGGCACACCGGGACTCTCGGGAGCGACGCTGGGAGAGGCCCCGGGCCTGTGCGTACCTCAGACACTTTGTACTCGAAGGTCAGCTTCTTCCCTTTCACGCCTTCGTTGAGCGTGAGGATGAATCCGATGTAGTCAGCGTACGCCTACCAAACAAAGTGGGGAGCGGGGTGGGGAGAGGGATGTCACCCCCTGGCCCTCCACACCCGGGCCGGCCCCCAGCTCCACCCAGTTCCCACAGCGCTCCAAGCTGTCCCTGGACCCCGGCCCACCAGCAGAAGTAGAACCGTAACGCCAAATACCCCACCCGTGCCCTCCGTCCTAAACAGCCGGCAAGCCAATGACCCCGGTGACACCTGGACCCTCAGCCAGACTCTGCTGTGTGTTCACTATTCCTGCCAGGAGCTTCTTTACACAACCCCACAAGGTAAAAAAAAAAAAAAACCATCACTATCCCCATTTTATAGATGAGGAAACCAAGGCTTCAGGAGAGATGACTTGCCCCAGGTCTCCTAGACCAACATCTCATTAGACGTGGAGCTAGTAAGTCCTCCAAGTTACACTATACCACCAGAAGTTCAAGGACTACCAGCAAGGGTTCCTCCCCTGCTCGTCTTCCAGATGTTTCCCCCACCAGACAGGCCAGGCTGTCAGGCGGCGGTGCAGACCGCCTGCTCCCAGGAAAAGAAACTGTTTCCTGCCTGTGGCCGGGTCTCCCCGCATACCCATCCCTGGCTTCCAACTGCGCACTCTCGTCCCTGTTTTGCTGCAGGTTACAACCAGCACAGGGATAAGAAAGCACTGAGGTGCAGGCCCCAAGAACTGACCATTCCGTATCTAGAAGGAAGTGTCCCTGTACCAGGACCTTCCCACAGCCCACGGGACAGCCCCAAGTGGAAACAAGGGGTCCCAGGGCAGGTAGGAGCCCCTGTCCTGCCTGCAGCCAGTGTTCACAGTCATTCCTACCAACTACCCCGGGATGCAGAGACAGCAAGCAGCAAGGGGCAGGGTCACTCTCCATGGCCTCTGCTCCCACATGGGCCCAAGACTCTTGGTGACTAAAGCTCAGTCGTTCTTATAAACAAAACTGTGCGCAAAGTCCCCACCAAGGCCACCGTCCTCGGCCCCGTGACAGTAACAACCCCGCCTGCGTCTCAGGATGGCTCACGAACGCCTTGCACTGGGCCAGGGGCATTTTGGACTTGGAGTCATCTAAGCCTCCCAACAACCCATTTTACGGAAGAAGAAACGGGCTTGGCCACCTTAGGTACATTGCCTAAGTCACAAGAAGAGAAAATGGCAGCCCTGGGCTTCAAGCTTTGGCCTCTCTGATCCGGAGTCCATGCTCTCAGTGGCCGCGCGCTGCAGCCAAGTGAACTGTGGACCGTGGCACAGAGTCACTTGTCGGGCCGTGAACTTGAGTGGTGAGCTTCAGAGCAAGTGAGAGGCTTCTATCCAATACACTTCAACAGACGCTCCACCAGAAAAAGTAACCAATGCTTCTCAGAAAGCACTGGTGCCTACAGCAGGATCAACAAACTGTGCCTACCATGGGCCAGAGAGTAACTATTTTAGTAAATCGAGTCTGGTTCACGAATTCTCAACTCCGCCCAACTCTGGCGGTTAGTGCGAAAGCAGCCACGGAAAATACCTCAATGAGCCTCGCTGTGTCCCCAGTCTAACTTCATTTATAAAAACAGGAAGAAGTCCAGGTTAGGTGAGTAGGCGGTAATCCACTGAACTGTGGCCTGGAGTGTAGTGGCTCAACCCATGGATGTCCAGAGGCAGAGGACCTGGGCGTGAATCTTTAATCTCACCCCACTCACTTGCTAACTGCGCCATCTTGCTAAATGTCTTTCCCTCCTGGCCTCACTTTTCTTACCTTCAAAGTGGAGATGACCACTGAGCCCACTTCCCAGAGTTTTTGTGAGGATTAAATGAGCCAAAAATTACCGGGCACATCATAAATAAACACCCCAGCCTCCTTGGGAAACACCCAGGGGGAAAGCAAGGAACTAGAGCTATATTTGGATTCAGCTAATCTGCAGGTTCAGGGCAGACTTGTGGTTCTCAAACCAGGCAATCTGGCAGCCAGGCAGCTTCTGACAAGGTCTGGAGACATTTTTGTTCGCAACCACCTGGGGGAGGAGGGCTGCTGGCACCTAGCAGGCAGAGGCCAGGGAAGGTACTCAATGTCCTACAGTGCACAGGACAGCCCCTACAACAAAGAATTATCCACCTCAAAATGTCAACAGTGCTGAGGCAGAAAAACCAAGGTGATGAAAGGACTCAAAACCGTGTCCTTTGAGCAGCTGCAGGGACTAAGGTGTTTATCCCGGGAAAGAGTCAGGGAGAGAATATAACTCGGAAAAGACACGATAACCATCTGCAAATATTTAGAAGGCAGGCTTGTGAAAGAGGAGCCAGAGAGGCTTGCATGGCCCAAGAAGGAGCCACGGCAACCGCAGGATGTGGGCTCAGTGTCAGCCCAGCAGACTCCCTAAAGAGAACCTGCCGTTTGATGCAAGTGAAGCCCCACCCCCATCCCAGCTGAGCAGACCAGGGGCGGGCACCTGGCTGGAGCTGGGACCAAGGCTTTCCCTGGGCATTTGACATCGGCTTTCTTTTTCTTAGTCCCGATCTTTCCACAGCCTGTGCCAGAAGCCCGGGAGGTAGAAGCTGGTATTTTCTGCCCACCATTGGACCGGGCGGCGCAGAAAGCTGGTCTGCACTTCCCCTTGCTCTAGGTCCCGGCTCCTCGGTATTTTTAGGCCCAGCCGCCTCCCTGGCCTAGGTTTCCATGAGACAGATAACTCCTCTCTCTTAGACACATTGGCTCTCCCCCCGAGAGAGAGAGAGGGACAGCCGGCTCCCCCGTCAGCTCTCTCCCTAGCTTCCGGCTCTGGTTCCAAGAGCAAGAAAGGTCAGGAGCTCACTGGCTTTGGAACAGCCCAAGTTCCTCCCAGCTCTGGCCCTATGGTGCAGACTCCACTGGTACCTGAGACCGCTTCCATTTGCCCATGTCTGGAACTGTGTGGATCTCCTTTTTTGGAATGATGAAGTTCTGAGTGGCTGGAGGGATATTCTCTGAAGAATCTTGACAAAGAAAGTGAAGAGACAAACCGATAAATATAATCTTGCCCCCATCCCAACTTTCTGCCCCTCTGTCTCTCTCTCCCTCCATTTCTCTCTCTCTCTCTCTCTCTCTCTCTCTCTCTCTCACACACACACACACACACACACACACACGTTTAAACCAAGACTCCAACCCCCAGTCCCTGGGGTAAACCGGACACATTCTCCCAGGACAATCAACCCAAACCCACTGACCTCCTGCCTTTCCACCCCCAGCCCAGAGCCCCGAGGGAGCCCCGCGGGACTGGCAATCCCCTCCATAACTGACTCGGTCAGTTGCTCCGCGGGCTCTCACCTCCTGCTCCTTCACGGGAGAATGGTTAGAAAAATAAAACTAAGTTGACCTTTTAGACAGAAGCAGGCAATTCAAAGAAGGGGGAAAAAAAAATACAAAAGGCCACCGATAAACATTGGGGAAAAAATTGCCAACCTCTGAATAAGCAATGAAATGTAAATGAAAAGAAATGGCTTTTCCAAATCAGGGTGGCAGATTCAAACCATCTGGCATGGACGGGGGAAGGGGAAGCGCGAACTCTCCTGCACGGATGGTGGGAATCTGGGTAGAATCTGACTTTTGAAGTAAAAACCACTCAGACCCACTGAGCCAACAGTGCCACTTGTAGCAGCAACCCTGCAGGTGCTCACAGAAATACACCGAGATGTATACAAAGGCGCTTGCAGCATGGAAAAAAGATAGACATCACGCATATATCAACTGACAAGGCAATGGGTAAATAATAATATGCCCATGGAATGGAACTCTTCATAGCTTTTTAAAGAATCAAACCTAGGAAAACAGCCTAGAAATTAATAAATGAAGAAAGAAAATGAAGCTGTGTTATATACAATATAATCTCATGATTGCAGAAAGAGCTATACATGTATAAATAACATGTATATCTATCAGCATATGCATTGGAAAAATCTGAAGGATTAAACCCCAAAGTCAGTTAACAGTCATCTCTACGAGGTAAGATTTGTAAGGGACTTCCCCTTCTAAGCTAGCATACAGTATGGGGCACCTGGGTAGCTTGGTTGGTTGGGCATCCAACTCTTGATTTCAGCTCAGGTCATGATCTCATGATCTCAGGGTCATGAGATGGAGCCCTACATCAGTCTCTGGGCTGGACATGGAGCCTGCCTAAGATTCTCTCTCTCCTTCTCCCCTCTCCCCTACATTCGTGAGCCTGCATACACGCTCTCTCACTCTCGCTCTTTCTCATAAAATATATAATACATATATCATACAGTAACTTTGTAATCAGGTAAAAAAAAAAAAACTACTTTAAATGGAGTTTCTCTATTTGCAGAAGTTGGGGGAAAGGAAAACACAGGGCAGTTTCCCGTGCTGACCTAGAGGTAAACTCCTCCAAAGTGGAGCGGTTAGTATGAGTGGTCTCTCTGGCCAAAAGTATCTGGCCCACACTGCAGAGTTCCCTCTACTTTGTGACACTAGGAAATACATGCCCTCATCTCTTCTCCATAATCCCCAAATCCAAAAAAGTTTTAAGAACCCAAAGTTTTTAAAATAAGTTTGGCACAAATTCATTTGGTACAAAAGTTACACCTAGGGCACCTGGGTGGCTAAGGGGGTTAAAGCCTCTGCCTTTGGCTCAAGTCATGATCTCAGGGCCCTGGGATCGAGCCCCAAATCGGGCTCTCAGCTCAGTAGGGAGCCTGCTTCTTCCTCTCTCTGCCTGCCTCTCTGCCTATTTGTGATCTCTCTCTGTCAAATAAATAGATAAAATCTTTAAAAAAAAAAAAAAAAGTTACACCTAAACCAATATGAGGACATTTCTAGGCTTTGCAGATTCCTCTTAGGGAATTTCGGTTTTGCTGCAGAAGTACTTTTGTTTGATTATGGGATGCTGTTTTCTGAAATCTGGGAAAACTCTGAATTCCAGATACATCTGGCCCCGAGGGTCCTGGACAGGGGCTGTGCCTGAATCTACTACTGAACATCTATTTTATTAGTTAATACCTACCTTTAAAAGCCCAAATTGTCCAGAAGGTGTCATTCACAACATATGATAAATTTTTCCCCCTGCTGTCCTCCTAAAACCTAGCTGACATTGCCTGGAGAAAGGGAACAGGGGCTTAAGATGGTTCTGGAACATGTGACATTTGGGAGAATGGGGCACGCCTGGATAGGCCCTGAGGAAAGGGAAAGCTCTGGGATACCTGGAGACCTGAGGAGAAGGATACAGAATCTGAGCTGAGTGCAAGGCAAATTCTGCCTAATTCAAAATTCAAACCAGAGCCCTCAAACAACAGGAACTCTCTTCCTCCTCCCACCTCTTCTACAAGCCCTGTTCCCAGAACCCAAATTGAGGCCCCTACTATTAATTAATTACTACTTCAAGATGCTATTAAATAGGGGCGCCTGGGTGGCTCAGTTGGGGAAGCGTCTGCCTCCAGTTTAGGTAATGATCTCAGGGTCTTGGGATCCAGCCCCACTTCAGGCACCCTGCTCAGTGGGGGTCTGCTCTCCCTCCCCCTGTCTCCTCTGTCGTGTTCATGCTCTGTCTCTGTCTCTCTCTTCCAAATAAATAAATAAAATCTTTTTAAAAAAAAAGATCCTATTAAATTAAAAGCTTTATAGGTCAGGCTGGTAACCTAACATCATTATTTTTATGGGGAAATGTGTTCCACATTCCAAATAATCAACTTGTAAATGATCATTAGGAACGGAGAGCCCTTCTCTAAGTTCCCTGCCAGGGCAGGGAACTGAAGTTCCCTGAAGGAACTGAAGTTATTTCACAGGTAGGAAACCCTCCAAGTCAGGCCTGGTGCCTGGGGAATGGCTACCTTGTAGGAAACACAGCAATAACCACTAACGAAACATACACACTTGTTGTTTCGAGAATATGCAACCTCAAATCAAAGAAACAAGCCTGCAAACCTCAGACTGTGATAACTGAGTTCCTCCGGCCTCGGACTCTATCTCTGACAAAGGTGCCAATGGATACCCTCTAAGCTCACAGTATAAGATGGACATATCTAGTGTTTTAGAGATGTTCCCTAACCCCCTCCCAAAGTATAATGTAATATCATCTATCATTGGAGAACCAACCTACATGTTCATCCTGTCCCACCTTTTAAAAGGACAGCAGCAATCAACTTTTCCTGACTCCCCCTTCCCCGTGCCCCATGTTTTGCCCACATCATCTATGGGATACACACTACAACTCTGTGGAGAAGGAATTTAACAGCCCCATTTTCAGAAATAAGCAAGGCTCAGAGAATGTGATCTGCCAGGCGAAGCCAAGTCTGTACCACTCTAAAATCCAAGGTTTTCATCACTCCACTGTCTGAGTGAAGTAGTTCTTTCTACTTGTTCCAAAATGTCCTGTTTCAAACTTCAAAGAAGGACCACCTCCTGGGACCTGGCTCTTTCCAGCCTCCCTGAGCCTTCATTTCTTTCAGTGCATGGGCTCTCTCCCCAGCCACCCAACTTTGGAGACACATTCAGCTCACTGAGGATTCTGGTTGGCTTCTCTCTCTCACAGGCAATACCAGAACTTCTAAGGGCACAGGCATAGCAGTTTTGTACTAAACGAAGTAAAAGTCTGGTTTCAAATGCCAGAAGAGACCATACCCAGCTCTTTCTTCATCTATTTGATGGGGGAGGAGGGGATTGCTTTTTTTGATCTTCATAACGTCTCCTTCCTGAGACCTCTCCAGATCCCAAAATGCAAGACAGTTAGAAGGAATATCCAATGTGTTCAAAACATTAGCTGTGTTTGGCCAACCTACTGGCCCTGTCAGAATTTTAATTAGAATTTTTTTTTTTTTTTTTATTAGAGAGCGAGAGACTGAGAATGAGAGGGGAGAAGGTCAGAGGGAGAAGCAGACTTCCCGCAGAGCCGAGAGTCGGATACGGAACTCGATCCCGGGACTCCGGGATCATGACCCGAGCCGAAGGCAGTTGCTCAACCAACTGAGCCACCCAGGCACCCAGAATTTTAAAATTATCTACGGTCAGTCCTTCCTAGTTCCGGTGCGGGCGGTGGGTGTCAGCAAACAGCCCTCCCCTTCTCCAGGAAATGGGTCCCTATAAGAAGATCCTTTCCCTAGTACTTCCTTCCCAGTTATTTGAGATGAACTAAAGCCAGGCCACAGTGTAAATAAAAGGTACAAATCGTGATGTCAGAAAGAGACTCATGTGGCATGACCAGCTTTTTTAAATTAGTGGTTTACACAACCAAGGGCAGTTTCTCTCAATAAATTTTCAGCCACTGAAACAAACTGCACAGCCCCGCCTCCAAGAGGGAGAGAGGGTAGGTGGATGAGGGGTGGGCAGGGTGCGGAGGAGTCTGGAAACCGGGTGGAGGCAGGCCCAGGCCCACAGAGCACCACCTCTCACCCCCTGAGCTCATAAAGAAGGCTGCCACCGGAATCACTTTCGCCCCCATCCCTGGCAGCTTCCCCACCAGCTCAAGAGCTGACTTCAGCACGCACAGCCCAGATGCCGAAAAGGCCTCCCCTTCTGGCCGCGGCGCTGCCCACCGGGCCCTCGGGCAGCCCGGGCTCCCCAGGTTCAGGTGTTGCGCCCCACCCGCCACTCCTTCGCAGCCCCGGGTTCTTGCCCGCTCCCCAGATCCCCCCAACACGTCTTCCTCCCGGCCCAGCAGCTTCTGCCACTGGAGTTCCTCCACCTCCCGACCCGACCCCTCCCCCGCAGCCGAGCCCCTCACACCACACCCCTTCCCCACCCCTGCGCCGGGCACCCGCCGCCTCCCCGCGCCCCTAACGGACTCCTGCCAGGCCCGGCTGGTCCTACCTGGCGGCGACTGCCGCTCGCCCTCAGCCATCTTTCTCCCGCCAGGAGCCGGCCCAGATGCCTGCAGTCCCCTCTCACCCCTCACCCCCGCGCCCCCTCCCGTTCCCCGGCTCCACCAGGCGCTCAGAGCTTTCTGAAAAGAAAGGAGCACCAGCCGGCTATAACCGAAAACCGAGAATTAAAGTCACCCCCGAGAAGACGGCCGCCATGCTGGTGCGGGGCACTCAGGGAGCATGCCCAGCAACGGCCGGCTCGCGGCTGCAGCGCTCACTGGGAGCCGGCCGCCATGTTGGTGCGGGGCAGCTGCGAGCATGCGTGCCAACGGCTGGCTCGCCTCCCTACCGGCCAGCCGGCACCCGGCTACCGGAGCGCGGCAGCCATGCTTGTGTGGGGCGCTCCCCACCTGTCATCTTTGACCCTGTCCCGAGGCATATTAGAGGACGTTCCCTTATTGACATGGTCGGGTTTTCCTGCCGCTCTAAGAGTAGCGCTCAAGGACACCAAACGGACTTAGAGGGGTGCACGCTACTGCCTCCAACAGCTTAGACAGCATTTGGAGGTGGGAGATGGCGAGCTGGATAGCGGCCTTTTTCGCCCCTCTTCCGGGGTTCCACCGCCTCGCGGGGTCTCGCGACCACTAAGTGCGCCCTCGGCCCCGCCCCCGTCCAACTCCGCCCCGCGCTGTGGCCCCGCCCCGCGTTCGCGGCTAGCGGCCCCAGCCCGCAACCGGCTGGTGGCCCCGCCCCGAGAATCCTCGTCCCGGGGGCCCCCAGCCCGCCGCCCGCCCGGCCCGGTGGGTGGGCGCCGGGCCGCCTCTACCGGCCGGCGGCGGTGACTCGGCGACCTTGGCCCAGAGGCTCTAGCGGGGACCCACCAACGGCGGCGGCGGCGGCGGCGGCGTTAGCGGCGCGGACTTTGCCCAGTGCGGAGGACGGAGCGGACTGTGTGTCCGCGGGCGGGCCGCGGAGATGTTGGCTTTCGCGGCCAGGACCGTGGTGAGTGCGGGGAGGAACCCGGGCGGGCGGGCCGTGGACGGGGCGGGCGAGCCGAGAGCCGGGCCAGAGACGTGGCTGCGCTGGAATGGGGAAACAGGCCATGGAGTAACGCGGCCCGGTGGCCACTGTCTTGCCAGGCCAACAGTTGCTGGGGTGGGATCGGCAGGTGGACTAACCCTGCTTGGCAGAGGAGGAGACTGAGGCTCAAGGTCAGAGATCCGATTGAACCCACATCGTGTGGCTCTAAATTCCAACCACCCGGAAAAGATAGTGGGGGACCCTGCCTTCAGGCAGCACCTCACCATTAGACCCAGACCCAAGGAGTGGAGAGACTCACACGTGTCGCAGGCTCAGCCTGAGCCCTTTACGCCTAGGCCAGAGCCACTTCTCCAACCTCATGCAACTGGTCAGTCTCCTTGGGCTTATCAAATAGCCCTTGGGGAATTTTGTGTGGCCAGAGAAATTCATATGGAGGCCTCAGGCTGGGCTGCTCCGAAGGTCCTCTGATCCCACAGGAGGCAGCAGGTGGCAACCCCATATCCGGGGTCTCCACCAGCCCCTACCCCCCAGCTTGTCCGTGTCCCCCCAGAATCCTCCCCCACAGGGCAGCCAGCAATGCTGCCACTCTGGTTTGAGTTTCTTTCCTCTCTACTCCAAGCATATCTCTGCTTGTATCTCCTTCTGTCTGTGCCAAGAAGGATGTTCAAACAGACACTTCCTGGCCCAGAGGGCTGAGGGTACCCATCCACTGGCCCAGAGGCTCTTCTAGATCTCCCAGAACCCTAAAGCTCCATGTCACCCTTGCCACTGACATCCGAGCGGTGCCCCCGTCTCACAGATGGCTTCTAGGTCATCCTCCAGGACCTGCTAGGTGGCCCGATCAGTTTACTGCTGGGGAAACTGAGGCAAGGAGAGACTTGGCCAGAATCCCCCAGATCTGGTGATTCAAATCGAGCAGAATCCCAAAACCAGCCTCCTCCTTCGGTTTATTTTTTAGTGGCCAAGGTCCTTCACTCTTGGCCCCCATCTAAATGAGCCACAGCTCAAGAGAAGCAGGCTTTGGTAGAAGGGGGGCCCAGAAGGGCTCCAAAAGTCCTGGAGGAAGACAAGATGAGCTTTTAGCATCCACTTGCCACATAATGGCCCTTTCCCAACATCTGCCCTCTTGCACCAACCCCAATTTACAGGACTGATTTCAGGGTTGTGATGTAACCTCAATGGTCCAGCAGCCAAGTTTGCCATCATTAAACAGACCTACACAGATTCCAACAGGTGGATTTTTTTTATTTCCTCTTGGCCCTGGCACCAGGCCCACTTAGAGGAGAGAGGAGAACACATTCCTGGTTTCCTCCTATTCAGGTGCCTGCTACCGGCCCCTCCACCTGCTCCCTAATCCTCCACTTCTGGCAGCTAGGGCGGGTGCCTGCCACAGCCACAACCCCAGATGCCACCCTAGCCACCGAAGCCGTTAGCACTGCCCCCTCTGCCTCCCCCCTGAATCTTGGCTCTTGTCTTCTCTTTCCAGCCCGGGCAAGTGGCTGTCTCTTGCTAGGTTCTGCTCGCCCACTGGGTAGCACAGTTAGGCTTAGAGGCCCAGCCCGAGGCAGACAGACAGGGCTCAGAACCTCAGTCCTGGCATGGAGGACGGGCAGCAGAAAGAGAAGGTATGGAACGATCCTCTGCCACTTGCCTACCCACTGCTGTCCTCGGATCTCCTCTCTCTCTGTCTACCTCCAGAGTCTCCCAAACTTTCTCTTTCTGCCATCTCTCACCCACCTATGAGGCCATTCAGCTCTTGCTTGCCTCAGCGCTGCTCCTATGCCACCTCTGTCCCCATCCCACATACAGATAAAAACCAAGGCCTGGCCTTCACCCAAAGGTGCTGTCATCAGCCGGCTCTTTCTGACTTTCTCTTTTTGCCTCTTATTTCCCAGCTTGGCAAGGGTGGGAGAAAAGGAGGTGGGGGCCCCTGGGCCGGAGCGGTTGCCCCACGGCTTGCTGGCCAGGGTGCAAAAGGTGGGGCCTTGTTGCATCCAGACAGGTGAGAGGTTGCACTCAGCTCTGCCACCCCCGACGGTGCCGTTCCCTGACTCGGTTCCCAGGAGCCTTACCGGGCTCAGTGGCCACACCTCCCACCCCTCTCCCTGCCTGCATCTCCAGGCCCCAGAGAGGTGGAGACACCTACGGTTTGAGGGCTGGGAAGCCAAGCAGGCACCACCCAAGAGGCTGGCTCTGACCCCAGGGTTTGGCACATAAGTCACCCGGACCCTAGCTCTAGGACTACCAGGGCCTCCCAGAGCCGGTGAGAGGATGAGCAAGATGTTCTGCTGCCTGCAGGTGAAGCCCCTGGGCTTCCTCAAGCCCTCGTTGTTGGCAAAGGTCTCCAGCCGCTTCAAGGCCCACCAGGATTCGCTGCCTCGGCTGCCGGTGCCCGCGCTCCAGCAGTCCCTCGACCGTTACCTCAAGGCGCTGCAGCCCATCGTGAGCGAGGAGGAGTGGGCCCAAACCAAGCAGCTGGTGGAAGAGTTTCAGGCGGCCGGGGGCGTAGGGGAGCGCCTGCAGAAAGGGCTGGAGCGCCGGGCCAGGAAGACGGAGAACTGGGTGAGTGGAGCTCCCTATTCCCACACAGGTTGAGGGGCCCGGGGCCCGGGGCCCCCTCTCGGAGGCTCAAGTCATGACAGGATCCCTCGCTGTGGCCTGTTAGCGGCCTCACTCGGAATTTCTGGCACATTCTTCCGTGCCACGGGCTTTCTTGAGCGCTTCCTCTGTGCCTCGCTCTAGGCAAAGCCCTGAGTGAGCGAGGACACACGCCCTTGGGCCTGACATTCGAGGAGGGTGGGAAGCGAGTTGCTTAAACAGCCTACAGACAAGCGGATGAGTTTCTCTCTGGCAGTGAAGTTCACCAGGAGAGAAAAGGGAAGGGGGAGAGTGGCAGTGTCTTTGTTCTGAGTGGGCAGAGAGGGTGGCGTTGGATCTGAGACGGAACGACGTGGGCAAAGGTGGCAAGACCTAGCAAGAGCCCAATGTGTTCAGCAATGAGAGGCTGGAATGTAGTGCAAGGGCCTGGGGCTGTGCTTGGGGGATGCGCAGCAGAGGAAGGAATCTGGACTTGAGCTCAGTGGGAGGGGGCCGCAGGATGGCTCCAAGCAGGGCATCGGTGCTGTTCAATGACAGACCAGATCCTCCCCCCCTTCCTTGTCCCCATCTGTCACGCAGGTGTGCACAGCTCGTGAAAACGGGTCCACACTGATGCTCCATGCACTTTTCTCTATGCATCTTCCACCTCGACCCGGTGGGAAAGGACCACCTCGTCTGCCGGGAGGGAAGCAGGCGTGGGGGTGTGGGAGCCTTGGGATGAGGCGGGGGGAGGCGCCGGTTGGAGAGGGGAGGCAAGCCAGTTCTGTCCGTCCGGCGTATGTTCTGGAAGCGGCACCAGTGGCCCTTGCCGAGGCGGGATGTGGGGGCAGCCGTCCTGACCTAAAGCAACTGTGTGGGGGGAGGGAAGAGGGAGACTGGCCAAGGCAGGCAAGGCCGAGGGGGGAGCAGGTTTGTGGGAGAGAACCAGAGCCGGGTTCCGGCCAGATCAGGTGGGACATGCTCTGAGTGGGCTGGGTGGAAAGGTAGAGTCGCGCACAGGCGGTAGGGGTCATCAGCCAGCAGGTGGCACGTCCTGAACCTCGGCGAGCGCTTAGAGAGTCTGCGGTCCGGCAGTTTCTCAACATTTGTAGCCTGTTACTCCTTCCCACAGAAGCTTCTAGCTAAAGGGGTAAGGGTATCCCCTTCTGCGCTCACAGGGCCCTCGTGCCCAGCAGATTCTCAGCGGGGGAATCCCCACATCTGCAGGATCTCCCCTTATTTCCCAGCTCTGGCCAGAGGCCCCGAGATCCCTGGTGGAGTGGGGGCTTCTGGCTGGAGGGCAACCCGGCTGTCCCCAAGGGGAGGGAATTCCTGTCTGCCCCTCCCTGGTCCACAGATGAGGAGGCTGAGGCCCAGAGCCACACAGCGCTCTCAGGGAGGCCCCGAGCTCCATAGGAGGGTCTGGCTGACCAGGAGCACTGTCTTCGGGCCACAAGTCAGCAGACCGCCATGGCTCACTGGCACCTGGACACGTCGCGGGCACCCGCGGCTGGTGGCCTGGTGCTACAGGCCAGCAGTTCCCCAAGCGGAACCTGTGTGGTGAAGAGGCAGGTCCCACTGCTGTTCGAGAGGGGAGAGGAGACACAGTGGGGCTGGAGGGGGACCCCTGGGACCGAGAGACTAGCCAGAGAGGGGTTTCAGGCATCTGCTTGCAGGGCTGGAGTGAGGGGGTACAACAGCACATAAGGTTCAAGGATGATAGTTGGTGGCAGTCTGCACAGCCTGGGAACAGGGGCCTTCAACACCCTGTCCATGGCGGGTCCCCAGAGAGACTGCTCACCCGATGGAAACCGCGCCCGTTGGGCAGAGGACAGACCAACAGATGGAGACACGGGATGTGGCACCCACGTTGGGCAGCTGGGCAGTGCTTCACCCTCACAGGGAGCTTCCCCCAGAGGGCCCTGACCTTGAGACCCAAGGGAGTATCTGCGCTCTGGTCTGACACCAGCAGAACCCAGGCCAGGGAGGACGAGGGTCCCAAGGGCTACACTGCACCGAGCCCTCCTGCTCCTGGCTTCCTGGCGAGCGTCTACCCGGGACGGTCATAAACACACTCGTCAAACTTTATATAGAGTTTTTTCCTTTTGCCCTGTTCTGTCTATCCAGCATATATATATTTCTTTCTGAAAGTAGTAAAATCATTGACCAAAAGTGTGTTAAGAGGGGTGCCTGGATGGCTCAGTCGGTTTAGTGTCTGCCTTCGGCTCAGGTCATGATCCCAGGGTCCTGGGATCGGGCCCCACATCGGGTTCCCTGCTCGGCAGGGAGCCTGCTTCTCCCTCTCTCTCTGCCTGCTGCTCCCCCTGCTTGTGCTCTCTCTTCCTATCAAATAAATAAAATCCTGAAAAAAAAAGTGGGTAAGAGAAAGGAAGATGATTCTTATTTCTGCCTCCTCTCCTCACTCCACCCCACCCCCACCTGCAGGTTTCCTGCCCGGTCTTTCTCTCCGGAATCTTTGGCTTGGCAGTATTGTCTGATTTCTCTTGCTAAAGCGGATCGCCTCAGGCGAAGGGGAAATGATGGGGTGCTGCTGGTGGGTTGAAGGGGGTGGGAGGGCCTCTGGATCTGAGCACTCACTGTGAGGATCTGCGCTCATCAAGCGGGCAGAAGGGGCCCAGCCAGGTCCCCACCCACGCCTCACAGCTCCGGTCCTTTTCCCAGCTGTCCGACTGGTGGCTCAAAACAGCCTACCTCCAGTACCGCCAGCCCCTGGTCATCTACTCCAGCCCCGGCGTGGCCCTGCCCAAACAGGACTTTGTGGACCTGCAGGGACAGCTCCGGTGAGTGGCTGCAGCTGGGACAGGGCTCCGGGCGTGTCCGGGGCCCTGACGTCCAAACCCCCAGGAGAGCGCAGGGGCCCCCTGTCCTAGTCATTATCTTCCGCCCCCGCATGTAGCTTTATCAAGTTGGGAGTACCGTCCCTATTTTACAGATGGAGAAACTGAGGCTCAGAGCAGCAAAAGGACTTGCCCAAGAGCACCTTTCAGGACTGGCTGATCCGGGCCAGAAAGCAGTGTCTTCCTGGCCCTAAAGCTTCATAGCTGGTCACCGCACTGTGGACCACGTCCCCTCCCTCCCTCTAAGCCTCAGGGTTAGACAGCCTGAGGCTGTCCCTCACCCCGGTTCTGACACTTCACCCCACTCCGCTCTCTCTCCAGCTGGCCTCAGGGGTGACCTTTATACACAGTTATCTTTTCCACATTCGGCCGTGTCACTTACCCTGGCCCCTGTTCCCGGACTACCAGGGATAAAAATACCAGTGACAGGGATCTCCTGCCCAAGGACTGAGCCACTCAGGGCTACCACCAGCTTCTCTTAAAGGGACTGGGGCACCCCAAGAATTCTGGCTCAGACTCCAGCCCACGGTCCTCATGTTGGGAGCCAGGGGGCAGCCCAGGGGTCAGGCATGATTGGCGTGGCCCAGACCATCCAAGGAGGAAGGTCAGGTTGAGAGTGGTGGCCTGGCAGACACAGAGGCCCCCAGACAGGAAGGTACCTGTCAGAGGGGACACCCTGAGCCACTGCCCTGCCATTCATACGCCCTGTCCCCCAAGGTCCCAGGTCCCTCTATAACTGATGCTTCAGGGAAGGGTGACCCTCCAGGCTCTGGGTTGTGGTTCAAGCCCTTTGTGGGTAGAATCCGCCAACGCTGACCAGTAAACCCGCTCTCATCGGACCTCCTACCTAATCTAACTGTACCCACATCCAGGGCTTGGCCGAAGCATCTCCCTGGGCCCTCTAAGAGCCCTCCCTCTAGCGATAAGAGAAAGCCGGCTCAGAAAGGCAAGCCAGGACTCAAGCAAAGGTCCTGCACTTGAACTCCTTCAGGCTTACTGCGATCAGTGAATCGGGAGTGAAGCAATCTGTCTGCTCCTTTGACTAGGCCCCTCCCTTCACCCCACAGGTGTCCCTGATCAGGGACCTCCCACAAGGAGTCCACACAGCAGCTTCTGATCTCTAATTGGTCCCCACAGGTTCGCCGCCAAATTCGTCGAGGGCGTGTTGGATTTCAAGGCCATGGTTGACAAGTGAGCAGCCCGCCCCTGCCCCGCCCTCCTAATCGCCACAGCCACTCCAGCCTGGGCTGGGGCAAGTCCAATCAGCAGACCGGTGCTGGGCTGGCCCAGCACTCCTGGCTTTCCCTTCCAGTTGCCCCACCTGTTGGCCCAGCCCCTGTTGGGGTTGCGGAGACAAGGGTGTGGGGATTGGGACGCCTAGGTCCTCTGCTCTAGTCGCTGAGACTGCCGCCTGGTGACACGGTCCCCTGGAATTGGTGACCCAGCCAGCCAAAGAGGACCCCAGAGGCAGGCTCACTGCGTCATCTCTTCTGTGGCAAACCGGAGCCCAGAGAGGGATGGGGGTTTCCAGGGTGACCCCAGCAGGGCCCACCCAGGGTGGGATAGAGGCCTCCTGACTGCAGACCGGGCCCTGACATACCCCCGGCTCCTGCTGAGTGGGGGTCGGGACGCCGCCTGGGTAAGCCCCCTTCTCAGCCGTGCCCAGCAGCAGCTCCCCGTCGGTGTCGTCCTCGTCCCCACTTACTTGCCTGGTGGCCCCCTGACTGTCCCTCTGCCCCCCCCCCGCCCCCGCAGCGAGACCCTGCCCGTGGAGTACCTGGGGGGTAAGCCGTTGTGCATGAACCAGTACTATCAGATCCTGTCCTCCTGCCGCGTGCCGGGCCCCAAGCAAGACACGGTCATCAGCTTCAGCAAGACCAAGAAGCCGCCCATGCACATCACCGTGGTGCACAACTACCAAGTGGGTCGGCTCCCGGCCTGCTGCAGGGGAGGGGGGGCAGGGCCGCACATGCCCACAGGCCCCCAGGAACGGGCCTGCCCTGGGCATCTCCACCGAGTGCCCCCACCCCCGACCCTAGGCCCCAGCCTGAGGGCAGCCAGGAGGGGCCGTGGGCCTGCCCAGGCGGTGGGGCCTGGGCTGGCACTGGCTGTGACTTCTGGGCTGCCAAGGCCAGGAGGAGGCCAAGGGTGGGAGGTAAGTACGGCCAGGCTGAGACCACCCCCCTTCTCTCCACTTGCCTGTGCCCGGATAGTTTTTTGAGCTGGACGTGTACCACAGCGATGGGACCCCCCTGACATCAGATCAGATCTTCGTGCAACTGGAGAAGATCTGGAACTCGTCGCTGCAAACCAACAAAGAGCCCGTGGGCATCCTCACCTCCAACCACCGCAACTCCTGGGCCAAAGCATACAACACCCTCATCAAAGGTGCACCCGGGTGGGGGTGGAAGGAGGAGGAGAGCCCCTCCCCCCCCCCAGGCCCTGGGTGGCCACATTTCTCAATGAACGCTCTCAAGTCAGAGCGGATATTGCTGGCCCATTTCACGGACGAGGAAGACTAAGGCTTGGTTGGGTTTAGTCTCCCTCTATTAAGTAGCAAGTTGCAGTAACAGTCCAAGTTCTCTGGCTGCGGACCCTACCTCTGCCTCACGTTCCTTCCAAATCCTGTGTTGGTCAGGGGCATCGTCCCCAGAGCCAGACCCCTGTGCTGGCCCCCTGAGCCACACTGGCCCTCCACACGACCTGGGGCTTCGGTTTCCTCGTTTCTTTTTTTTTTTTTCTTTTTTGGGATTTTATTTAGTTTTGCACGAGAGTGGGGGGACAGGCAGAGGGAGAAGGAGAGGGACAAGCAGACTCCCCGCTGAGCCCCAGGGCTCCATCTCAGAACTCACCACCCCAAGATCCTGGCCTGAGCCAAAATCAAGAGTAGGGGGTTTAACTGAATGAGCCACCCAGGCACCCCTCCTTTTTTTTTTTTTTTAAGTTTATTTTTTTGTTGGTAATCTCTACACCCAACGTGGGGCTCTAAGTCACAACAACTCAGATCAGGAGTCGAGCCAGCCAGGCGCCCCTCTGTTTCCTTGTTTCTTTTTTTCTTTTTTTTAAAGATTTTATTTATTTTATTTTAACAGAGAGAGAACACAAGCAGGCAGAGAGGCAAGCAGAGGCAGAGAGAGGAGCAGGCTCCCTGCTGAGCAAGGAGCCCGATGCGGTACTCGATCCCAGGACACTGGGACCATGACCTGAGCCAAAGGCAGCTGCTCAACCAACTGAGCCACCCAGGCGTCCCTGTTTCCTCGTTTCTAACATGGGTCCAGTATCTGGCCCTGCCTCGTGGGGTGCCAGGGGGCTGCGGGGCCCTGTTGAGTGTGACATTCTGATGCCCACATCCAGCACTAGGCGAATGCTCTAGAAGCCCCCGAGGCCTCCCCAGGGCCTGACATTCGGCCCCATCTCTCCCCCCTCCCGCCCCCCTCTGCAGACAAGGTGAACCGGGAATCCGTCCGCTCCATCCAGAAGAGCATCTTCACTTTGTGCCTAGACGCCCCCATGCCTCGGGTCTCCGACGATGTGTACCGCAGCCACGTGGCCGGCCAGATGCTGCACGGGGGTGGGGGCAAGCTCAACAGTGGCAACCGCTGGTTCGACAAGACGCTGCAGGTGAGGACCCCGCGGGGCCGGGCCTCCCCCCACAGGACGCACACCCAGACTTGGCCCACGGCAGCCCCAGGACTTCCTGCCCCTCGCCTGGGCGTCCCTGGCCTCCTGGCTCGTAAAGCAAGCGGGAAGCCAGAAGGGATGTGGCTGTAATTACCAGGCAGTCAGCCTGTCATTACTGGGCTTGGCCCAGAAACCGCGGTCACCCCTTCAGCACATCAGAGAGAGCCTGGGCTGTGGGGCCCGGCAGAGCGGCGCGGTCTTGGCCGTGACTTTCCCTCTCTGCACCTGTAGGATGACTCCCGGGGAGGGCACTGCAGGGACTCAGTGAGTCTTATGCGTGTGGGACGTGTGTGCTTGCTGGGGCCTGGAATGGGCCTGAGGCCCCTGCTGAGCGTTAGCTGTTACTAATGACAATAATAAGTCGGCCTAACCCCTGAGATGGCTTCGGAGAGGCGCTTCCCACAGCCCCGGCCAGCACAGAGTGGCTCCAGGGCCCTGGGCCTGATGGGTCCCTGCTCCCCTCCTAGTTCATTGTGGCCGAAGATGGCTCCTGTGGGCTTGTTTACGAGCACGCGGCGGCGGAGGGGCCCCCCATCGTCGCCCTCATGGACCACGTCATTGAGTTCACGTGAGTGTGCTTGTCCCACCTGCTACCCAGTTCCCCAGCTCTCGGTGACAGGTGACACACACAGGGGAATGTCCACTGCCACTCTCTCTTGTGCCTGGGAATCAGTTTCTTCAAAGGAAGCCAGAGGAAGGCAGGCCTGGGCTTGGAGCCCGTCGGACCTGGGTTTGCTCTCCGGCTCGGCCACTTCCCAGCTAGGGGGCCTCAAACAAGTCCCTTGCCCTCTGCAGGCCGCCTCCGTGTGGCCCCTGGAAACTGGAGTGAAGGCAGTTTTCTAAGGAGCAAAGCAAGGGTCTCCTTAGGCTGGCTCCCTCCAGCCTCAGGGACCTGTGCCCCCCACCCCAGGCCCAGGTATGGACCCAGGCTCCCACGGCCCCCCGTGTCCCATGTAGGAAGAAGCCTGAGCTCGTGCGGTCCCCCATGGTGCCCCTGCCCATGCCCAAGAAGCTGCGGTTCAACATCACCCCCGAGATCAAGAGTGACATCGAGAAGGCCAAGCAGAACCTCAGCATGTAAGCAGGGGACACCCAGGGGCTTAAGTCAGGTTAAAGGCCCTGGGGCCTGCCGGGCTCCTGTTCCAGGGCCCTCATCGGGGCTGCGACTGAGACCACTCTTGGGCCCTCCCTGCCCCTCCCCCACCTCCCTCCCTCCCCTCCCCCTCAGCATGATCCAGGACCTGGACGTCGTGGTGATGGTGTTCCACCACTTTGGGAAAGACTTCCCCAAGTCGGAAAAGCTGAGCCCGGATGCCTTTGTCCAGATGGCGCTACAGCTGGCCTACTACAGGTGCGCCCCGCCCCCCGCCCCGCCCCCCGCCCCCCGCCCCGCCCCGCCCCTAGTGGGAGGTACGAGGCCTGGAGGGGGTTGGAGGCGGGGCAGCCTGCCCGTGGGCGGGAGCGAGGGGGCTACTCAGCTCCCTCTCCCACGCAGGATCTACAGACAGGCGTGCGCCACATACGAGAGTGCCTCCCTGCGGATGTTTCACCTGGGCCGCACTGACACCATCCGCTCCGCCTCCGTGGACTCGCTGGCCTTCGTCAAAGCCATGGATGACCCCAGCGAGTCGGTGAGAGGTCCGGGGTAAGGGTGGCAAACCGGCCTCCCTTCCCTTAGGTTCTGTCTTTGCACAACCATCCAGCATCTAGGGCCTTCCAGCCCTGAGGGGTGGGGAGGGGCCCTGAAATCTACCAGGGGGTGGAGTCGTGAACTTGGCCCTGAGCTGCCCTATTGCCAAGTTCAGTCATTCACATTCAGTCCTCCACAGGGGGCATCTGCCCTGAGGCCCAGGCCTGGGGGGCGGGGGAGGACCTAAGAGAGGTGGTAGTTCTGGTTTCTGCTCTCAGGGGGGCACACGGACGCCAGCAGCGCTGGCTGGAAAGTGGGCTGCTGGGGCGTGGGCGGCAGGAATGGGGAAGGAACGTCTGCTTCAGCTCCCTCACCCCCTAGGAGCACCAGAAGGTGGAGCTGCTGCGGAAGGCCGTGCAAGCCCACCGAGCCTACACCGACCAGGTACTGTGACCGCATGACCTCGTTTCTCGACTCTCCAGGGCTGCTCACCCTTAGCGTGAACCCCTCCTCCCCAAACCTTAGGGCACTTGGGGCACCTGGAGCCAGAATGAATATCCCCTTGTAAAGCTGAAGAAACCGAGTCTGAGCCCAGTGGCTTTGTTGGTCCCAGGTTAGCCTCTGGATCTTGGCGTCGTGCTCTGTCCTCGATGGTCCCGGAGCCCAGGACGCTGAGGGTTTGCAGGGTCCAGCCAACAGCAGCTTGGGCGGCAATCAAGGGGGTAGAGGCCTGGGTTCCCATCCACCTCTGAGCACCCGTGTGTGCCAGGCTTTCCCCACGTTCCATGCAGATGTCCATTTCGATCTCAGTGCCATCCTGGAAAAGAAAATTCAGCGACCATCCCCGTTTTATAGATGAAGACGCTGAGGCTCCAGGACGTAGGGGACCTGCCAAGGCCCTGTAGCCAGATGGGGCCAGGCCACCCAGCTGAAGGCCTGTATTCTGAAATCCTTTCCTGTCCCCTCCCTGGGCAGGTCCCTGGGCCTCAGTTTCCCCATCTATAAAGTGAGAGCTGTCCTGCCTGGACCCTCAGTTCTCGTGAGTCCAAGGGACCGCTGCACAGAAGAGACGTGGCTGCTGTAGGCCTTCGAGGAAGGTCAGGGGCACCCTCTGGGCCTGCAGCCGCTGCGCCTGACCGCTCCCCCTCTCACAGGCCATCCGCGGGGAGGCCTTCGACCGGCACCTGCTGGGCCTGAAGCTGCAGGCCATTGAGGACCTGGTGAGCATGCCGGACATCTTCATGGACACCTCTTACGCCATCACTATGCACTTCAACCTCTCCACCAGCCAGGTGGGCCACTGCCCCAGAGCCGCCTGGGTATTCCCGCCCTCTGGGCCCCTGCCACTGCCCTAGGTGCCCTGGGGTGGGACGGAACAGACCCCTCTGGAGCTGGACAAAGGCTACACTGAATAGGGCCAAGGTCCAGAACATGGTCAGACCTCGGTGGTGGCGTGACCCATAGAGGCCACCCCATGTCCACTGCCGAGGCAGCTGAGTTCCGGTGGAAGAGCTGGGGCCAGGGGGCTGCGCTGCAGCTCAGGGAGCCTGAGAAGGAGTCGGAGGTCCCCCGCGTGGGAGAATTGACTTCATCCATTCGCTGGTCAGACACAAAGGAACATCTGAGTCCTGCCATCCAGTGCCGGGCACTGGGACACAGCAGGGACAGACCACCGTCCCTATCCCTGGGGGCTCACACAGTAGGGCGGAAGCACGGGGATGGAGGCAGTGATATGCCCTCCCAACCCCCCACCGCCGGGGGTGCTGGGGTTGGGAGGCTCAAGGAGGGAGCCCTAAAGCTCCCTCGGGAATGGCAAGGAAGGCCCCATAGAGGGTTGACTCCAGAACTGCACCCCAAAGGAGGAGGAAAGACAGGCATCTGCTGGAGAACAGGAGGGGGCATCTCAGCCAGAGCGCAGTGCGAGCAGAGACACCGAAAGGCCGGCTGGTGCCCCCGCGGGACTGGAGGGGAGTCCACAGGGGTAGGACAAAAGCCTGAGCCCCGTGCTGTGTCCAGGTCCCTGCCAAGACGGACTGCGTCATGTTCTTCGGGCCTGTGGTCCCCGATGGCTACGGCGTCTGCTATAACCCCATGGAGGCTCACATCAACTTCTCCGTGTCGGCCTACAACAGCTGTGCGGAGACCAACGCCGCCCGCCTGGCGCACTACCTGGAGAAGGCGCTCCTGGACATGCGCGCCCTGCTGCAGAGCCACCCCCGGGCCAAGCTCTGAGCCCCTCTGCGCTCAGGCCTGCTGGCGTCACAGCCCAGCCGACCCCGGGCGTGGGCCGCCCACCAGGGTTCTGCTCCCTTGCTAACCCCCACCCCCACCCCAGACCCTGCAGATCTCATCAGGCAGGCCGGCAACCACAGCAGGGCCCGCAGGCGTGAGCCAGTGCCTTCTGTGGCTCATCCCCAGCCTGCGCTGGGGCCCGGGGCCTGGGCTGAGCTCCAAGGCGGAGTAGGACGGAAGGCCCAGGCGCCCGGCGCGTCAGCCATGAGCCTGCCTACAGGGAAAGGACCAAAAGAGCCCGTCCCTCTCCAGGGCAGCAGACCGGGAAGTCCTTTTCTTGCTAGCTTAGCTGGAGCTGCCCTCTATGCTGCTGGGCCGGTGTCTGTACCCCAATCCCCAGGCTCCCAAGGATCTAGAGGCGGGGCTCTCTGGAGCCAGGGACACCGGGCCTCCCCGAGGCTGAGGCCAGGGTGCAGGGTGTGCCGGTAAGGGAAACCCGAGGCCTCGACTCGGCCCACCCGGCCTGGCAGTACCGTCTTCCCCGGGGGGCTGCCGTGCGCTCGGGTGATGTGGCCTGTGAGCCTCGACTCACTCGCTTGCTTCCACTTGGCTTGATTCCAGAACCATGTTGATGGTCGTATGACAGTAACCTGCTTGGTGATGAATAAAGGAGAAATTTGGCGATGGAGCAGTGTTGCAGCCGCGAGGGCAGGCAGGCTGGGGCAGACGCTTTGCCTTCTCTCAACTTGCCCTGCATCCGGGAGCCAGTGGCCAAGCAGCCATCAGGCCGGAGGCTCCC
>CM052813.1:75168190-75244597 GCA_028533885.1 Nasua narica | reverse complement strand
CACTGACTTGGGCCCCCTTGTCCCGTGGGCTGTGATGGGTGGGAACGAGTCTCCCGGCGGGGGGGGGGGGGGGGGGGGGGGGGGGGGGCGGCGCTGCGGGGCCTCGTAGCCTCAGCTGTGGTGGGCTGGGCAGTGGGTCGCTGACACTCGGGGCCTCGTCCTGCTGCTCCCACACATCCTGAGCCGGCGGCGGCAGCAACCAAGCAGCCTTGCTTGGCCCAGAGTCCCCCAGACCCCAGGTCACGCGGCTAGCTGATCAGAACCTTCTACGTGCCCCCAACCCCCACCCCCACCTTGCAGGGCCGGGGCGTCCTGCCCGAATCAAGTAGGCTGTTTACTGAGAGAAGAGTCTCCTCCTCAGAGGGTGACTGGCCTAGGGAAGGCCCCCGTGAACCCCCTGGAGCAGGGGCCGAGGGGGTGGAGGTGGGAGAGGTCACGGGGCTTGAGTGGGGCGGCCCGGCTGACTCGGGACGGTCACGTGAGGGGAGAGCCTCTGGTGTCCATTTTGCAGATGCGGAAACAAGCTCAGAGCTGACACTAAGGTCAGCAGGCCACTAAAGGGCCGAGATTTCCAGAGGAGCCCCCGTAGCCCAGCAGCCAGCCCCAGCACCACACCCACTCAGACAACCCGGGGCAGCGCGGGGAGGAGAAAGGAGCCAGGGGTGGACACCGGCCCAGACTCGGGCCCGTGAGCTGACGATGGGGGAGGACAGAGGGCCCCAGCTCCGGAGCCACAGGAAGGGGCTGGCTGGACCAAGGCGCTCAGGGTGCAACCAATCTGTGCTGGGCACTGGGGAATGTCCGGCCTGACCGAACCCCCTCACAGCCCCAGGGAGTGGGCACTCATCGTCCCCATTCTCTGATGAGGCCAGGAGAGGGTATGCCCCTTGCCCGAGGTCCCAGAGAGCGGGGGCAGTGGGTGTCGCCCTAGGCCTGGCTGCCACTCAGGACCCCAGTAGGGTGGGGGAATGCCAAGGGAAGGGGTACGGCAGTGTCCTCCTCTCAGGGGCCGTGAGCAGGAAGGCCTGCAAGAGAGCCCCACAGCACGGGGAGGGATCCAGGCCGGGGACGCTGCCTACACATCCAGGGATCCGGAGGCTTTAACTGCAGGGTTCTAAATAGAAGGCAAAACGATCCTGCTACAGAGCCTCACTCAGTTCTCTGGGGCCAAAAGTACTGTTTGGAGAAGACGCAGGTTGCACGGGTGACCCCAAGCCGTGTAGACGGAATGCTGGGGGGTGGGGGGGCGGCAGGCAAAGAACACTGATTTAGTCATTATTCCTGAGGGCATGACATGTGACCTCACACTCTGCGAGTGTTGGCTGGGGGACAAGTGTTCTAAAGGTCTCCGGACACCGGGAGGGGTTGGGGAGATCACACACTCCTACAGGATTGAGTTCTTATTTTTTATTTTTTAAGATTTTGTGTAATTGACAGCGAGAGCAGGAACATGAGCAGGGGGAGTGGGAGAGGGAAAGCAGGCTTCCTGCCGAGCAGGGAGCCTGATGTGGAGCTCTGTCCCAGGACTCCGGGATGGTGACCTGAGCCGAAGGCAGGCGTCCCCAGGATTGAGTTTTTTAAATCCAACTGTCTGGGGTACCTGAGTGGCTCAGTCGGTTAAGCATTTGACTTGGGTGCAAGTCATGATCTCAAGGTCTGGGATGGAGCCCCGCTCGTACTCCCCCCAACCCCCTGCCCTGTCCCAAATAAAAGATACTTCTCAAAAATAAAAAGTAAAACCAAATGTCTGAATGTTATGCCAATGGACACTTGCATCTTGGGATGAAACTTCTAAGGGATAGCATCATGCACTTAGCCAGTGGACCCAGAGGACGGTTGGCCCCGGGAGACAGCGGACCCTGATGCCAATGATGGAGATGAAGAACTTGGTTTTACGGGGGTTGTGGGTTTTTTTGCAAAGTAGGAGTGCAAAAGAATGCAAAATCTTTTAGTGCAAAATCTATTTAGTGCAAAATCTATATTTTGTGCAATACGTTATTAAATTTGAAACTGTGACACAATGAATGAATGGAAGAGTACTTGTTTTCTACCTAGATCCCCTAAAAGTTTGTCCAGGTTGGCATGAACTTGCATGGGGCTCTTTTCACTGGGAAGGTGCAGGGGCTGGGGCCTGCCAGGTGAGCTGAGAGCCAGATCACCTCGGGCCCCACATGGGGGGAATCTCCCAAGACAGGATGGTGTTTTAGGAAGATGCTGAGGAATGGGTTGAAGGGGGCCCGGCTGGCCTGCGGATGAGGGGGCCGTGGGTGAAGGCTTCACTGTTGCCAGGGAGGGACTGGTGGGGCCCTGGACCTAGAGGGGCCTGGCAGGTGGGACGAGACAGTTATTTGAAAGATGTTTCTCACGTACGAAGCTAGGCTTGGGGCCCAGACTGAACAGGATGAGTCGGGCTGCCTAAGGGTGGGGACGATGGGCAGGGGCGGGGGGCTCTCACGGGGGGTAAAGGCAGCGAGTCCACCCGGGACTCAGGGAATCCCCAGAGCTCACTGGAGGACAGCCCCTTTCCTCTCTCCTCCCCGCCTGCTGGATTTCGGCCCCACCTGTCCTCCAGCCCGCTTGTTCTCAACTGTGTCCAGTCGGCCTCGCATCTACCTACTGGGTTCTTTCCTAGCTGTTCTATTTTTCCCTTGTGATTCATTTTAATATCTGCCAGGTCTCGCTTTAGTTTCCTGTCCCCTGCAGATATTTTCAAGATTGTCTTTTATTTCCTTAAACCAGTAGAACAGTTTCGTCTGTGCCTGATCTGTCCAGTATCATCCGGGTACTTATGGGTCTGCTTCCGTTGCCTGCTTTCTGTTGGTTCTCGGTCATGGCACTACTTCCTTTTGTGCCTGGCCGTCCCGGTCTGTGTTTTGTGCACCGTAATTTAAAAACTTTTTACACAGGGGTGCCTGGTGGCCCAGTTGGTTAAGCGTCTGCCTTTGGCTCAGGTCCTAATTCAGGGTCCTGGGATCGAATCCCATGTCAGGCTCCATGCTCAGCGGGGAGCCTGCTTGTCCCTCTCCCTCTGCCCCCACTCATGCTCTCTCTCCCTCACTCTCTAATAAATAAAATCTTCACAAATTATGCACACAAATAACTGAAATCTTGAAGTTTCCTCTAGAGATTTGTTTGCTTCAGCCGCATACCTGAGGTGAGGCCAACGTGACCGAATGTCAAGGTTCTGTGGACCCAGCAGGGATCCAAACCCAATCTCCAAGTTCATGTGATGACAGACAGTTCTGCTTTCACCCTGACCCTGACTGAGGGTGTGGTCCTTCTGCATCTCTGCTGTGTCGATCAAGGAAGGAGTAGACGCCCTACGACGGGCCAGCCCTTGGGGGTGACCTGTGCCCACGTCACTCCCACGAGGCGTCCAAAGCCCCAGCTCAGTCTGCAGCTGTATTTCCCAAAGCGAGACACACACTGAGCTAAACAGGAGAGGAGGCGGCCGAGGCTCAGGAAGGGCTCACGTGCCCGGTCCTCAAGGGCTGTCGCACGGAGTGACAGTGAGGCCGAGGGCAGAGCCGAAACCAGCGGGGACCACGCAGGGGGTCAGAGCAGGACCGCCGAAAGGGGGAACTTGGAAGTGGACAAGCAGGCAGCGAGGGAGGTCTCCTCAGACACTGGGGGAAAATGTCACAGAGGCTGTTCAAACCCAGGTTTGGGGGCTGGAAGGGACTAGATGTCTCGGAGATGCTTATGACTTTAAGGTATCGACCATATATCCCTGCCCCTCGGGGTCGCATGTCCCCACGCTCCCGCCCCCCGCCCCCCAACAGGCTCCTCTCATGAGCTCAGGCAACATATGCTCGAGCCGCCAGAGTTCAAGATTTTATTTTAAAACAATAGTAAACAATTTCATTGATTTTTCTTAAATCAAACCACCTCACACTTGGCTTGTCTCAGGCAAAAAAGTAAAAAATAAAAATAAGAAAGGAAGGGGAAGAAAATGTGGGGACTGACCAACCTTCCCCAGAAATAGGCCCCTGGTCCTGGCATCTGGAATGGCTTTTGGACACTGTCTTTAACAAATGAGAAAAGAAAGCACCGAAATATTGTGCTTCAGCAGCAGATTAGGAACCTCCACAAAGAAAAGGGGTGGGGGGGTGGGGGGTGGAACACAGGTCCCAAGCAGCCTGGTTCAGTTCTAGAAACTTCCAAAGAGTCTGGAAGCAACTCTTCTCCACACCTCCATTCGAGAGTGACTTAAGACATCGGGTCCCCTCAGGAGTAGCTGCCCTCCACACTGGACAGTGGGGATCTGTGCAACCGCCCCCCGGACACAGGCTTAAGGAAGCCCGAGCAAGTGCCCGGGCTCTCGGGAGGGTGTTGAGAAGGACAAGGGAGTGTTCCGAGCACACGGAGGGGAGGGGAAGGAGCGGAGGGGAGGGGAGGACAGTGACATCAGGCACCCAGGGCTCCGCTCCCCTCACCCGGCTCCTGGTTCCTCTGCACTGTGGGCGGAGTGACGACTAACGGCTACGGCTACGGCTACGGGAGGGCGGGACAGAAAAAGAGCTGTAAACGGCCTGGGCTTGGTCACCCACATGTGCAGGCTCTTTTGTCGGAAGGGGACCATCGTCTTGGGGATAGGGGACCGGAGAAAGCCCTTGTGGTGCAGGGTCGATACGGGAAGAGCACAGCGATAGCAGCGGCCAGAAGCACGCTCTCGCGGGGCCCTGCCCCCCAGACAGGGAAACACTGAACAAGGTTCTGGAATGGCATTGGTGGCGGGGAGGGCGCGGAGGTGCTCCCCTCCTCCGGGGCCCCCACGCCACCTCTCTGGCCCAGGGAGAGGCGGTGTGTCCCCTGGGCCCCAGGCAAAGGGCCCCCGGGTGGCTGACCTTGGCCCCTCTGTGCACACGGCACCCGCGGCGGGCGGGCAGGCTCTTCCGGCCCCATCTCCAAAAGCCCGTCTGCCTTTGACGAAACCCAAAAATAAATAGTGTGTATTTTCACGCCACCTGGATCTCTTGGCCCCGTGACCAGAGGTGCAAGCCCTCCTCCTCTATACCACACCCCGATGCCCATGCCGAGGGCACTCTGCACCCGACCAGGGGCTGGCAGCAGCACAGCGAGGGTCTCTGGCCGTGTGGCCCCCTGGCAGCAGGCCCCCCAGGGTCCTGGGTTGAGGGGCTGGCTCGGCCCTTTGGTCCACCTTGTTCGTTAAAATTAAAATAAGAAAAAAAAGGCTCCACTTGGTGACTTGGGTCTGTAGAGGTCTCCGCTTCATCCCTCTGTCATCCTGCCCATCCTGCGAGGCGTCAAGCAGGCCAGATCCGGAGGCTGGACCCAGCCACACTCACCGGTCACTGCAGTTTTGTCCCCAGCTTACGCTGTCTGTTCCTACAAGGTGGGGGTGGGGGGTCACATGTCAGGATGCCTGGGGGTCAAATGAGGGGACCCGTGGCATTTGGTGACCCACGCCCTCGGCTGTCCGCTCCCCATCCACGGTCCCATCAAAATGGGTGACTGCCCACCCCGGTAGCCCCCGTGATTGACTCAAACCGGGTCAGTCGGAGCTCCCTGCCCTGGGACCTGGGATTCGGAATCCCGGAGACGATCTACATCTTAGGCTGGGCCTGTAACCCAGATGTCTCAGTTCTGGGGCTCAGGAACCCAGCCAAGACGCTGGGGCAGAGGTGGGCCAGGGATGAGGCCCGAGACCAGAGGGGCCTGGCTGGAATCCAGCAGATGCTGGGATTACAGATGAGCCGGCGCGCGCAGGGCAGGGCTCTGTTACCGTTGCCCGAAGCAGACAGAAGACAGTTCTCCGCCTGGAGCTACGTGGGCAAAGGCAGAACTACTGAGGGGCGTTCTACGGGGGATTTGAGTGTCCAGTTTGGGGAATGGCTATATCCACGATGGGCCCAGGAACCTGAGGGAGGCAGGGACAAGCTCCCCCATTTTCTAGAGAGGCTAGCCAAGGCTCAGAAAGGAGAATGAATGAACTTGTCTAGAGTCCCATTTAAAGTTCAGAAAACTGGGGCGCCCGGGCGGCTCTGTCAGTTAAGTGTCTGCCTCTGGCTCAGGTCATGATCCCAGGGTCCTGGGATCAAGTCCCGCATCGTGCTCCCTGCTCAGCGGGGAATCTGCTTCTCCCTCTCCCTCTGCCTGCTGCTCTGCCTACCTGTGCTCTCTGTCAAATAAATAAATAAAATCTTTAAAAATAATAATAATAAAATTCAGAAAACTGCACCCACACATCCCACATGATGTCGCCCCAGTCTCATCCCCGGCTCTGTCCCCTTGTCCCCTGGGCTCCAGTCACACCTACCTCTGTCTGTTCAGTGGACTCACCCCGCTCTGCCCTGCCTTAGAAGCTTTGTGGGTGCTGTCCCCTCTGCGGAGAGCACGCTCCCTGCCACCCCACTTCAACGGGCCCACTCCCCTCCACGCTCAGGCCCGCCTCCCCCGGGGCAGCCGGCACAACCCCACCCTGCAATCAGGATCCTGCCACGAGCTCTCAGGCCCAGGACACAGACCACACTGACAGGCACTTCATTCCTCCTGTCTCCGCTGCCTGCCGTGACCGCCTCCCTCTGTGCTGCCCCCCAGCGCACGGCCTGGCCCAGAGCAGGTGCACATGGAAATCCTGGCTGATGAAAGCAGGTGGCGGCCAGCCAGGTGGGGCCAGCTGGGGCCCTACCCTCAATAATGGGATTGACCGCCCTAACCCCCTCAAATCCCCTTTCCTCCTGGATCCAGGGCTTTTCCCTTAAGCTCATTAGGATAATTTGGACCATGAGGCCCCAGACGTGTTTCCCGGATGCTGGGACACCCTGCCCTGGGCTGCCCCAGGGTTCTTCTCACCAGCATGTCAGGAACCCTCCCAGGCTTACTCTGGAGTCTCACCTCACCTCAGCTCCCCACTCTGAACCTGGGGAGAAACCCAGCCTTCTCCAGCCCAGCTGGCACCCCACCCAGGATCTGGGGTGAATGGAGAAGGAAAGCGGAGTCAGGAGGCTCCAAAGCCCAGCTTTGTCCCGACCTGCTATGCATCCACGGGCAGCCCCAACTCCCCGTGCCTCAGTTTACCCATCCATAGGAAAGCATCTGGGCTAAACATCTCCAAGGGGTATCCATATACAGCCACGTGGAGAATCTTGGCCACCCAGCTGTCTGGTTCTGGGCCACAGAGGCTGAAGGCACAGCTCTGGACCAGACAGCTGGGGCTCCCTGCCCAGCTCCCACACCCGCGATCTGTTAAGTCCCCAGCCAAGTGACTCCTCCTCTCTTCTCTGGGCCTCTGTTTCTCAGCTGTAAAATGGGCCCAGGGGAAGCTTCAATGAGCTAGTACAGGAAAAGTACTGAGGCAAGTGGCTGGCTATTGGGGAGCCCTCCACAAAGGGGGGAGTGGCCGCTGTGCGGCTCTGCCCCTAACTCACCTGGCTTCTGCCCGGGTTACCGTGTACTCAAACCAGAGTACGTTGGGGATGAGGCTCGTGTCCCGGATTAGGAAGAACTCAGATATAGGCCTGGAGGAACAGACATCCAGAAAGCCAGGAGCGCGTCAGGGCACGAGCCTGTCACCAAGTCAGACTGCACGCCCCCCCCCGCAGTGCCCAGGGCTGGCAGCGCACCCTCCCCTACTGTTCAGAGAGTCTCTGCCCGGCCTGTGACCCAGGAGCCACTGAGAGACCCAGACGTGCCACACCTGTGTGATACCCAGGCAGGGGTGCTGCCCCACGGTACACACAGCCCAGCAGGACGCAGGCTGCTTCCCAAGTCCCGGAGAACCAAGGTTGGCTTCTGGGCCTGAAGAAACCCCCAGGGGAGGACGCCAGGCAAGCAGGGCCTGCAACCCATGCCCGCCGGAGACGGCGACACGAGGACCCTCCCAGGGAGCTGGAGGCCGGGGGCAGAGGCAACGGGGGCAGCCACAGGGCCAGGAGGCAGTTACCAGGCTGCTATCCTAGGGAACAGCGGGGTGAGGACCTCCTGGGTGAAGGCGAACCAGGCGACGGCCATGAGGCTCCCAGCAAGGCCCCCATAGAGCACCTGGCTCCAGGTGTGGTACAGCAGGTAGACCCTGGGCCAAGGACAGAGGAAGTTCATGAGCCCCAGCCGGGCACGGGCCTGCACGATCCCCCCACGCCCAAGCGCTGGCTTCCCGGGGACGCGTGCGTGCACGCAGGGAGACACGTGCAGGTCAGACAGCCGCTGATCTACTTCCAGAAGGAGCTGTTCCTTCCAGCAGCTGCTTCCCCAACCACAGAAGCGAAGGGATGGTTCGGCTGGGACGCGCCTCCCTTCTGTCCAGCCTTCAGCTCTGAGTTTGTACAGAAGAAGCTCCTCGGGGACACGGGGAACAGAGGGCCGATGTGTGCAGGTGTCCCCAGAGCCTCGGGCTCGGCCAGGAGGAGAGCAAGGACCGGGCTGGAAGGGGGAGCGGAGCCCTAGCCCTTAAAAGTGAGAGGCCTGGGACCCCTTTCCCAGGCCTGTTCTACAGGCTCTGGGACTCGGGTCCGAACGGAGGTCCAATAGGGACCACAAATCCAGCAAGACCCCAGTGGGCAGGGCGGGGGGTAGGGGCTCTTCCTCCCTCCATACCTGCTATAGGAGACTAGAAAGGCCGCGGTGAGGAGACCCAGGGAGAGCACGTGCCTCCACAGCAAGTCCAGGAACCTGGCGTTGTTTGTTTGGTGCATTCTGGGAAAACAGGCCTGTCAGACGGCCTCAGCCCACAGCCTGGAGCCCAGGCCTCCCAAACAGCCCCTGGTCCCATCCGAATGCTGCCGGGGCACCTTCTCCTTGGCTGCAGCTCCTCCCACCCCCGACAGAGGCCAAGCCCCAAGGGTGTCCAAAGAGCTAAGAGCGAGTCCCTGGAAGAGGGCAGCCTGGGCCATTTCAGGGCGCCCCCGGCCAGGGCAGAATCTCACCTTAAATACAGGAAGAGGAAGGAATAGACGGAGAAGAACCACATAAACTGGGAATGGCTGGAGGGCATCCCGTACTTGGTGCCCACTGCCATGTGGGGGCCTGGGAGAGAGAGAGAACACGGCAGGATGGGGGGATGTCGGCCTCCCGGTCATGGTGCGACCGGGGGACACCCCCCCGGCCCCACGGCCCAGGCCCTACCTCCACAGGGCCGTGGCTCCTGGATGACGTGTTTGATCAGCCAGTTGACGCCCTCGTTCAGTGCCAGGCCCCCGAGGAACGAAATCTGCTGGGAAGATGTGTGGTCAGCTGGCCCTCTGTGTGCCTGGTGGCCGCCACCCGGCCCCAAAGACAGTGGCAGCTGCCTGACCCTTCCAGCCCAACTAGTGAACAGCCCGGAACCGGCCGGGAAGCACCACACAAGAAAGGTGGAGGCAGGGAAGGGAAAGCAAAGCACCTGGGAGGAAGTGGTGTGCCCCCCGCCTCCCCCCCCCCCCCGTGTGGGGGCCCCTGGAGGACCAGCAGAGGGACGGGTAGGGATGGACTTACTCACCGTGTGCAGCTCCCGCTTGAATATGATGAGAGTCACAAAACCAACAATGACGAAGACAGGGCTGAGGCTCAGGTAGGCAAGGAGGTGGCCAGAGAGATCCCCTGGGTGGGGGAAAGGGGGACAGGGAGAACAGGATGAGGACAGAGCGCCGCAATCAGAAGAGGGCCAAGCGCCCAGCAAGTCAAGTGGGGCCTGAGCCAGAAAGGAGGCCCCAGGAGGGCCCAAAGGGCAGGACCAGGCAGCTGCGGCTGCCTCCGTCTACCAGGTGACCAACCAACTCAGCCACGGGCACGAGAGGCCGGTGTCCGTTCACTGAGCCCTCATGTGCAGAGATCGTAAGTTTAAAGCTGGTGCCTTCGCTGGCCCCATTCTGTAAATGAGTACCTCAGTCCCACAGGGGTTGAGTGACTTGCCAAGGTCACACAGCCAGAAAGAGGTGAGGTCTGGCCTAAAACCCAACTCTCTGGCCTGGTTCAGGGAGCACACCCATCACCCCGCCAACACAGGGATTTGAACCCAGCTTGGTCTGACCACTGAGGCCCACGTTCCGGAGCAGGGGACAGGCCGGCAGGCACAGGGGCGCTGTGGGACATGGCACTGTGCTGAGGCTGCCCCCACCAAGCCCTGGGCCTCCGAAGGAACCTGGGAGTCTCTGAACACTGCAGAGTCTGTCGGGGACTGAGCGGGGGGAGGGGAGAGGCTGCTTTGCCCAATACGGTAGCCTCTCCACCGGCAAGAAATTGGCTACCTACTACCTGTTTTTCCTCTCCTTACAGGCCCAGAGAGGAGGCCGTGCAGGGATCAGGAGCCCCTTCGAGAGCTGAGGACACTGAAGCCAAGAGACGAGAGCCACGTTCCATCTTGGTCAAGGGCAGGGCTTTGGACGTGGAGTCCAAAGACTGCCCTCACCATTAGAGACAGGGCGGCTGTGTGGCTGCTCTCAGGTCAGAGGGCATGCACAGTTCGTGGCTCAGTTCCTGTGCCTCAGACAAGGGGCTACCAGCACCCATGTCCTAAAGCTGTGGGAGCTTTGGTGCGGCAAGGCCCATGAGACCAGCTCGGCCTCTGGCACTCAGGACACTCCCATCTTGGGAGAGCCCAGCACGGGAAATGGCCACACCAGCAGCCCGGGCTCACACAGGCGGCAGGAAGGTACCCACGCAGGGCTGAGCCCAGATTCCAGGCTGAAGAGATGGTCACACGCCTGACCTCACTCACATCTACCCATGGTAGGACTGGCTGGGAATCGGTGTGGGGGGAAAGGGGCCGGCAACCTAGGTGCGAGGGCCGCTGCTGCCCCGGGCCCACTGCTGACACTGGGTGAGGCCCTCCATCTCCTCATCCACGTGATGGCCTGCTCCCTTCCAGCTCTGAGACTCTGGGTTTCTCGGCTGCCCAGCTGATGCCCTGAGCACTGGGTTGTAAGGACAGGGAGTAGCTGGTGTCCCCAAACCTTTGACCATCTCCGCAGCCTGTCCCACAGCCAACACTCCCCTTGGGTCTTCCCGCAGATGCTGCAGACACTCTGGCCTCACCACTCTCTGATCTAAGCCCCTGTGTGGTTCCCTCTGCCCTTGGGATGAATCCCACCTCAGCCCAGCTCATCAGGCCCTGCACAGTCCTGGCCCTGCTTCCCCCCAACCTCTGCTCCACTCCCCAGGCACAGAACTCTAGTTCCCTGAATGCTCCCTGCCCTGTCCCACTTCTGGACCTTTGTACACACAGCCTCCTCCCAACTGAGATGCTGTCTGGGTTAATGCAACATAAATGAAGTAACCACTACAGCGGCAAAAAAAAAAAAAAAGACACGTTCCTGCCATCGCAGACTTCAGTCTGTGGGGGAATCTAACCAGGTCATGGCTCATGATACATCGCTAGTGTAGCTATGGGGCCAGGGTTAGTCGCTCCTCGACACGTTAGGCTCCAGAGAGCTGGGATGGGGTCTCTACACCCTGCTCAATCCCCCAAGCCCAGCATAGCACCTGGCACTTACCCAAGCTCAAAAACAGTGCTACGTGAGTAGAGAAGGGATGAAGGAAGCAAGGATCAGTGTGGTGAGGGCACAAAAGCGGCCACAGAAGAGTGAGCAAAGGACTAGACCTTGAACGAGGCCCCCAGGTTCACCCAGGTTCTTCCTCCAGGCACTCACAGTCCCTGCAAAAGGTCCCTTGTCACAGCCTGTGTCAGCTGCTCCCGAATGCCAGGTTCCTTCTGGTTCATGAGCACTCAGAGAAGCCACCCTGAGGCCAGGGAGGGGAAGAGCTGAGGCCTTCAAGTCCCTTCCCCTCTCCAGGCCTTGGTTTCCCTCTCACAAAGTGGGTTTTGTGTGTTTTTTTTCCCACAGTCCATAGGGCAGAGAGCGTATGGGCCCGTTCACCATTCTACAGCAGACCTAGCCCAGGGCCTAGCACTCAGGATGTGCTCAGTGAATACTGGCTGCGTGAATGAAGGATGCATAATGGTGGGCAGGCAGGCAGGGCACAGGCCTGGCAGGGCCACCCCGCCCCCAATATAACCGAGAACACCTACGGTCAAAGTTCCGGGCATCCAGCCTTGAAGCCCTCAGCGGGGCCAGGTACTCCTATCTCCGCGCCCTCAGCATGAGCAGGCCCTTCTCGGGGCAACCAGGGCTCAATGAGGGGCCCCCAGCCTCACCCAACACCCAATCATCCTACTCAGGGAGGGTGGGGCGGACTTGAGAGGGTCCTGGAAAGGTGAGATGGTACTCACTGCAGTTACGTATTGAAAGTTTACTGTGTGTCAGGCACTGCACTCAGCATTTCTCACATCACCACTAGAAAGGAGGCACTGCGATCAGTCCCACTTTAGAGATGAACTAACCGAGGCACGGAGGGGTGAAGTCATCAGCTCCAGGCCTCAGCCTGAACTGCAGCCCAGATACTTCTGACCCTAAGGCCCAAGATCTGCACCACTCTCCTGGCCTCCGGAATGGTCGCTAAAGGACCTCTCAGCTGGAAAAACCTGCACTTCTAGAGATGTATCTGATTGAGAAACTCCAGAAGTCAGACCCCAGGGGCTGCCAGTCCCTTAACACGACCCCCTCTGTTGTGGGGCAGTGCCCTGCTCAGGGCGTGGCACAAGTACTCAAACAACGAATAGCTTCCCAGCCTCGGTTTGCACACTCCCAGCAGTGGGAAGCTCTTTGCAGCCCAAAAGCGCTGTCTGAAGGAAAGAGGCACTCCCTGCACGCCGAGGAGGGAGTCTGGCCTCTCGGCCTTCAGGGAGGGTAGGGAAGAAGGCCCCGGGTCCAACCCAGTCATCCATTCACCCCTCACGCAGACCCCAACCCCATTACAGCCCACCCGCCTGCCCAGACCCGGGGGAGCGGCCCGGCCGCGCAGCCGCAGAGTGCGCGAACGAGCCGCTCACAATTTCGCCCAGCTCATCGCCGCACCACTGCGCCTGCGCGGCGCGCGCGCCGGCCGAGCCCCTCCGAGGCTCACTATTTGACAGTTCCCACCCCGGTCCCCCGGCGCCCCCTCCGCGGGCTCGCGCAGGCCAGAGCGCCCGGAGCTGACGGGCCGGCCCCGGGGAGGCGTCCTCCGAGGCGGGGACGCCTTTTACCTGTAGGATATTCGACGTGGGTGAGGGTCACCGGCCGCCATGAAGCGGGGAGCGAGCACTGTCCGTCCGCTGCCATCTTACCCGGAGACCGGGCTTCGCCGAGCAGCCAATGGGGAGCCAGGGGGGCGGTGGTCCTGACCTATCACGCCGGGGAGGCGCCGCGTGCCCAATCGGAGGCCGATACAGGTAGCGGCGCAGCCATTTAGCGTGCTGGCCCTGAGGCTGACCCGAACGGCGAATCAGAGAGCGGAGCCCCGGAGCACGCGAGCCGACCGAGCCGGCGTCCAATCCAGGGCGAGCACAGGTAGGATCCTGGCCAATCAGAAAAGAGGAGGGTTCCAGCGCACAACAGAGAGCATAACAGCCAATCACAAGGTGAAGCGGGCTCACAGTGTGAGCCGGACGGGCCAATCAGGCGCTAGCTTGGGGGGCGTGTTGAAGTTTGGTGGGAGCTTTGGTTTGGCTGGTTACTGCGCGGAGTGGAGGCTTCCCCGGTACCCCAAGCCCGGCCAGGGTTGGCGGGAGTTGGGCTCCCGTCAGAACGCACGCTCGAAGCGGGGAGGCAGTGTCGGCACGTTGGGATCTGAGCCGACCCACTTTTAGTTATGAGTAAACTGAGGCCAAAGACCCATGTACTGACCGGCGACAGGTCAAGTCCCGCAAAGCCGGCAACCCTGTGGTAGAAGGGTCTGGGGTGGAGGAGGGCACTCCCCGGGCGGGGCGTGCAATCGGTGCCCTAAATGCTTTACAGAAGGGATGCTTAACTGAAGTTGAGAAAGACTCCTTCCTCCTTTCATTGGACTAACAAGATGTTTTGATTCCGTCACATTTATTCTGCTTTAGGCATCTTGGGAGCCTTTTAAACAAGAAGCCGGTTGTCCACCTACACCTCAGTGTCCCTGAAACATTCCTCGCAGTGGCCACAAGGCCCTGCGTAAGCGGCCACGCCTTCCCACTCACCTCCCCGTCCCCTGCCCCCTGTCTTTCCGGCTAGATTGAATTACTCAGCCCAGCCAAGATGCCCGGCCCCTCTTGTCTCCTAGCCTTGGCACAGGCTGTTCAGAAGCTGCCTGGAAAGCATCTCCCCTCCTGGCCCACTTTGCCTGGCTCAGGTGTCTGTTCTCACTTGGAAGTTTCCATGGCCAGGTGAGAGGCCTCCACTGGGTTCACGGTTGCGTCTCCTCTTCTATTTCAGCCCTGCCCACCATGGACCATTACCGGTTCCTTGTCTGTCTCCCAACAAGCAGTAGTTCTCTGACTTCATGCGGCACCATGATCAGCTTGTAGGAATGCAGGTTCCTGGGGCCCACCGGGACCTGGGTTGGTTCAGTAGATCTGAGTCAGAGCCGTGGAGTCTGCATTTCTATGTGCTCTGGAGGTTCTGATAAAAGTTGGTCCGGCCACACATGGAGAAGCCTGGGCAACATGAAGACAGGGCCTGGGGGCACCTGGGTGGCTCAGTCACATAACCGTCTGCCTTCTGCTCAGGTGATGATCCCAGAGTCCTGGGATCGAGTCCCACCTTGGGCTCCCTGCTCAGTGGGGAGTCAGCTTCTCCCTCTGCCCCTTACCCCGCGCTCGTGCATGTGCTCTCTCTTTTTCAAATAAATGAATAAAATCTTAAAAAAAAAAAAAAAAAAAAAAACAGGGCCTGTTACGTGTTTGAGCCTGGCCCAGACTAGTGCTTGAACAAGTGCTCAATAAGTATACTGCCCAAGTCCTTGTGGGAAGTGAGAATAAAGCAGAGGGTCTCACCGCTCAAACTCGCTCACTCTGCCGCAACTCCGGGAGCCACAACGATGGGCTGGGCTCAGGAGTCGGGAGTGGGAGGGGGTGGTACTCAACCCACCGGCAAGCCAAGAGGGCCCCCAGGCTCTCTCAACTGTTCTCAGCTCCCACCCAGCCCAGCCTGGGCTTGTCTGGGTCAGCTGGCTCTTTCTCCCTGCCACCTGCACTCCGCTCCCTCAGGCGCTGCCGTTATTAGCCTGTGAGAACCAGGAGGTGTGCGGAGGGGGCTGTGAGTTTCCCAGAATAATTCCCCGGCACAGGGCAGCCAAAACCAAATGGTCTCGGGGTGCCTGGCTGGCTCAGTCAGTAGAGCACGAGACTCTTGATCTCAGGGTCGTGAGTTTGAGCCCCACGTGTGGTATAGAGTTTATTCAAAATTTAAAAAAAAAAAAAAGTAGAAGTGACATTTTGGTTGAGAGGAGCCATTCTAGAAGTGATGTTTTATTGAGAGGAGCTATTTATTGTCTGTCTCCTAGAACAGAAGATTCTAGAAGCCAGGGTCTGGAGTTACAAGCACCACGGTGCCAAGTCCTTGAGACAAATTGTCTGGCTCGTCCCCGTGCCGGTGGCATTTTCTGATTTCCGTGGTGTACATACTCTCTCCTGTGGCCACTTTCAAGCTACCACTGGGACGTTCCTGAATGGAGAGTGGAGAAGAGATACACAGGCAGCTCGCACATCCGCCACTGCCCGTGCGGTGGCTGGAGAAGTGCTTGGCACACAGCAGGTGCACAATAAATACTTGGCGAACAAATCAATGTCCTGTCCCATTTGTGTGTGCATCCTGGGAGCCACTTACATCGTAATTCATACTGTTTTTTGAGCGCTTGGCGCGAACCACGTTGTGGACCCAAAAGCACTCCGAGACCTCGTCCTCCACACCCCTCCTCATGCTGTGCGAGCATCAGTCTCCTGGAACCGAAGCCCGGAGCCTGATCATGACCTGATGTAAATACAAGCAACTCCCAAGGTGAAGGACAGAGGGCATGGGTTTGGGAGACCTGGGCATCCATCCGGGGACTGCCACGGACTCAGTGTCCACACTGGGGTGGCCACCCCTCCCCTTGCGATCTCCCCTTTGATCAACAAGGGGTTTGGAATCCATTATCTACCACCGTGTAACAAGCCAGCCCCCAAACGGAGTACCTTAAAATCATCATCATTTTATTGCTTCAAGATGGGCGAACTGGGCTGGGCTCAGCTGGGCAGTTCCGCTGGGGTCACTACTGGGCGTGTGTGGTCCAAGCAGCCTCCTCCAAGTCTGGGGTTAGCTGGGGCTGCTGGCCAGGGTGCCCACGCTCTCCTCCACATGGCCTCCCGAGCAAAGGCGCCCCGGTCTCCTTCATGGCAGCAGCTGCTTTCCAAGAGGGCAAGTCCCAAAGCTCCTGTGTTCAAACCTCTGCCTGCGTCACGTTGCTTTCGTCCCACCGGCCAAAGTAGGTCGAGCAGCCAAGCCCAGAGCTGATGTGGGTCCGGCCCATACAAGGACATGGGTTCCAAGAGGCATGGTTTGTAGGGGCTGTGGTTCTAACAGCCCACCGTCCGCCATAGAAACGGGCCAGCGTTCCCCTCGGCCTTCCCAGCCCTGCTCTCTGGGATGCTGAGCTTCCCGGGACGTCTTACGCCAGGAAGGGAGTGCTTGAAGACTGACCCGGGCAGGGGG
This sequence comes from Nasua narica, assembly GCA_028533885.1. Taxonomy (NCBI): domain Eukaryota; kingdom Metazoa; phylum Chordata; class Mammalia; order Carnivora; family Procyonidae; genus Nasua; species Nasua narica. Next base: position 75,228,125 of record CM052813.1, on the reverse strand, counting down.
GTGTCAAAAAGACCCGGGAGCAGCTCAAAGGCGCTCCTGGTGGTCAATTTTGTGACCATTTGAGTGTCAGAAGAATGACTGCAAGTGACCGGAAATTACCAAGTCAAAATTCGTGAATCCATACTGGTGTGCAAAAAAGAAGGGGAAAAACTCACTGCGGAATGCTGCTGAGTAACCGAAAAACGGAATACCGAGACATGCCGTAAAATGGATGTATCTCAAAAATGTGGTTCTTTTTTTTTTTTAAAGATTTATTTATTTATTTATTAGAGAGAGAGAGAGAGACTGAGAATGAGACGGGAGAAGGTCAGAGGGAGAAGCAGACTTCCCGCAGAGGCAGGAGTCCGATATGGGACTCGATCCCAGGACTCCGGGATCATGACCCAAGCCGAAGGCAGTCGCTTAACCAACTGAGCCACCCAGGCGCCCCTCAAAAATGTGGTTCTATATAAAGAAGCCAAGCACAAAAGACTACATATTTGATTCCACTTACAGAAATGCCCAGGAAAGGCAAGTTGAGAGAGAACAGAAGTGGGTGGGACCCTGAGGGCTGGGGAATTTACTGCAAATGGGCATAAGGGGTCTTTTGGGGGTGATGGGACGGTTTTAAAATTACATTCTGGTTACAGTTCCCCACCTCTGTAAATTTACCTTAAAAAAAAAATCATTAAAGTTGGGACACCTGGGTGGCTCAGTTGGTTGAGTACCCGACTTTTGATCTCAGCTCAGGTCTCGACCTCAGGGTCATGAGTTCGAGCCCTGCTTTGGACTCCACACGGGGGTGGAACCTACTTAAAAAAACTTTTTAAAAAAATACATAAAATTTTTTAAAAATAAAAAAATCATTAAAGCAAGTGGACTTTATAGCATACAAGTTGTACCTTAATAAAACCATTGAAGGCAAACTTATTTGTAGGCATTGGAGGTAAGGATCAGGTCCTCACTCGAGTCAGCAAAGGTAACAGTAAAAGAAACCATCTGTCCTCTTCTTCAGGTGGAACCGAAGGCCACCTCCAGGAGAAGCTTTTTTTCAGAATCCTAGCGGATAATAGTTACCAATAATATTTTCCTAGGCATGATTATGGCGAAAAAATTACAGCGGTTATGCCGGAAAGTTACCTTATTTAAGATCTCCCCGTTCAAGTGTTTAGGGGTGAAGTACATGTCCGACACTCTGAAATATTTTAGAGAAGAAATATTTACGTGACGTAAATACAGCAAAATGTAAATGAATGATTCAAGGTGTTGGTTTGATGGGCGTCCTTTCTAGGGTTTTCCTCTTAACTTTGCTGTACATTTAAAATTTTCAAAGTGAAGGGTTTTTTTTGCGTCCCTTTCCAATAAACCTCCGGAGGTCTGGTGAAAACCTCCGATCTGGCCGGTTTGGATCTGGTCCATTCCTAACAGTTCCAGCCTTTTGACTGAACCTGAGGCTGGCCCCCACCCCCACAGCTGGTCCAACACCTGTATCTTCTAGATGCTGCCTGAGCTGGATCCACACCCAGGCTGCTCCCTATCTGTGCCCTTAAGCACCACGCTGATGGCTCCCCCAATTGCCTCCCCCATCCTGGGGGCCTTCCCTGCCTAGGGACCCATGGACCCCGCCAGGCTGCCACATGGCCCCAAAGGTGCTCACAGCCCCCACCAGGCTTCTCTCCACCTTTGCTCTCTCGGAAACTCCACGCACTGCACCCCAAAGAGTGAGTCCCCAGCAGTGACCCAGAAAGCAAATGGCCACATAGGCACCCGTCAGTATGGCCATGTGGAAGGGCATTGCTTTCAGACTTTTTATTTTAAAGATCCTCCTGTTTATTTGAGAGAAAGAGAGAGAGAGAGAGGAAAGCAGACTCCCCACTGAGCAGAGAGCCCAATGCGGGACTCGATCCCAGGCCAAAGGCAGGCACTGAACTCACTGAGCCACCCAGGCGCCCCGGAAGGACATTTTTAAATCATTTATTCGGAAGTTGATGCACACACGCTCTACCATACAAAAGTTCGAAGCTGCAACGTATCAAGTGCCCGAGGCAGTGCATGGACGTGTAAACAAAGACAAAATGAAAATGCCACTCTGAGTGATTCGGGAGCAAATCAGAGAGGCCGGGGTCCAGGCCCAAGATGACATTCATAGCGCAGGGTAAGTGCAAATGAATGGAATGTGGGGCTGGAGGGGAGGAGGGTCACCCCGGGCCTTCCCACCCAGGAGGCTGCCCCTTCCTGGGCACCAACCTCGGAGAGCAGGGGCTTGGAGCCGGAGCCCTGGCTTGACACAGGGTCCCCCAGCCTGGGGAGCAGGAGGGAGCGTGCAGGCAGAGGAGTGGGCTCAGAGCTGATGGGCTGGGCCCACACCACCCCTCTCTGTCTCTCCTCTCTCTCCTTGCCAGAACCCCTCTGCCATTCAGGGGAGAGGGGCCCTGGTCTGGGGAACCAGCCCTCCGAAGTACAGAGACCAAGGAGGCCTGAGTGTCTCTCTAGGAGGCTTCTCAGCCTGAAAGGGGCAGACCTCAAAATAAAGTGTTAAGGCAATAAATAAAACTTCCCACCTCCGGTGAAATCACTGTGAGAAAGAAGCCTGCAGGGCTGACAGCACCCCGCAGACATGGGGACAACGTGGGGACAACATGGGGACAATGTGCAGATGGCTGCAGGACCAGCCACTGCCCAGCTAGAGCATTTGTGTGTCGAGCTGAAGGCAAAGCGCCCAGCAAAATTTCTTGTCCTAATGAGGGCCGGGGATTCAGTCCAGCCCTGTGTACTCTGACCTCCCTGACGTGGTCCCTGGGCCCCCGCCACCAACGGCAGCACAGGCGACAGGCCTGAGGTGAGCCCTAGCGCCACCCAGGGGTTCCAGGCTCACGGAGGCAGGTGGGTGGGGCAGGAGGACCAGCCCCACGTCCCCCGTCCTTCTTTGGTGGTGACAAAGGGGGAGGAGAAATGACAGTCTTTGGCAGGACAAGGGCACGTCAGAGGACAGCATTCTGGTTTCGTGCTTGGGTTCGCCAAGGGCCCAGTCCCTGCCCACAAGTGAGCACAAGAAAAGTCGACCACCCCTGTCCCACCCTCGGATGGTGTAGGCGTGCCACCCCCCGAGGGGCTCCCCAGGCACTCTGTGACCCCGCCCCCCATTTCTGGAGCTGCAAATGCTCTTGGGTGGGGGCCGGTGGGACTGGCCAGCCAGAGACCATCTAGCCCCAGGTTCCTTCTACCTCAGGACATTGTGGCCTTCGCCACAGAGCCCTGCCGCCCCATCTTCCACAGCCCCCTCGTCAGCAACCCTGGGGTGGAGGGAGGTTTTGGGGTCCCACACCAAGGGCTTCCCAGCCCTGCATGTCCCACTTCTCCTCACAATACGACCCCCTCTCTCCCACCACCTTCCTCTCCCTCGGGCCCCACAGGTCACTGATCCAGCCGCTACTCCCCCAGGGATAGCTGAGGGCCATCTGGTGGGCTCCCAGGGGCTCCAACCCTCTCCAAGGCAGTTGGCAGGAACTCCCAAATGAGGAGGGACGAGGTCAGGGGCAATCACCCTTGGCCACCAAGGCCCAGGCTCTGCCGCTGCTGATGGCCACGGATCCCCAGGCCCTTCCATGCTGACCCACAGGAGGAGCGGAGCTGGCCTTCTCACTGCCCTCGCCCACATGGACAAGGCCCAGGCGGCCCCACTCCCCGAGCCTGCCTCCCGCCGCTACTGCAGCTCCCCTAGGGGCCCGTTCTCTCGGGGCAGTGCCCCGTTGAGGCCCACGCTGCTGGCCACGGGCGCCCCCAAGTAGCCCAGCAGGATTTCGCTGCGGCGCCGGGACAGCTGCAGGATGTCGTCCGCCAGCGCCGGCACCGACGTGTAGCGCACGTTGTCCAGGTCGAACATGTCCCGCAGGTACTGCACAATCTGGTGCTGGGGGGCCAGGCTGGCGTTGGCCAGGGCTTCGGGCCCCGCTGCCCCACACCGATGCCCTCCAGGCCGCCCCAAGCCGCTCCCTGGCTACCGTAGCGAAAGCCTGTCCACAGGCTCCGCCCTCCCGGTGCTTCCTGCCAACCCACGTGGGCCGGGCTCCCCCCAGGCACCCCTGGGTACCCAACAGCCCAGGCGGGCCGCACACCCTGTTTACCTTGAAGAAAGCACAGACTTCTGCAAGCTGGGGCTTGGGTCCGAGGAAGCCGAAGGCTAGGACGGGGCTAACATGCTCCGATACGGAGTAGAAATGGGAGATGAAGCCATCGGGCACCTGGGAAGGTGGCGAAACTGAGAGCTGGGACACCGGCAGGGGGAGGTGGCCGGGCCCAGGGGGCCTAGCGAAGAGCTGGCTCAGTCTCGGGCTTGCTGGGTGACCTCAGGCAAGTGGCGGGGGCTTTCCCCTCTGCAGAATGGGGGTAACCTCGAGGCAGCTGGGAGGACTGCGCGAGGAGGGGGCGGGGTGGGCTCAGCACAGGAAGTGCCCAGTGAACTTGGCAGTGGCAGCTGGTATCAGCTGCGTGGCGCAGTCTGGCCGGCAGAGAGGAGCCGTGGACCGCAGCCCAGATGGAGCAGCCCGTCGCCGCCTGGGGGGGCAGATAACAGCAGCCTGGGGGTGGGAGGGAGGCAGCTCTGCCTGCTCCTGGGCGCCCTGCCCCCACCAGAAGCCTCGACCAAGCCAGCCGCCACCCCTTTGCGCGGGCCCTTCCTCTCTGGAGGACGCCGTCCCACAGTTCCCGCTGGCCGTGCTGTGCGGGGTGCTGGGGAGGAGGTGAAGCAGACCTATGTGTCACTGAGGTCCTCCTGGTCAGGGGACAGAGAACGGCAGCACAGGTGGCCAGTGCTGTGGCGGAGACCAAGAGGTACGGCAGGGCCTGGGGCTTAGCAAGACCTCCCTGCACCAGCCCCATTCCTCTGCCCACCCCTCCCACGCCACCCTGCCCCCAGACTAAGGGCCAGCGCATGCCCGTTGGTCAGCTGAAGTGGGGGCCACGCCCGGGGCCCGAATGGGTCACTCACCATCAGCAGTCTCCTCTTGGCTTTCAACACTGACCAGCAAGCAGTGGCCAGAGCCTAGACCAAAGACGGGACCCCAGCCAGATTTCAGAAGGCCGGGCTGGGCCTGCAGCCCCTGGCTGTGCCCCCCCCCCCCCCGCTCCCACCACCCTGAGCAGGAAGATGCGGCTTGGTGCCTGAGCTCTGCGGCTTCCCTCCCCTTGGTTTAGAACCGGCCACACCTAAACCTGAACCCTGACGCTAACCCTTACTGCCGCAGGCCCCTGCGCTCGTCGCGGAACTTCCCCGGGCCTGAGTTTCCTTCTCTGCAAAACGGCCACGACCCAGCACGCCCCTGCATTCAGAGGTCGCATGGACCCGCACACTGCGTGAAGACCAGCCCAGGTCACGCCTGCCCCACGGGGCCCACGCTCAACTTCCCCTGCTGCTCCTTTCTCTTTCCTATGTCTTAACTCAGTAAGATGCATTGACATGGAGTAGAATTAACAAAGACCACGGTGCACAAGGAATACGCCCGCCGCGAAGGTTCTGAACGGGCGCAGAGAACAAGGGCTCTCTGCCCCACAGCGGATACTTGGTCTGCCGAGGTTCGGGAACAACACATCATACAGGGGAGGGGAAGCTTCCCAGAGGGGTGACTGCTGCCTGACAGGTGGGGGGGCCCAGGCCTGGTGCCCAAAACCGGGGAGGGAGGAAAGCAGAGTCTGGGCCAAGGCGCAGGGTGACGGGAGCATGTGTTGGATGTAGAGGGCAGCCACCCACCGTCTCCTTGAAGCTGTCTGACAGCCAGCGGTTCCTCAGGACGGCGAGCACCGAGGACGGGGGGTTCTCCAGGTCCTCGAAGGCGTCCATGAGTATGAAGTCCAGCACAATATCAAAGAAGCTCATGCACACCACCTGTGAGAGGGCAGGGATGCTCTGAAGGCTGCAGGCCCACTGTCCGGATGGGAAGACAGAGTCCAGAGAGGCGCGGGTGCGTGGGGGCCTGGGTGGGAACACACAGGTGAGTGGGCACATCTCTAGGCTACAGTGGGGGGGCGCAGCTGGCAGAGCCTGGGGCCGCAGCAGGGCAGGACCCGAGGGCTGGCAGCAGCGATGGGCCCATCTCAGGCCTCGGAATCAAGGCAGAGTTCTGCACCCCCTCCCTGCTTGAGGATCTCGGGTACAAGGAACCCCGCGGCACTGGGGCTCCACATAAACCGACTCACCCCACGGCCCTCCAGCTCCAGCCGCGTGGTAGCCCAGGTCTCGGGCCGCAGGGCATAGCCCATCATCTCCTCGTAACTCTCCAGGAAGCCTTTGGGGCTCTGTGGGGAGAAGCACAGCCCGTTGTGGTCATGAGAGAGGCTCCAAGACTCACCTGGACGAGACCGACAGGAACCGGCCCGTAGAGGGACAAGCCAAGGCGGGGCGGAGGTCGATGCTGGTGCAGCGGCCATCGAGAAAACCAGGCAAGAAATATCCTCTGTCCACCGCCTCCCACGTGCCCCTCAGAGACCGGGGCACGTCCGGGAGAGATCCAACAACAGCACACCCTGCAACCTCTCACACCAACCCACAAATGAGTGCCAAATGCCTCCCAGGAGACACACGCACATGACAGCGTGAGCTCACTTTGCAGAGACGCATGAGGACGGGAGGCTGAGTCAAGCAGCCAAAGATGAAAATCTTCTTGTCCCTGGGTGTCCCTGATGAAACAGGAGAAGCTACGGCCCACGCTCCTGGGCCCGTTCTGAGGGAGTCCGTGAGCTCACGCATGGACCACCACCAGCCCAGCGCCTGGACCCAAACGACGAACAGCGTCCAAGATCTGCCGCCGCTCTTGGCACACAGGACAGCTCCTGCGCTCTCTGGGCCGGGAGGGGGAGCTGGGGTGTGTGACCTGAGTGCACACGCAGGAATGTGCACACACAGGTGTGCACAGACGGACCTGGGAAGCTGGGGTGGGCCAGGGTTTGTCCTCACACAGATCGACGTATCTAGCTCGTGTGGGACTAACACGGACGGTCCAGCAGCACGCCCGCTCTACGGATAGGCAGGTTGATGCCACTTCCGCAGAACCCTGGGTGGGGGGCCCGCCAGAGAGGTGTTCACCAAAATGCGAACATGGTGGGCTGGTGGCCAAGCATGTCTGATACCCTCTCCCAAGGTCCCCAAAACACGCACACGAGCGCGTGAGGGGAGGAGGGGAGGAGAGGGCACAGGTGTGGCCTAGGACACGCGGTGACGATGGGGGCCGATCTGGAAAGTCCAGACCCTAGGAGCTGGCCACAGAACGAGCACCCTCTGGGGGGCCCGCCCCGGCTCCGCCTGCCTGCCCGGGTCCCGCCCTCCAGAGCTGCCACCCAGCCGCTCACGAAACCGACATCGCACAGTGGGACAGCCACACCTCCAGGGCCCTCGGGGAGCGGCTGCAGAGAACAGGCACCTGCTAAGCGCTGCGCACCCGCTTTGGCCTCACCTCCCCTTCCTTCGTTTGTTCCTTCAGTGTCTTGGGAGGCCACAGAGAACCAGAGAACAGGCCAAGGACACAGCTGAGGTCGGGCCAACCTGGGCTCAAATGCCAACTCTGCCCTTCCCTTGCTTAAGGAGCTGGGCAAACCCCTGGCCCTCCCCAGGCTCGGTTTCCTTATCCACCGAGCAGAGACTGTGGTCAGGACCAAATGAACTACTAGAGGTAAAGACACGCAAATAAAGCGCCGGGCTCCTCGCTGGGTAGAGCACCTGCCCCGCACTAGGCCCTGGGCCAGACACACACCTCTGCTGGGGCAGCTGCGGTCCTGGCCCTCGGGGAGCTCGGCAAGTAGTGAAAGAGAGCAACCTGCCGACGGGATGACGGGTCACGGGGCCACGCTGGCGGGGTGAGCCCGAGGGCTCTTGGCGAGGCCCTCCTGGGGAGACAGATGGCTAGCAGGGACTTAAAAGGCGGGGAACCAAGGAGAAGGGGAAGGAAGGGGGATCAGGGAGCTTCTAGACGCTGGTATAATTCCACTTCCCAGCCTCGGTGCTGGGTCCACAGGGGTTCACCTTTTCATTCATTAAGTCCTATAGACACACTTGATACTCCCGTGTGTGCATTTACAATAAAGTCGTTCACCCAACTGCACTGAGCAGCAGGGTTCCGGGCACAGAGCGACAGCATAGGCAAAGGCCCAGACCGGGGAGAAAGTCTGGTATGGGTAAACACTAAGAGCCCGAGCCCTTCGGGGCATCTGGGTGGCTCAGTCAGGTAAGCATCTGACTTTGGCTGGGGGTCCTGGCATCAAGCCCCATGGCGGGCTCCCCCACAACCTGTTTTTTCTCTCTCCCTCTCTCTCTCGCAAATAAATACAATCTTTAGAAATAAATTAAATAGATAGATAGATAGATAAATAAATAAAGCCAGCCAGCCTGAGCCCTGCAGTCTGGACAGGGCAAAGGGTGTGTGGCGGCCAGCCACAAAACGGTTCGGTCTTTCCCTCAAGGGCAGTGGGAGCAAGGGAACATTTTCAGGCAGCTGGGTGACACGGTCAGAGGTGCGTTTTATTTTTTATTTATTTGTTTTTCAAAGTTTATTTATTTAAGTAATCTCTGCCTCCAACGTGAGGCTTGAACTCGTAACCCCGGGATCAAGAGTCTCATGTTCCCCTGACTGAGCTAGCTGGGCGCCCCCAGAAGTGCATGTTAAAACCACTGGCTGGACGGCTGAGGTGAAGAGGACTCAGGGGAGAGGGCTTCTCAAGGGCTTTGCTCCACCAAGTGGCCCCAAAACATGAGAATTCCTGCAGCCTTATTGATAATCAAAGAAACATGAAAGGAAGGAGAACACAGATTAAAGCGGTTACTGACGTCCAGTTACCGACGCCTTACGTTTGATGTCACGTAAGGACACATGCGACTGCGCTGCTGGCGGGCAGGGACTGTGGCTATTAAGGCATTTCCGAGAGCGGACTGATAAAACCCAGATGTGCCCGAGACACGGCACCGCCACAGCTGGGCTCTGCCCTACAGGTCCCTAAACAGGTCGTGATAGTGGTGCCACAGTGGAAAATCACAACCCGAGCGGCCCTCCGCCACGGGATAAAGCGAGCCTGCCCGAGGGAGCACTATGCAATCAGTAAAAGTGACCGCATCCGCCAACGTGGACAGATAGACGAGATACATTCTTACACGACAAAACGCAGCTGCAAAACAGTCCATGGGGAGCTTAGGAAATTAAATAACCGTGTTCAAGGGTTAGTCCGTGAAAATGGGCAGGCGAAGCAGAGCAGACTGGGGCGGTGGCTCCTTCCTGCAGGTTCATTTTGGGAGTTTGCTGAATTGTCTAAAAACCGCGTGACAGTGTCATCAGAAATAAAAAGCAATACGGAGCCACATTTTTTAGAAGCAGCAGAGGAACCCCCCCACTCCGAGCCTTTCCCAGCTCCCCCAGCTTTCAGAATGAAGTCGAAGCTCCTCAGCTGGATTTCAGATTGGGCTTTTTGGGTTTCTTTAAAGATTTATTTATTCATCGAGAGGGAGAGAAGGCACGAGTGTGAGCAAGGTGGTGAGGGGCAGAAGGAGAGGAAGCCTGGTCGAGGGTTCGATCCCATGACCTGGAGATCATGACCGGAGCTGATATCAACAGACGGCCGCTTAATTGATTGAGCCACCCAGGCATCCTGGGCTTTTTTTTTTAACAGGACCAAATAAAAGATACAAAAATTAAAATTAAAAAAAGGCAAGGTGGGAAGAAAACCCGAAAAAAGCTACCTTCTCGGCTTTGGTCATCAGGCCCATCACCATCTGCCGGCCAACCTCCCCGAAGAAAAGCTGGTTGCTCTTGTCTTCTAGAAGACCCTGGAATGAGGAAGGGAGGGGAGCGAGCTGGCGGCGAGGGCCGTGTAACGGGGTGGGCCTGTGGCCCGTCTGCGCAGAGGAGCCCGGCGTGCCCGACGGCCCCCCAGCCCCGGCTCTGTCCTCTCCAGGTGCCCCCGACACCCACCTCGAAGGCTTGCCGCACACAGTGCAGCTTGGCCAGAAAGTCCTGGTCACTGTAGCAGCCTAGCAGCTCAGTCCTGCGGAGAAGCACAGTCGGTCACTCTCCCCGGGGCCCTGCCCAGCGATGCCCTTTGGGGTCAGCGGGGAGCCCCGAGCGGTCCTACCACAGCCGGGCAACATGACCTCGGGCAAGTGCCTGCCCTCGTCTAGGCCTCGGGGCCCCCCCAGCCGAAGGGAAGAGGCTGACTGGACGCTCTCTGAGGGCGTGTTGTCCTCAGCGGCACTGAGCACAGCTGGCGGGCTGTCCTCGGACTCCTGCAGGTCCCAGCCGGCCGAGGACGCTCGCGGCCAGAGGGCTGGAAGGACCCCCCTGCTCCCACCTGTCACCCCTTCTGGGGCACCTGCAGGCTCCTCGGGCTGCCTCCCCTCATCCACATTGGGGAACCAGCACTCTGTCAACGATTTTCAGTCAGTGAGCTTTAACACACGTATTTATACCCGGAGTCATGGCCCAAAGCCAAGTTCTGATCCCCACATCAAACAGCAAAATTAATTTAAGATGGGTCAGAAACCGAAGAATGCCACAGATACAGACGCTGAGGGTGGTAAGGCAACTCGTCCAGGGCCACATGCTCTGACGTGACAGAACCTGGAAGGCGCCAAGTCCTCGTGCCCCAGGGCCCGGCTTCTGGGCCGCCACAGAGACGGATTACTTCAGGACACAGGGCTTTGGAAGAAAGCCCACAGCATTTCTGCGGTTAGATCCCTGTGATAAGTTAGAATAACTAGAAACAACTATTACTTCACTAATTAATTATATTAATTTGTGGTTATTAGTTGTAGGCCTGCCTGTCTTAGAACTCCAGGCCTTTCTAGACCCTCCACAGCTGGGCTGAGAGCCACTGCCGGGGCACTGCTGGCCCCTCAGGCCTCCAGCAGGGGACAGGGCCCGCCCCACCTGCCCCTGCTCCCCGCCTCCTTCCCCACACACTCGCCTGAGAGTCCGGCACGGCACTCTGCCCTCCTTTACCAGCTGTAGGGCCTCCTCATAGGCGGCGGCCGGCCTAGAGAGTGGGATCGGGTCATCTCCCGCCTGCAGGGACTCAAAAAGCTGGGGGAAGGCACACAGGGAGAGGAAGGTGGGGTCACCACTTGTGTCAGCGCCATCCCAGGGAGAGGGGGTGCTGCCTGGGGGATGCCCTAGGGTCAAACTCCCTCCTAGCTGGAGGGAACACTGACCCACCAGGCAAGAGGCCACGATCTGAGTCCAGCTCTGGCCCTCAGTGTCCCCACCTCCGCCAGGGGCCTGACCCAAAGGGACCATCTACTGGCAAAGTGCCCACATCTCACACCAGGCAGGCGGCTGGGCCTGACCCACGTGCCCATGGCAGGAGACTAATGCCCAGCCGTGGGCACGCAGTCTAAGAAGGGAGAGGTCGGCATGTGGGGGTGGAGACCCCGACCCTCACCCATGAGACCCAGGACCCCTGGCTTCTCACGCCTTCTTGTCCCCGGCAAGTGTGTGGGACTGCCAAATTCTGCTCCTGTCAGAGGAAATGCCTTCACTTTCCCATGACCTGGTGCTCATGGTGACAGTCCCACAGGGGCCCGGGCTTCACTGCCCCCCGCCCTCCCTCTCTCCCCCACGACCCCGCCCCCCATCACCTCGGTAGCAGAGAAGAAGGAATCCTCGGAGGTCAGGCTGTCCTCATCGTCCGCCCGTAGAGGTAAGGAGCCCTCGGTCAGCGGCAGCATGAGGGTCCTCTCTGGGAAGAACAGGAAGAGAAGGGCTGAGCTGAGACCCCAAAATCACTGGGCTTTTTGGAACGCACGCGTGCAAAGCGACCGACACCTAATTCTGGGCTGGCTAGGGCCGCTGCTCGCGCGGCTGCTGCGTACTGAACACGGACGCACGAAGGTTCTGGGCTCATTGCCCCAAATGAATGGCTTCTTTCGAGGCTCCAGTATCGCTGGAGGGGGCCCAGTCAGGTGTGGAATTGGGCTGCTGAGGGGGACTGCCCACGGCCACAGAGCTGCACCCCAAGGCCCGAGGGCTCCTGAACTCTGCTCAGGCGGGCTCTGCTGTACTGCGTGGCCCTGGAGAGCGGCCTCCCCTCTCTGACAAACTGAAACTTAGCCACTGACGACAAAGAGTTCAAGGAACACGCTGGCCGCGGACTCGGAGTTCTAGCCTCGCCCACTCAAGGGCTGCAGGGTTCTGGGCCTCCAGGGCACTTAGGAAAGGTCTGCCGAACAGAGAGGCACAGGTCACGGCCTCAGAGGCCCCACCAGCCTTCTCTGCCACTGGGGAGGCCGGAGGACGCGGTGTTCCTCTCTGAGGAAAGCCACTCAGGGATAGGCCAAGGGAAGGTGTGTCACTGTCACTGGCCCTCGCCAGGCCTGTGGCACCACTGGCCGAGCTGGGGAGCTGGACACAGGAGTCTGATGCTCCCCCTTAGAGCTGACAGCACCCAGAGAAGGGTCCTGGGGTCCGGCACACCGTGGGCACCACGACACTGGCTGTCTGGGCAAACAGCTTCGTCCTCTCCCCCTGATGTCACGCAGCTTGACCTTGTCAGGGGGAGGGGCAGCAGCAAGCTCTGTTTTTGACTAACCTCCAGATGAGCCACCCCTTCTGTCCGCCTGGTGCCCACAGAAGAGGGCTCAGACCAAAGGCCCGGAACCCATCAGGGGAGATGTTGAAACACACGCCTGAAGGCCTGCTCCCGAGGGGATGGGCCAAGGCACAGTGGCCGGGGACTCCTGTGCCCTCACCAAGCCCCGCCCTGCCTACCACAGAAAGAAGAACACTCTGGGGCGCCTGGCTGGCTCAGTCAGTTAAATGGCTGCCTTCGGCTCAGGTCATGATCTCGGGGTCCTGGCATCGAGCCCCATGTCGGGCTCTCCACTCAGCAGGGAGTCTGTTTCTCCCTCTCACTCCCCCTGTGCTCTGTCTCTCTCTCGAATAAATGAATACAATCTTTAAAAAATAAAATAAAATAAAATAAAATAAAATAAAATAAAATAAAATAAAATAAAATAAAATAAAATCTTAAAAAACAGAAACAAAACAAAACAAAGCCTCTGTCCCTTAAGGCCTGTTTCCCCATCTACATATAAGGCACTGATCAAATGAGGTCCAAAGACTCTGAGGATTCGGAGGGAGCCACACCCCAGCTCTCTCGCTACCTGCTACCTCCACCCTGCCCCACGGCCCTGTCCCGCCCCGGCCCGGCCCGCATGGAGGCCAGCTCACCGAGGTCCAGCAGCACGCTGTCGGCTGGGAAGGTGGACCCGAACTCCTCCTGCAGGTGGTAGGCCCGGTGGAGCAGGGACTCCAGCTTCTCTGCAAACTCCCTTCGCTGCGACTCTGGCTGCAATAACAACGAACATCAGCCCGGGCCCTCCGCACCCCCCAGGCCAACGGTCCCCGCTCACCAGCGATGGGGGCGGGAAAGGGGAGCAGGACCTGGGACCCAGCAGCAAGAGCACACGTGTTTAGAGCGGAGCTGTCCAATGTAGGAGCCACCAGCCACGTATGGCGAATGAGCACCCGGAATGTGGTCCGTCCCAACGGACGTGTGCCCTAAGTTTAAACATGCCGCATCGCAAATACTTAGTACCAAGAAACCACGAACAAACAAAAATACTCTAAAATATCTCAGGGGCACCTGGGTGGCTCAGTCGGGTAAGCGTCTGCCTTCGGCTCCGGTCATGAGCCTGTGGTCGGGGATCGAATCCCATGTCAGGCTCCCTGCTGAGCGGAGAGAGAGCCTGCTTCTCCCTCTCCTCCCTGCTCATGCTCTCTGTCGCTATCTCTGTCTCCCTCTCTCTCAAATAATAAATAAATAAAACATTTCAATGATGTTCCACATTGTTCACATGTTGATATGGTAGTATTCTCCATATACTAGATCACATAAAACGTATTAAGGGACGCCGAGGTGGCTCAGTCAGTTAAGCGTCTGACTCTTGATCTGAGCTCAGGTCTTGATCTTGAAATCTTGAGTCCAAGGCCCACACTGAGCTCCACACTGGGCGTGGAGCTTACTTAAAATAAATAAACAGATAACAAAATGTATTATTAAAATTGATGTTGCCAGTTTCTTTTTTGCTTTTTAGGGTGGTCTCTAAGAAATTTTAAATGAGCTATGGGGCTTCCTACTGAACAATGCTGACCTGGGCTCTGACCCCAGCACCACCAGCTCCAAATGACCTCAAGTAAATTACTGCCTCATTCTAAGCCTCTGTTTCCTTACCTATCAACTGAGAGGAACGTTTTTTCCCAGGCTTTTAGGGAAAACATGAAGGAGAGAAGGTATGCAAAGCCCTTCACACAAGGTTGGCCTGTGGTGAGGACCACTAAGTGTTAGCTATTATAATAACCGCTATGCTAGAATATATAACATATATTTAACACATAAACTGTAATATACGTACTACATTACACGTAACATATATGTGTATGACACAACATGGATGGATGAGAATAAGATCATTGTAATAAGAGGCAGTCAGGATTCCAGAAAGAGCTGGGTTTAAATTCACTATTACTATGAACCGTGCGTGCTTGGGAAAGTAATGCACTGAAGACGCCACAGCCTGTGGTTCGGTGCCCTCCTCCTGCCCTTGGCTTCAGGCTGGAATATGGAAAGAAGGAGGTACCGTGCCTTTGATCCCAACAGCTTCTCGGCCAAGGGGCCAGGCACAGGTAAGCCCAACTCTGTTTTCTACCAAGGCTGCCAGATCCCGCACCTGTATGTAACCAGACCCTGGGGAGGAGCTGAAGGCCAGCTCGGGCCTGAGGTCGCTGGGGACAGAGCTGGAAGAGCTCAGAGGAGGATGGCAATGCCGGAAATGGCTCTTGCACCGAGAGCTCACCCTTGATCGGGCACCCCGCTGTTCAGCTATGCAGCATCCTTGAAGGCAGGCATGGCCATGACCCTGATTCACAGAGAAAACTCAAGGATGTTAAGTGGCCCAGCTCACTCAGCTAGAGCCCCAGCAGAGCCCATGGAACCCCGGGACCCCCTGTCTGCTTCACTCAATTCCCTGCCAGTGCAGCTGGCACGGCCCTGGAGCTTTGGCAGAGGTCGGCGTGCTCTTTGTCAGTCAAGTGGCCGCGGGTTAGGGACCGGTTTCTTGGATGTCACACCCAAAGTGCAAATGACAAAAGAGAAAAGGTAACACTGAACTCACTGAAATTAAAAACTTTTGTGCCTCAGGGGTGCCTGGCTGGCCCAATTGGAGGAGTGTGCGACTCGGGATGGTGAGTTCGTGCTCCACGTTGGGTATGGAGCCTACTTAAAAGAATTTTTTAAAAATACAAAGGATGAAAAAAACAACAACTTTGGTGCTTCAAAAGACGCCATCAAGAAAGTGAAAAGACAATCCACAAAATGGAGAATGTATCTGCAGATCCTATCTCTGATAAGGGACTTGTATCTAGAATATATAAAGAACCTTTACAATTCAATAATAAAAAGACATTAACTACTTGTCTGTGGATAGACACTTGGGTTGCTTCCACATCACGGCTATTGTAAATGCAAGAATCCATCCACAGATGAATGGATAAAGGAGAAGTGGTATATATATGCAATGGAATATTATTCAGCCATAAAAAAGAGAACGAAATCTTGCCATTTGCAACAACATGGATGGATCTACAGAGTATAAGGCTAAGTGAAATAAGTCAGAGAGACAAATCCCATAGGATTTCACTCATCTGTGGAATTTAAGAAACAAATGAACAAAGTGAAAAAAAGACAGACAAAAAAAAAAAACCACAACAGACTCAAATATAGAGACCAAACTGGTGGGTGCCAGATAGGGGAGCTGGCTGGGGGGGATGGGTGAAACAGATAAAAGGATGAAGACGGCACTTATCATGAGGAGCACTGAGTAATATATAAAATTGCTGGATCGTTAAAAAAAAAAAGATAAATAGCCAAATTAAAAATAAAGGATCTGAACAGACGTTTCTCCCAAGATGACATACAAACGGCCAACAAGCCCATGAAACGGAGCTCCACAGTTAGCCCAGGGAAATGCAAATCAAAACCACAACGATGTAACTATTTCGCACCCACTAGGATGGCTAGGCCAAAAAGACAGATGAAAACAAGGGCTGGCGAGGATGTGGAGACACCAGAACCTTCCTGCACCGCTAGTGGGAATGTAAAATGGCACAGCTGCTGAGGAAAACGGTCTGGTTTCTCCAAGTGTCCAACGTAGCATCACCATAGGACCCAGCAATTCCGCTCCGTGCTGTACACCCGGGGAGTTAAAAACAACGTGTCCACACAAAAACTTGCAGCATTACTCCTAAGAGGCACAAAGTATAAACGACCCAAATCCCCATCAATGGATGAACGCTACATTAAATGCGGTCCAGCCATACCACAGAATATTTCTCAGTGATAAACAGAAATGAGGTAGTGATCCAAGTGACAAGACTGAACCCTGAAAACATGATGCCATAGGAAAGGGGCCAGTTAGAAAAGGCCACTAATTATGAGTCCGTTTATAGAAATGTCCAGACCACGCCAATCTATAGGGATGAAAAGAAGGTGAGGGGTTGCCGAGGGCTGGGGCTGTGTCTGACAGAGTGTCTGATGAAGTACATGGGACTCCATGGGAATAGGAGATGAAATGTTCTCACGTTAATCGTGGCAGGGCACCTGGGTGGCTCAGTGGGTTGAGGCCTCTGCCTTCGGCTCAGGTCATGATCTCAGGGTCCTGGAATCGAGCCCCGCATCGGGCTCTCTGCTCAGCAGGGAGCCTGCTTCCCCCTCTCTCTCTACTTAATTTAACTTGTATCTTTAAAAGAGAAGATCTTATTTTGGATCTCTGCCTACTTCGGATCTCTCTCTGTCAAATAAATTAATAAAATCTTTTTAAAAAAATCAATCAATCAATTAATTAATTGTGGTGATGAACACCCAACTCTGAATATAGTAAAAGCCAATGAGTTGTACAATTCGGCATTGAATTGAAATGAATTTTATGGTATACGAGTAATATTCCAATAAACCTGTTAAAAAATTTTTTTTAGGGCAGAAAAACGCCTGGAAGGATACCAAGCAGTTGTGTCTGGATGAAGGGCGATGGGCATCAATAATACCAACAACAGAGATCACTTATTGAGCACCTACTTTGCACCAGGATCCTAGGGCTGGCAGTCGTGTCCTGCCAAGGGTCCCCCTCTCCCCTCCCCATCCCGCAGTGCTCGGGGAGGCCGAGGGCCTTTGCCCGCATCCCACAATGTGAGCCGCCTGATCAAAGATCAAAGACTGGGCGCTCTCCTCCCAGCTCTTTTCTATTTCTGTAGCTCTCACTATTCTCTGAGGAATACTTCATTGCTTTCACGCTAAGAACAATGAAAGTTTTCAGAATCTGAAAGTTTTCAGATGTAGTATTAGCAATCAATACCGTTTGGAAAAAGAGCTGCCTCCCTTCCTTCCCATGACCTGAAACCCTCCCGCAGGCACCTACTATCTGCTCACAGACAGCAGAGACCTGATGCAGCTGTGCCCTTGGGCACCAGAGGCTTTGTCACCCTCTGGGGCATTTCTCTGATGTCCTCCATCCTATAGCTACTGCGCCTGCTTGTGCGGCAGGCTCTGAGCTGACGTCCCAGCTGGGGTGCAGGGCACCCTTCAACTTGTTACCTGCTGTACCGGGCATGTCCTCATCCTGGTGCTGCAAACTGTCTCCCAGGCTCCCCTGCCAGCTGGCCCCTGGCCCACAGAGGCACAGGTGGAGGAAGAGTGGGAAGGTGCAGGGGACAGACAAACTCCCCTCCCAGCCCTACCTCACACCGTATCGCTGCCCCACCCCACCGGTAAGCCGCCAGCCTGGTTCCAGGTTCTGCGGCTCCCAAGCTCGGGACACACTCCTCACCTGTGCAATCAATTCCCTGGGTTAATCCTCCTTTTTAACACCTGAAGTTGACCTTGACAGACTCTCCAGATACCGTCGGAGTGCTCCCCGAAGAGCCCCGACTGTGTCCTCACTCCAGCAGACGACAGGCGCTCATAGAGCTTCCTCCCACTTTTTTTTTTAATACATAAAAGCATAAAGACTAAAACAGAAGCAGTCCACAATCCTACCACCTGTATAAACCCTGCCCATAATAGGCATAGCTCGTAATTAGGAAGGCCACACAGTAAAGTACAAGAAAGGCCTTTTTCCACCTTTCCCTTTCGACCCGATCCTCACAGATCACTGTTAACCGTTTCCTGCGTTATCTGTCCAGAGGAAAGTAAAAACGCACAAACAAACCAGTTACCCCCTGGCACACGTATGCAGGGATCTATGTCCTTCTGAACACATGGGCCCCGCTATATACATTCCACATCTCGCTTTTTTTTTCACTTAATGACGTACTATGGCAACAAAAGCCTATCAGCCTACAGAGATTTCCCTCATACTGGACTCCAGACCCCTACAGATGGGCATTAGATCGTTTCCAGTTTTTTCTGATTTGCACCATTACAAGATAATGCTTCAGTAATCGTTCATCCAGGACACACACATTTTTTTATGTTAGCTTTTTCATTTTATGAAAATGAATTTTCATCTTATTTTATGTTAGCTTTTTCATTTTATGAAAATGATTTTTTTCATTTTATTTCTCTTTCCCAATATTGAAATAAATACTGACAGTGCCCAAAAAATGTCTAAAGAAAGGACAAGACAAAGGCTGTGCGATCCCCTCGGCTGAACGCAGGCTATTTCCCACCAGTCCTGCATAAAATGCACCTTTTCCTCCCATCGTTGGGTGTGGGGTGAGATCAGACCCCTGGATTACTGAGCGATTACCGAGCGTCAGGCATGCGCTAAGTGCCTTCCGTGTGTATTTCCCTTGCCTGGACTGACATCCTGGTGGAAGGGGAAGCTCCCCGCCCAGCAAAGGTGGGGCGCTATGCTGCCTCCCAGAGGCTGGCCGCCCCACCTCCAACCTTCTCCATGGCTGAGAGCTAAGAAAGACGCAGGAGAGGACCACCTACCTCAGACAGCACCTCCGAAGCAGTCTCGGGGTTCCGCAGGCTCTCCCCTGGTGTGGGGGTGCTGCTGCTGTCCCCTCTCTGCCCCACGCTCAGCGCCTGCTCCCACTTCTGTAGGGCTTCCTCGAACAGCTCCATGCCTGAGCACGGGCGGGAAGACAGGGGAGAGTCTGAGCTCGGCAGAGGAGAGCAGCCGGGCCCCGAGCTCCGGATGGGGTCAGAAAAGCAAGGAGGCAGAAGGACACGAAAGGACAAAAACAGGCAGGACTGTATGAGCCAGGTCCTAGTCACTTTTCCAAGGCAGGTCACTTCATAGGCCTCCGTTCAGACCAGATTTGTTCCTGGAGACTGTCCCCTACCCACAAATGGCTAGAAACCACTGAACGAGGGTTTGGGGGTCAGGAGTGGGGTTGCAAACCAGCACCGGGGAAGGTGTTCTGAGCCCAGCCTGGGCGCCCAGGAGGAGGCCGTTCTCCCCCCAAATCTGCCCCAGGGGAGGCCCCACGGCTGGCCTCCCGGCCAGTACCTTGCATGTAGAGGCTCTCCGCGTTGCCGTCACCGGGGGTCGCAGATTCTTCCATCCCTCTGGTGTCCCACGGTCCCGAGCACGCAGCCGTGGGGCTGGACGAGTTCACTGCTACCATCTAGGCACCAAGCAGCACAAGGGCAAGGGGTAAGGCCCTCCCAGACCCTTTGCAGGACCCGAGCCCCTCCCACGGCCATGTCCTATGCCACACGCCCTCTCCGAAGACCAACCCTGAAGCGAGCCCCCGGCACATGGCCAAGCCCTCCGCAGGGCCTGCTCCCAAATCCTTGAAGCACCAGACACACAAGCTACACAGAAGCTACAGAAGTGGGAGGAAAGAGGCCGGTGGCCAGCCCGGGAACCAGCAGCCTCCTACAGAAGCCGTCCTGGGCCCGTTCCCTGCTCTGGCACTCTGTGACTTGGGGTGCTCGGAAGACTGAGGGAGCTCCCGCCACCACACGGCGGGGCAGGGCCCGCACCCCCCACGCCTCTCGCCCTGCCGGGACGTGGGCTGCTCCGGGGCGAGAGCCTTCTCTTGCCCACCCCTGCGGTTCCCAGGGCAGAGACGGGCTCAGATCTCACTGCCCAAACAGGTCACTAGATGAGCGAATGAACCCAAAGCCATTCCCCAGGAGAAAATACGCTTGTCTCTGCCTCATTTATCTCTTTATCTCCAGCACGGTCCCTGGCACAAGGCGGGCACCTGCTCCGTGTCTGACGAACGAATGAATGGACTTTCACAGACAAGTATCTTCCCCACGAGAGGCCGCCCACCTCTCTTCTGCCCTATCCACCTCTCTGTCACCGAAGCCTGGCCCTCGGTAGAAGTGATCGGTGACAGTCTCGGAAAGCCTGCGTGGATGGATGAGAGACCGACGCAAATCTCTCCTGTCTTGCTTCCGGTCTGTGAGCTCCCTGAGCGCAGAGACTCGAGCCTCCTCAGTACCAGGGCCTGAGCCCTGAGTCCCCTGGGGCCCTCCCCCGGCTATTTACCGAAGCCAAGCTGTGGGAGGAGCCTGAATGCTTGCTGGGCTCAATGGAGGAGATGCCACTCAGCGTGTCGTTGCTCTTGCTACTGGGACTCTGCATCCTCCGGCTGGAGTACCCTGTGAGGAACAGGAGGGCAGGGGTACGCGGCCTTCGAGTCCAGCCTTTGCACAGGCTGTGCCCACCTCCAGACGACCCTCCCCCTCCTCGTCCGGGAGCTTGTCTTACCACCCCTTCTAAGGCCGGGGGACGGCAGAGCGCCCAGGGGCACGCGCCTGGCAGAGTGCGAAGCCTCCGCCTGTCGGGCCTGCTCACTACCATATCCCTGTCGCCCGGCACCAGAGGGGCCTGGACCCGCCCAGAGAAGCCGGAGGATGAGGTCTGGCGACTTCTCTGCCTACTTCTCACTCAGTCTCCCCTGTGGTGCTAATTTGGAATTCTCCTCCTTCCAGAAAGAATTTAAGACAATGACTTCTTTAAAAACACACAAAACATTTCTTTTGAAGTGAGAGAAGTAGGGAAGGGAAAAGAAGGTAACCGAGAGGTGGTGGTGGGACAGGGAAGGCAAGCGAGAGGCCAGCAGGGGGCAACTCCAGGTGTCCCCAGGGCCCAGGAACAAGAAACCCAGCTACGTCTGCATTCTCAGCTCCTGTTCTAGACTAGTCTTAAGACTTCTTTTTTCTGGGGCACCTGGGTGGCTCAGTGGGTTAAAGCCTCTACCTTCAGCTCGGGTCGTGATCTCAGGGTCCTGGGATCGAGCCCCGCATTGAGCCCCGCATCGGGCTCTCTGCTCGGCAGGGAGCCTGCTTCTCCCTCTCTCTCTGCCTACTTGTGATCTCTCTCTCTGTCAAATAGATAAAATCTTAAAAAAAAAAAAAGACTACTTTTTCCAGATGTAAAGAGAAAACTTCCCTCTTGCAACAATAGATAATTGACATTAAAATTGGTTTTAATATAAGGGGATTTTTTTCCTTCCTCCTCTTTTTTTTTTTTTTTAAAGTAGGCTCCATGCCCAACGTGGGGCTTGAACTCATAACCCTGAGATCAAGAGTCGAACGCTCTACCAACTAACCCAGCCAGGCGCCCCAAGGGGGATTTTTGCTTCCTAAACCAGGTTTCTCCCCAGATGAGAGCCTGTGAGGACTTTCTGCCTGGGGAAGAGATCCACAGGACGTTCAGGCGTGGCAAACACTGGGTTGGTGAGTTACAAACTGAAACAGGGTCTATAAGGTTTTGGAAGCCACACCGGCAGACACAAAATGGCTCAGAGGCTACCAGGGCCTGGGGGGGGGAGGGGAGAGGGGCCGACTACACAGGACATGCGGATTGAGAGCAAAGCGGTACAGTTCTCAATGGGGTGTAAATACAGGGCTCTGGGTGGTACACAAAATTGAACCAAGAACTATATGCTCGAAAGGCTGAACTTAAAATAAAAGGGTGGGAGGGGGTGGGGAGAATACCATCTGGCTCAGGAACCACGTGGCCCTTCTTGCTCCTGAGCCAGGGGCTTCCCTCCCTGGGCAGAGAAGCTGCGCCCCGCCAGCCCCCTCTGGACGCGGCTGTCCCCGAGAGGTCTTCAGATACTGAGAACTACCACCACCAACAGGACATACGCATCTGGCGGCATCACCCACCAATTCCTTGATTTGGTGAAGACTCAGGGAAGGGTCTACTACCACCATCCCCGCCTCCCGGAGGAAGGGAACTCGGCTTGGAGACAGGACATCGGTAGCCCAAGATCCGATGCGGCCAGGGTCCCAGCTGGGACCTGACTCCAGGTCAGGCCCTCCCCTAGTGCCTCACACCCACCTTTCTTCACCGATGGGACCTTCCTGGCCATGAGGATGGGGAGGGGCACCGTGCCCAGATGTGCGCCTCCCATCTCGGGGCCGACCTGCTTCTTCCTCCGCCGTCGCCTCTTTAGCTGGTGGGCGGCCAGGGCCAGGGCCACTGTGCCCAGGGCTGTGGCAAAAAGGACCTTCCGCAGGCCTGGTGTCAACCGCAGCTGGGAGAAGGCCGACTGCAGGAAAAGACAGAGGCGGTTGGGCTACATTTACTGACCAGGAATGATCAAGAGGCAGCCACCTCCCTGCCCCACCGCCCCGAGGAGGCACCTGGCCAGCACCTCTGAAATGTGGACCACGGGAGATATAAAGAGGGGGGGTTGGGAACAGCAAAATGACAATGCCAAAGAGATCACCTCTGGGCTCTCGTAGGTGTCCCCAACTCCATCGGTCGTGACTCTTAACAGCTGCAGTGACCGAGCACCTACTATGCCAGGCACGGGGCTAGGACTTTACCTGTGCAACCTGGCTGCATGAATGCCTGTCCTCTTCCAGGTGAGACTGAGGCTCAAACAGGTTAACGCGCACGCTCAAGGTGACAGAGTCAGAAATCAAACCTAGGCCTCCTGACTCCATTTCATAACAACTCCTTGACGTCGAGAACATTCACTCCACCTAACTGCCCCCTCTGTAAGTTTCCTGTTCCTCACTCTCCGCCTGCTAAGCTGAGCGCCTTCGGGTGGGGCTGCACCCCACACAGCAAAGCTTTCAGAAGTGTCAAAAGACCTGGTCGGCCACAAACATCTGAGGTTGGCAGGGAGGGCACTATTGACCCCTTTTATAGACCGAAAAACTGAGGCCAAGAGTTCGCAGAGCCCTAGGGTGAAGACGGGGTTTGGGGCCCCAGACTCCTAACTTCTGAGTCTCCCTGCTCTGCTCAAAGAGGAGACCCCGGAAGCCTGGGGCAATCATGAGGGACAGGCTTTCCCAAATGCTAGGGACCCTGGGATGAATGGCTCAGAGTTTCAGAGGCCAGAGCAGTAAAGGCAGGCCCATAACCCACCCCAACGTTTACCTGCCCAAAGGTCGTGTATAAGAACACAGGGATCTCGGCCACCGTCATGGCCAGCGCCTGGATCACGGACATGCCCTCGGTCCTCCGGAACGCCATGGCAGGATCAGCACCCTTGGGTCTCAGCGCATCCAAGGAAAATGTCTTCAACTGGCCGCTGGCTGGGTCCCAGGCACCGTCCACGCCTCGGAAAGACAGGGGCACACATACCAGAGGGTCCTTCCACAGAGCTGAGAGAAGGATGACCAAGTCAGACACAAGGATACGCTCACATGAGCACAGCGAAATGCCCTGGGGGATGAGGTGGGAGCACAGCCTACCTTTGGAACGCTAGGCCTGGAGTCTGGCCCCTGCCTTCTGCAACCACCAGCAGGAAGGCAGCTAAATGCCCCACGTACCCTCTGCCTGCCCAGAGCCCTAGGAGCGGGAGACCGCATCTCTGGAATATTGTCCAAGAACAGACCCAAGACCTGGGAGACGGAGAGGTCACTCTCAGACTTGGGGCTTTACAGCACGCTTGCACCATCTTTTAAAACCCGTGGTTCACTGGCTACACAAAAACCTCAGACCACGAAAGGGTCAGGCTCCTGTTCATCTCCCACAAAGCCAAGAATGTTTTTCTCTCCTGTGGACTGTATTATGAAAGCCGCACGGTGCTCCCTTGAATAACGAAAGCCACGACGCTCTATCTATCACTGTCTATTCTGCGCCGGGTTCTTTACGTATGTTATTTCACGGGATCTTTACAATTCTGTGAAGGGGATCCTATCTCGCCCCGCGCCCCATCTCTGCCAGTTTCCAAAGAGGAAAGTGAGACTCAGAGGGGTTAAGCCAGGAGGAGCCCATAGTCACACAGCTAGTGTGAGGCAACACCAGGACTTGGACCAAGGTCTATTGGACTTTAGACTCCGCGCTCAATACAAACCTTTAGCTAAATCTGACCTGCAGCAGGAAGTGGCAAGCCCCAGCAGAACTACAGAATACAAGGGCAACTTTCCCCTGGGCCTTCGAGAAGCACCCCCCCCCCAGGGTACCTCACTGCTCCATTCCAAGGTCAGCAAATAAATGGCTTGAGCACACGTTGCCCCGTCCCCAAGATCCTGCAGAGCACTTCCTAACTGCCACCACAAAGACCAAGGATGCCTTCAAGGTCTCCTGGGACCTCAAGCGGAAGGAATACACAGGCCAGGACAGACCCTATCAACCTGGGACGACGGCCAAAGTCACTGGAGCAGCACAAGAAACAGCTTATTCCCAGTAAGTGGGAAGGATGGACGAGCCTACCAGCGTAACTCCAGCGCTGGGCTGCGAGCACGAGGGCGGTGAGCGGGGGAAGAGCCAGTCTAGGGCCAAGGAAATGGTCATGCTGTCAAGATAGGAGACATCCTACCAAGAGGGCATGAACTGAGCTGTGACCTCCAGTGGTCAAGGCCCGGGTTCGTATCATAAGCCAGCCGTCTCATCCCCCCAACCCGGCCCAGGTCTCAGAACACCAAAGGATCAGCAGCCACTATTTCCCCAGCATTCATCCTATAGGCCAGGCTTCGAAATAGGCTCTGGCTGGGAGTCTAGTCACAGAGACAACCACTGCTTATGATGGGGAAACTGAGGCCGTGAGAGGTAAGCGACCTCACTGACCTCGCTAACTGACCACGCTGGGATGGGACCTCAGCTGCAAGGGATCCTCGAGCTCCAGGGTTTCCCCGGAGGTGCCTGCTACAGCCGCATGGCTCCCTCCTGACCACGCGTGGCTGGGAGGCCTGGTTACTTGCCGGCAGAGTGTCAAGAACAGCCTCTGCTGCTCCAAATGAGAGGAAGTGTGGCAAGTGCAAGGTGACGACACTGGCCCCCAAGCCTGCTTGACTCCAGGGTTGGATCCAGACTCAGCTCAACGGTGCCCCATGCTTCCCCACTGACGCAACCTGGGGAGAAGCCTCCTCTTCTCCATGATGACCGCCTGAAGCAACGTTTCCCACCCTGTGCACACTTCCAGCGCCATTTCCAGCTGGGCAAGTCACCCTATAACCTTGGGCAGGAACCTCCTCATTCTGCCCCCGTTGTGGCACTTACAACACTCTCAGCCTGGATGCCCACACGTTCCACAGGGGCACCTCCTCCCTTGCCCTGGGAAATCCCATTAATAACTCTGGCCTGAGCAGCCCATCTTTCCTCCTTGACTCCAGCAATGTCCCCCGTCCAGGGACTCCTCTGAACCACCCTCTGCCCAGTCTCTGTTCATTTCACCCTAGACACCTTGCAAGCTACCTACTGGGCATTCACTCCCGCACTGAACCTCAGCAATATCCCCTTACTCAGAATCTGCTCATCCCATCTCGGACCTCTCCCTGCGCAGCCCCAATTCAAGCCCCTTTTCTCTTGTCCGACCCCTGGAATATCCTTGAGGGTCGTCCAGGTGCCCATTGGCGCCACCCACGAGCGGCACACCTGCTCCCTCCATCTCGGATACTTTGCTAGCCCAGGTTCGGGTACCTGCGACCCTGCAACGTTCCAGGCCCGGGCATCTCCTCACTGACCTGGTACCTTCCGTTCCACCTCTCGCGCCGCCCACGGCCCGGATACCTGTTTATTCCAACCCCGGCCCTTCTAGTCCATCTGAGCCCGGACATCTGTGTTCCCACCCAGTTCCTTGATCAGACCCGGCTCCCACCCGCTGCAAGCCTCAGTCCCGGGCCCTGCCGCGTCGCCTGCCGCACGAACTCAACCCGAGGCGCCACTCACCCAGGATCCCATCGCTGCGGAAGGGCAGCGTCTCCTTCCCCGGTACCCGCGCAACCAACCTCGCGGCCACCGCGGGGGGCGTGGCCTCACGCAGGGCCAGCCCTCCTCTACCCAATGAACGTCGCCAAAGCGTTCCCTGCCGCTCCGGCCTCGGGCCAATGAGCGATGTCACGTGACCGTCATAGCCACACCTCCCTTGGCCCCTGCTCCGCCCCCTAAGTGCGGTTGAAGCGCGGAAGTGCTCTCTTCTCCCCTACCATTGGCGGTTGGGATTCGATTGACTCCGGTGGCTGAGAGGGGCGGGGCCATCCTTAAAGAGACTGAGGCGGAGCTATCAGGTCTCTAAGGATCTTTCTGGGAGGGACCTGAGATCGGTTTGAGCCTTATTTGACTTCTCTGCTCCTCCCGGGCCTCCCACAAATTCTGCCCGCCCTTCAAGGGCCCATTTTCAAATGCCACTCCCTCTGTCTTCCCACAGCTTCTTCGTCCTTTTTTTCAAGATTTTATTTATTTATTTGACAGAGAGAAAGACAGCGAGAGCAGGAACACAAGCAGGGGGAGTGGGAGAGGGAAAAGCAGGCTCCCGCCAAGCAGGGAGCCGGATGTGGGGCTTGATCTGAGCCGAAGGCAGACGGCAGACGCTTAAGGACTGAGCCACTCAGGCGCCCCGCATGGCATCTTCTTAAACCAAAGTTGGCACTCTACTTTCTTTTGGAGCTGTTTGCGATCTACCCTAGCAGACATTGTCTCGCTGAGAGTTGAAGTCAAGTGATTAGGTTCCGACTGCCCAACGGTGCCTCGAAGGAAACACTGGGTTTGAAATGGGGCTGACTTGAGTTGGAATCAAGTTCCACCACTTAAGCTCTCCGAAGTTCCCAGGGTTTGGCCCTCTGTAAGTGGGTGTGGAATTCCTACCTGACCCAAGTCACAAGGCTTTGATGAGGCTTGGAGAAAACAGTATGGCAGATCCTTTCATAACTGCGAAGAGCTCTTTTGTTTGGTTGACTTTTGTTTTATAAGATTTTATTTCTTTATTTGAGAGAGAGACGGAGCACAAGGAGGTGCAGAGGGAGAAGGAGAAGCAGACTCCCTGCTTAGCAGGAAGCTAGACACTGGGGCAAGCTCCATCCTGGGACTCCGGGATCATGACCTGAGCTGAAGGCAGATGCCTAATTGACTGAACCACACAGGCGCCACTGCAAAGATCTGTTTCTAAATATAATTATCAGCACAATCATATTCCTTCATTCATTGGACAACTAATATATCTGTGTGCCAGCCTTTCACAGGTGCACAGTGGTGAGCAAGATACAAATGGCCCCAGGGATCTCAGAGGAAGCAGATACTTAATTACAACCTTGTGTGATAGTTGCTCTGATGGAAGAAACTCAGGAATGTGAAGAGACTGAAGAGACACCTGGGCTTGCAGGGGGAGGTGAGAGACTCCTGAAAGAAAAGGAAGTCCAAATGCAAACCTGAAGGGTGAGCAAGAATTAGCTGGGTAAAAGGGAGAGGACAAAGCATTCCAGGAGCAGCATGGGCTGTGAGCCCGGGGCAAGAGAGAACCTAGCATCCAGTGAGCCAAGGAAGAGGGAGCCAGAGGAGAGAAGAGTTGTCTCTTCCCAGGTGGACTGCCTGGATTCTGGGCTCAATCTGCCACTCTCACTCTGTGCTCTGTGACCTTGTGCAAATTAGTTAACTTCTTGGGCACCCTGGTGGCTCAGTTGGCTCAGCGTCTGCCTTCAGCTCAGATCATGATCCCAGGGTCCTGGGATGGAGTCCCGCATCTGGCTCCCTGCTTGGCGGAGAGTCTGCTTCTCCCTCTACCCCTCCCCTCTGCTTGTGCTCTTGCTCTCTCTTGTGCTCGCTCGCTCTCTCAAATAAATAAAATCTTGAAAGAAAAATCACTTTGCTTCTTTAAACCATAACTTATTCACCCCTAAAATAAGGAGAAGGATGGTTTTAGAGCTGTTATGACCATTCTAGATGATTAGTCACTTAGTGCTCAATGCTGGACCCGGCATGGTCTCAGGCCATTTGGACCATTGGTAGTAAGAAAACTGCAATAGGCAGTTGTAAACTGAGATAAATAGGTGAAGCATATAGATTGGGACAGGTGTAAGTAGTAACTACTGTCTACTGTCTCTCTCTCCTATTTATTTATTTATCTATCTTAATTTTTTGGTAGGCTCTATGCCCAACACAGCACTGGAATTCACAACCCTTAGAGCAAGCATCATAGAAGCTAACAACTGAGCCAACCAGGTGCCCCACTCTCCCCTTTATCCTCCTGTGTTTTTCTTCTTAGGACTCATCACTTGACGTGTTACATATTTGTTTGCTCAAGAAGGGAGGGGCCTTGTTTTGTTTACTTCTCAATCCCTAGAGCCTAGAACAGTACCTGGCTCACGAAGACTTTCTCCTTGACCAAACCTGAGTCAGGCTCCTCTGAGCCCTCCGCTCAACTAGGTTGACCTTAGACTCCCATGTATGTCCTGTAGTCCAGTTTCAGCAAGAATTTCCCACCCTTGGTGTCTGATCACCATCCATATTTAAACAAATTCCTCATTTTCCACCCTCAATACCTCCCTGCCTTCAGGGAGAATCCCGCTAGCCTTGATGTTTCCACTTAGTCATTTTCCATCCACTGACCGCACCCCTGCTCTTTAGCTCTAAATCTCCACTTGTCCTTGCTGTATTCAAAGTTGACTCCCATTTCTCTCCCCTACTGCAAAACCCCCACTGCAGTGGTCCCTCTTGAATAAAGTCTTCCTTATCATGTTTAACAAGTACCATGAATACTTTTTTTAAAAAAGATTTTATTTATTTGAGAGAAAGAGAGAGAGAGCGAGAGAATGAGAGAGAGGGAGAGGTCAGATGGAGAAGCAGACTCCCCAGTGAGGAGGGAGCCCGATGCGGGACTCGAGCCTGGGACTCCGGGACAATGACCTGAGCCAAAGGCAGTTGCTTAACAACTGAGCCACCCAGGAGCCCCATGAATACTTTTTAAAAAAGATTTTATTTATTTTGAGAGAGAGAGAGAGAACAGGGGGAGGAGTAGAGGGAGGGGAAGAGGGAGAGAAGCCGACTCCCGTTGACCTGAACTGAAATCAAGAGTCAGACATTTAACAGACGGAACCACGCAGGCCCCCCTAAATCTTTTTTTTTAAGATTTTATTTATTTGTTTGACAGAGAGATCGCCAGAGAGGGAACACAAGTAGGGGGAGTGGGAGAGGGAAAAGCAGGCTCCCCGCTGAGCAGGGAGCCCGATTCAGGGCCCAATCCCAGGACCCTGGGATCATGACCTGAGCTGAAGGAAGACCCTTAATGACCAAGCCACCCAGGCGCCCCTCTTTTTTTTCTTAAACAGTGTTCAATGCGAGTTATTGAATGAGTGAACATATAAGTATATTGATATATGGCTGTTGACGATGATAGGGCTGGATGCTGACTCAATGAATGATACAGACCACCATAGACAGACATTGATAAATAAGTGAATGATCAGTACAGATGAATAAAAGAACATAGTGATAGCTCCAAGTAGGTAATAAACACAGACTCATTAAATGGGTGCAGCTTAAGTCACCTGGAAGCTTTCTAAACTCCACCTTCCTGGGCCTCATTTATGCTAAGAGAACCAGTCTGGGAGTGAGTCTGGGGTCTGGATTTTGAACAAAACCCCAGGTGACTGAACTCATCCTGCAGAAACAGGCTGGAGTAGATGATGGGGAGCTAGGGTTAGTATATGGAGAAAAACAAGCCAGGCATCCAAAGGATGGAGCCAGGTAGGAGACAGCACCAATCCGGGAACAGAGCTCTCCACTGCAATAAAAGGTGAAGTGTAGAGGAAGAAAGCAGGGAGAGGTGGAGACAGATAACAAGCCCCTTCTAAGGTCTATGGAAGGGAAGATGTAGCTGCAGGCCATTCCCTTACTTGTCCAGGACTGTGAGGAGGTAGGTTCAAGATTAGCAAGTGTTCCTGCCCCTAGTGCAGCCCATTCCACTACCTTGGCCTCCCACCTCTTCTCCTTGCCTCATCACCCCTCCAAATACCCTCACCCAACTTTGGAGAACCGGAGGGCTTCCTGGGAACAAACAACCAGAGGAGTCCCCAGCCACCCTGTCCCCTGGCTCAGATGTCCTTAGTATCACCAAGGTCAGCGTCAGAAGAAGGGGACTGGAAAGGTCAAGGTGGTGGTGGTGGTGGTGGTGGTGGTGGTGGTGATCTGCACAGGGCAAAAGAGACAGAGAAATAGAACAGAGGGCCTAGTAGATGAGTGGGGTGCGAATGGTCAACATGAAGAGGCGCAAATGGACAAGGGGCTGTGGGACAAGGAATAGAGAGAGGCCAGCCAGGTGGCAGACGGAGGCCGCAGGGTAAAGTAACCAGTTGCAGCAAGGCCCGCTACCTCTCGTCCCACCCGGGCCCTGAGACTCCTCCCAGGCAGCCCGCGCCCCGCCCCGCCCCGCCCCGCCCCGCCCCGCCCCGCCCCGCCCCGCCGTCCCACCGCGCCCCGCTGGCTTCAGCTAGCTCCTCCCACGCGCCCCGCCCTGCACGCGCCGGGTGGCTCCTCCCACGCGGCCCATGGCCCGCGCCCCGCCCCGCGCGCTCCGGCGGGCTCCTCCCCCGATGCCCGCGCCCCGCCCTGCGCGCTCCGGCGGGCTCCTCCCCCGATGCCCGCGCCCCGCCCTGCGCGCTCCGGGTAGCTCGGCTGTGGCGGCGGCGGCGGCGGCGGGCGGGCAAGCGGGCGCGCTGAGGAGGGCGCGCTGAGGGAGGGCGCACCGGCAGCAGGTGGGCGGGGTACGGGCCGGCGGCGGCAGGCTGGGGGCTGCCAGGCGGCGCTCGGGCTGAGCGCTGCCGGCCGTGCGTCGCGCCATGGACTTCAACATGAAGAAGCTGGCGTCGGACGCGGGCATCTTCTTCACCCGGGCGGTGCAGGTGAGGCCCTGCGTCCTGGGCCTCGCGGCCCGGATGTGGGGCGGGCCGGGAGCACCCCTGCCGTAGAGCCGGGGTGGGGGGCGCAGGAGAAGCCCCTGGAGGCTGCCGCCCCACTCTCCGCTGCGCGGACACCCTAGTCCCCCCACATTCCCTACTGCGGCGCTGCCCCGGGAAAGCCCGGGGCGGCTGGCCACTCTGGCCGCACGCTCAGCGTAGCCCCGGCCCGGTCCCCAGGGGGAGGTATCGGGGCCCACCGTTTCGGCTGGCTGGGTTACCCCGCTGCCGTAGCTACCGCCCCAGGAGGGGAGAGAGCACCGGGAGGCCCCTGCCTCCCCGCCCTTTCCCAGCAGCGACTCTGGCAGGCGTCCGGAGGCCCCAGGCCCAAGGACCATGCACCCGCCACGACCCCTTCTCCGAGCCTCAGTCTCTGCACCTGTGCAATGGGCTGGTGGTACTGATTCCCTCCGGTCCCCTGTACACGCTTGGATAGTCAGTCCGGAAGCCAGGAGGGCTGCGATTATTTCCTTTCTGCTCCGTGGGAGGCCTGTTTCCTCTTCTTTCTCCAAGCCTGGGGGATGGGGAGAGGCCTGAGGTCTGGCCGGGTGCCCTCCTTGGACAGCTGTCCAGGCTGATGGTGCTGGGATTGGAACAGGTCCTCTCCACATTCTGGGGCCAGGAGGGAAACTGAGGCAACTATGGGCATGGATGCTCCCTCTTGTGACCTTGAGGAAGGGGCTTCATCTCTTGGCTTCAGTTTTTCAATTTGAAAAATGGGATTAGCAATCCCTTCCTCCCGGGATGGATGTGAGGGTTGCTGGGTACTCTGCATGTACATGCTCACTAGAGGCAAGCTTACGCGGCACCTGGGTGGCTCAGTCAGTTAAGCTTCTGCTCTCGGCTAAGATAATGATCCCAGGGTTCTGGGATCAAGGCCCATGTTGGAGTCCCTGCTCAGCAGGGAGTCTGCTTCCCCCTCTTTTTCTGCCCCCCCCACTTGTGCTCTCACTCCGTCTCGCGCTCTCTCTAAAATTTAAAAAAAAAAGTCTTTAAAAAAAAATAAAGGCAAACATACTAGTGATGTTAGCATAGTTAGTATGGCACCTGTGTGGCGTGTGACCTTGGGCAAGTCACTTTTCCCCCTCCTGTCCGTTGGGTGTAACACCAGTCTGCCTGCCGGGGTGGCTGCAGACTTGGGGCTTGGCCTGTCGCAGTGTTCTGGGAGCCGGTCCTATTGTTTGTCCTTGCTGTCGTCTGGAGAAGCCCAGCCCCAGACAGTCTCTGGGAAACCCATGTGCTCATGTTTACTAGAAAGCACTGTGTCCCATGTCCCGTTGAGGATTAGTGCCCCAGTGAGGATTTGCTGCATAGTATTTCAAGCCCCACAAGGTGATCCCAGCCCTCGTGGGGTTGCTAGGACCCTAGAGCCCCTTGGCTATCCTCAGTTCATCTGGAAGGTGGGAACCCTCCCAGTGTTGGTATGGCAACCGCTCTATCTCCCACATCTGGGAAGAACCTGATCTGCCAGTTTCCTGCTACTGTGGCGCCCTGGCACCCGACCTGGACAGGGCCTGCAGAGCCTGGGGTGTGGGGAGGCTTGGGCCCTGTGGCCTCACTTCTCCTGGTCGGGGCAGACCCACTGGGTCATCCGTACTGGAGTGGGAGCCAGCGCCCAGGCTGCAGACTCTGGGGTGGAGGAGGGAGCTGCGAGCTTTATAAATAGAGGCTTTCTCTGGCTCTGCACGCCCACCCCCTGCTGCTGCCATTGTGCAGGGAGCAGCCTCGGACTCTGCAGACATCAGCCCCTGAAGCATGGGTCCCTTCCTCTTGGTAGCGATGGGGCAGGGTGGCAGGCCAGAGGAGAGAGGTCTTGAAATATCACCTGCGTAGGAGAGGACCCTTGGGACCTGCTGAGGCCAGGCTGCCTGGAGATAGGCGTCACTCAGGAGGGACGGGAGGGAGTTCTTCATTCTGTGTGTGGGCAGCGTCTCTGCCTAGGTGCCACCTTGCCATGTCCCAGGACATGCTGGGTAAGTGGTCAGCCCCTCCGTGTACCAGAGACACGTTTTAGAGCTTGCCCCATCGCCATCCAGTAGAGAAGCTGAGCTTGACTCTGGGAGAGCAGGATCCCTTTTGCATGGGTGATTTTGGGATGGCTTCCCCTTGCCGGAACTGGGCCTTGAAAGTCAGGAAGGGTTTGCGAAGTTGGTCCAGGGACTGGGAGAGGCCCAGCTAAGGGCATCGAGGCAGGAACACCTGGGGCATATTGAGTATGATGCCAGCGGGGGTGGGAGTGGGCCGTGGAAGCCAGAGTACTGATGCTGTTGGTAGTAACCTGTCATAGTGAGACTAGTAGTAGAACTAGTAATAGTAAAGGCCACGCGGAGGCCGTAGCAACGTCATCGTCTGAGCCAGGCAGGTAGCACTGGATGTGGGCTGGATGCCCAAGAGGTCCAGAGAGCCCCCTAGGACATTGAACCCGGTGGGCCTGGGGTGTGAGAGATGGGTACCCCGAGGTTCGGTGGGGAGTGGCTGCTGTTAACCGTGCACATTTGGGTGACATAGTCAGAGTAAGGTGCCTGGTACCGTCGGGGTAAGGGTCTTCCTAGGTAGCTTGGAGGAGGAACATGAAAGAGACCTATTCGTGGTGATGATGACAGCTCCTACGGTTTATTAGGCCTGTGCTGTGTGTTTCCAAATATTCTGTGAGATAAGTCCTGTTATCCCCCTTTGCCAGGGTGGGGAACTAAAGACCAGAGGGGTGGCTTGGCCCCTCGAAGCCTTGGTTTCCTTATCTGGAAAATGGGGGCTAAGGCTACCCCTAAGAGGCTGGGTGAGGTGAGGCCTGCGCAGGGCCTGGCTCTGGGAGGCCCCAGTCTAGGGAATGTGAGGAGGCCCAGGAGTGGGGAGAGGCGGGAGGAGGCCAGGAGCAGCTGGTTCCCAGGTAGGGAGCTGCAGGCCGTGAGCCTGGCCCACCCAGGCCTGCAGTGAGAAACCCAAGCCGTGTTGCATAATTGATGGCTGCCCAGTGACTGTGCCCAGTGACTCTCCATGGCTGCCGCCCGCTCCCTGCAGCTGGGCTGGAGCTGAAGTCGGCCACTGGATGATTGATCGCTGCCAAGCAGTCTGGGAAGGGCCTCCAGACTCCTAGCCCATAATGATGCTGACTTGAGCACAGTCTGCCCCTTGCTTAGCCTCAGGGGCATCATCTGTGACATGGGAAACTTGGCCCAACTGTCCTGGAGGGCTCTTGGAGACGTCGGGGGGCCACGGGTGTCAAAAGCTTATAGCCCAGGGTTGGACCACCACGCAGTCAGCAGTACTGCTGTCATTATTACTGATCTTACTCCTGCAGGTCTGTGCCCTTTTGCTATTTGGCTGTGACCTTGAACAGGCTCTTTCTTCCGGAGCCTTCTAGATCAGAGGGGCCAGGACTCGGGCCGGTATCAGGTTGTTCCTGCACAGCCTGCACAGCCTCTGCCGGCTCTGACCAGTGGGACATCCCGGTTCCTGCCTGGCCCAGGGGTGGGGCTGCCGAGCTTTCTAGGCCTTTGCATGCCCAGCAGTTGGCTCTGAGGGGCTAGTGGTGTTCCCTGTCCACCACACCAGGCGACCAGAGGCCAGCCATGTGGCTGTCGCACCCACACACTCTCCCTTTCCTTCCCAGCTGCCTCTCCACCCATCAGCTCTCCGCAGCAGCAGCACTGACTTCCTGCAGACTCTGGCCTTCATGTCTTACCCACATCTTTCTTTCTTTTTAATTTAATTTAATTTAATTTTTTAAGTAGGCTCCACACTCCACGTGGGGCTCAAACTCATAACCCTGAGATCAAGAGTTGCACACTCCACTGACCAAAGCCCTTCAGGCGCCCCTTACCGTTATCTTTCTTATTTCATCCTATTTCTGCTATGAGGGAGCTGCTATTCTTTATTATTCTCATTTTTCAGCTCAGGAAACTAAGGCCAGAGAGGCAAAGCCACTTGCCCAAGGTCACACCGCTCATCAGTGGCAGAACTGAGACTTGAATCAGGTCCCTCTGACTCTGAGACCTGGCTTCCTCCCACTCACTCCCCTGACACCCCCTCTCCAGTGGCTCCCATTCCCCCAAGAAGCCTGTGATCACCCCAGACTTTGCTCTGTGCCGCGTTCATTCCCTGAGCCCCTGTTACCAAGTGCTTAGCTTCAAAGTCAGGCTAGGAGGACCCCTAGAACGAGGCCCCCAATGACTCCTTATCCCTCTAAATAATAAGCTAGATTTTGTACAAATGTGCATTTTTGGGGGGGAGGGGGTCTCTAGCTTTCTGGGTTTCCAAAAGAAGCCATGATCTTCAACCTCTGGTCCAGCCTAATTTTACAGAGCGGCAAGTTGAAGCACAGAGCAGGGTTGTAACTTGGTCAAGGTCACAGAGCAGCTTAGGAGCAAAGCCAGTTTCGTGACCTTGGGCTTGGTTCTAGCTGGATGAGGGGGAGGGAGGTATAGAAGCATGGGGCAGGGGCAGTCCTCGCTTCCCCCCTTCTGAGCCCTCCCCACCCCTCAACCCTACCCCCTACAGTTCACAGAGGAGAAATTCGGCCAGGCTGAGAAGACTGAGCTGGATGCACACTTTGAAAACCTTCTCGCCCGGGCAGACAGCACCAAGAACTGGACAGAGAAAATCCTACGGCAGACAGAGGTGCTGCTGCAACCCAACCCCAGTGAGTGGGCGCTGGGTGGTCCTGGGCGAGGGGCTGGAGGCCACTGGCAGGAGGCCTGGGCTGCAGGTGGGACCGGGTGGCACATGGGATTTGGGTCAGGTTATTGGGGCTTCTGAGGCCTGCTTAGGGCGGAGGGAGCAGTTAAAGAGAACAGCAGACTCAGTGATGGGCTCTGAGAGGCACTCTTTGGGGCAGCAGAAGTGTAAGAGTTTTACACCGAGGAGTTGAAGAAATGCTTGAAACTAAAACACGCTTGGGAGATGAGGCAGGAAAAACGTGAGCTGGGCCTATTGAGAGGGTGGCAGGACCTAGAGA
The DNA here is from genome assembly GCA_028533885.1 of Nasua narica. Taxonomy (NCBI): domain Eukaryota; kingdom Metazoa; phylum Chordata; class Mammalia; order Carnivora; family Procyonidae; genus Nasua; species Nasua narica. The sequence goes on along the minus strand of CM052813.1, from coordinate 75,192,133 downwards.
CGGAGGAGGGCTTGCCCTGAGTCACTCTGCAGCCGGCGTGAGCAAGGACCGCACAGAAGCCACGGGCAGGAGAACCCGGAGGGGGAGACGGGACTCTTGGGGTCATGATGCTACCTGCCTCCTAGTCTCTTGTATAAGTGGGTGTCCCGGGAGCTTTCTGGAGCCAGCGTCAGAGCACTGTCCACGTGTGTGTTAGGTTCTGGAAATCTACGTCGTACGGAGGGACGAGTGAGTGGGCCTTTACCTTGGGCCTGTCACCCCCAGCTATGTGACCTGGGGTAGGCCTTCCATGTCTCTAAGCTGTGGCTTCCTCCTCTCTGGAGTGAGGGGTCTGACAGGGTTGAGCGCCAGTTTCACTGGGTTGAAATGGGCACCAGAAAGAGAATATTCTGCCCGTCACCAGGCCAGGCACCCCCACGGGCAGCCCTGCTCTGGGTCTTTTCCTGTCCCTGTGGCCGCCATCCTTGGGTCGTACTGAAGAGACCCGTGGCTTTGGCTGCTGTCTCCCTGCAGGTGCGCGTGTGGAGGAGTTCCTGTATGAGAAGCTGGACAGGAAGGTGCCCTCGCGGGTCACCAACGGGGAGCTGCTGGCACAGTACATGGCGGAGGCGGCCAGTGAGCTGGGGCCCACCACTCCCTATGGTGAGCCAAGACCCCAGCCAGGGTCAGGGGTCATGGTCTCTTGCTCTTGAATTTTCCTCCATCCCTCCCTTCCTTTCTTTGTCCTTTTTGAAGTACACTAATCCTATCTACTTGTAAACATTCATCAAATGAGTGAATGAAAATGAAAAATTGAAATAAATGAAAATAAACAAGTGAAAACCTTCATTTGCCTTGTAAAACACCTCAGTTGATCCGGATGAAAACAGAATGAGAAATGGAAGTCTCTCTTAACCAGTTCCGGGTTTTGTGCCTTCGTTAATGGGATCGAACTGTGTGTACCCTTCTGCAACCTGATTTTTCATCTTGGTGTTGTGTTAGCTACCTTTTCCCAGTGGCACATAGACAGCCACCTCTGTCTTTTTTTTTTTTTTTTTTACACCATCTTTTTTTTTTTTTAAGATTTTATTTATTTGACAGAAAGAGAGATCACAAGTAGGCAGAGAGGCAGGCAGAGAGAGGGGGGAAGCAGGCTCCCTGCTGAGCAGAGAGCCCGATGTGGGGCTCGATCCCAGGACCCTGAGATCATGACCTGAGCCGAAGGCAGAGGCTTTAACCCACTGAGCCACCCAGGCGCCCCAACCACCTCTGTCTTTTGTGTTGTTTTTTTTAATTTTTAAAGTTTTATGGAGATACAGTTTACATACCATAAAATGCACCTGTTTTAAGTGTGTAATTCAGTGCTTTTTCGTAAATTTACAGAGTCGTGCAAACATCCCCTCAATCCTATTTAAAGAACATTTCTATCCCCTGCGTAAAGTGCCGTGGCTTAGAGTCAGTCCCCAGTTCACCCCCTGCGAACTGCTCATGCACTTTTGTGTGCCTATAAATGTGCCTTTTCCTGACCCTCTCATATAAATATTGGGTCTGTCTTTTATAGACAGTTTATATTTGGATTTTTTCAGATTTTATTTATTTATTTGACCGAGAGAGAGAGATCGTGAGAGAGGGAACACAAGCTGGGGGAGAGGGAGAGGGAGAAGCAGAAGCAGAAGCAGGCTTCTTGCCAAGAAGGAAGCCCGACGTGAGTCTGGATCCCAAGACCCTGGGATCATGACCTGAGCCGAAGGCAGATGCCTAACGACTGAGCCACCCGGGCGCCCCTATATTTGGATTTTTTAAAAAAATTCACTCTGACCATCTTTACTCTTTGATTGGAGTGTTTAATCCATTTATATTTAACAATTATTGATGTGGTTGGATTTAGATATGCCATCTTATTATTTTTTCAATGTCTCAGGTCATTTTTGTTCATCTGCTCCTCCTTTACCCCTTTTATGTTAAATAGATATCTTCTAGTGTAGCATTTTCTTTGTTGCTTTTTATTTTTTAAAGATTATTTATTTATTTATTTATTTGAGAGAGAGAGCACAAGCAGGGGGAGCAGCAGGCAGAGGGAGAGTCAGGCTCCCCACTGAGCAGGGAGCCCGATGCGGGGCTCAATCCCAGGTCCCTGGGATCCAGGACCCTGGGCAGATGCTTAACCAACGGAGCCGCCCAAGCACCCCTCTTTCTTGCTCTTTTAACTAAGTTTTTCTTACTGGTTTCACAATATGAATTACAATATGTCTTTTAACTTATCCCGGTCGGCTTCACAACAATACCGACTTAATTCCAATAAAATATAGATACTCTACTCCAGTATAACTCCATCCCCTCTCCCGTCCTTTGTGTTATTATTATATATACTCCATTTCTATTTTGTATGAGCCCAACAATACAGTTTTATAGTTACTATTTTATACAGTTGTCTTTTGAATCAAGTAAGCAAAGAGAAAAAATATATTTGTACTGTCTGTTATATTTGCCTATGGAATTACTTTTATTGGTGGTCTTTATTGCCTCATTTTGCCACTTGTGGATTCAGCTTGCCATGTGGTGTCATTACCTTTGAACCCGAAGTACTTTTTCTATGGCAGGGTGGCTGGCAATGGATTCTCTCAGTCTTGTTTCTCTGGGAATGTCTTTATTCCGTGTTCACTTTTGGAGGACAGTTTTGCTATATGTAGTATTCTTGGATGAGAGTTTTTTTCCTTTTCTTACTTTGGATATATCATTTCACTGGGGTCTGGCCTCCATTGCTCCCTTTTTTTTTTTTTCTTTGGGTTTTGTTTTGTTGGTTTGGGTTTTTTGTTTGTTTGTTTGCTTTAAAGATATTATTTATTTATTTGATACAGAGAGAGAGATCACAAGTAGGCAGAGAGGCAGGCAGAGAGAGAGGAGGAAGCAGGCTCCCTCCTGAGTAGAGAGCCCGATGTGGGGCTCGATCCCAGGACCCTGAGATCATGACCTGAGCCGAAGGCAGAGGCTTTAACCCACTGAGCCACCCAGGCACCCCTGTTTGTTTGTTTTTAATCGTTTTCTTAAGTAATCTCTACACCCAAGGTGGGGCTTGGACTCATGACCCCAAGATCAAGAGTTGCGTACTCTACCGACTAGGCCAGCCTGGCACCCTGGCCTCCATTGTTTCTGATGAGAAGTCATCCGTAAATCTCAACATGGCTCCATTGTGTGTGATAAGTTGCTTTTCTCTTGCTGCTTTGGGGACTTTTTGTCTTTGGCTTTTAGCAACTTGACCAGGACGTCCTTGGCCGTCGGTCTCTTTGTATTCATCCTATCTGGGGTTTGTTGAGTTTCTTAGATATGGATGTTTATTTCTTCCAATATTTTTTTCTGCGTCTTGCTCTCTCCTCTCCTTCTGGGACTCCCATTCATCATATGTTGGTTTGTTTCGTGGTGTCCCCATATGTCTCTGAGGTTCTGTTTGTTGTTATTCGTTGATTTCTCTTTCTGTTCTTCAGACCAGATCATCTTTATTGATCTGTCTCTAAAGTGGCTGAGTTTTCCTTCGGCTATTTCACACTTGCGGTTGAGCGCTTCTGGTGGATTTTGCATATCAGTTGTGGTGCTTTTCAACTCCAGAGTTTTCCTTTCTTTTTAATAGCTTTCATCTCTTTCTTGATATTCTTTATTTGATGAGTCAGTGTCATCGTATTTTTCTTTAATTCTCTAAGCATTTAAAAAAAAACATTTTTTTTCTTCTGCTTTGAAGTCTTTGCTAAATCTGGGCTGCCTGGGAGGCACAGTAGTTGGGCATCCAGCCTTTGCGTTCAGATTGGGTCATGGTCTCAGGGTCACAGGATCAAGCCTCAGGTCAGGCTCTGTGCTCGGTGTAGAGCTTGCTTAAGGATTCTCTCCTCCCTCCCCCATCCCACATCTGTGCTCGCTCTCTCTTAAAATTAATAAATAAATAAATCTTTAAACAAAAAAAAAGGAAGCCTTTGCTAAATTTAACATCTGGGTGTCCTTAGAGACAGTGACTATTGATTGCTTGTTCCTTCTTCGTGTTGACCGTACTTACATGTTTCTTCGCATGTCGTACAGGGTTTTGTTGAATCTGGACATTTGAGGGGCACCTGGGTGGCTCAGTTGTTAGGCGTCTGCCTTCAGCTCGGGTCATGATCTCGGGTCGGGGTCCTGGGATCAAGCCCCGCATAGGGCTCTGTGCTCAGTGGGAAGCCTGCTTCTCCGTCTCCTACTCCCCCTGCTTGTGTCCCCTCTCTTGCTGTCTCTCTCTATATATCAAATAAGTAAATAAAATCTTTTTACAAAATCTGGATGTTTGAGATCATACAGTCGCTATGAATTCTGATTCACTTGGGGGTTGTTGTTGCTGTTTGTTTGCTTACAGACTTGCCTGAGCTGATTAGAGTCTGTGGTCCCTTGCAGTGAACAGCTACTGATGCAGCGACTGCTTTCACATTTTTTTTTTTAATCATTCTTTTTACTTTCAAGCTAAGCTTCCTCGGGGTTACTCCTGGGTTAGCGTGTATTAGTAGTCAGGCCATAATCGATCGATCAGAGGTTGTGCTTAAACATTTTGCACCCGTAAGGCTTTACTGAGGAATTTGGGTATGTTGGGGAACACATTCAAAGTTCATTTAAAGTTCCAGTGGTTTACAAGTCTGCCCAGCTTTTACTTTGTGTGCAAAGCCTCCCATTTGGCCAACGTCGGACAGATATTGAGGGTTCTCTCCAGTCTTTCCTGAGTGTGTTACACGCACGTGTGTAGCCTTCCAGACCACCAGAGATACCTGGGAGTTGGTCAGGGCCCACAGGACTGTCTTGTTTCCAGATCTCCTGTTAACTTTCTGGCAGATCTGTCCCAACCAGTATTCCCAATTCAAGTCAGCTGTAATGTTGGTCTTTCTCAATTATTTGCCATTGAGATCACTACTGTTTTCAGCAGGGCCCCCTGGATTGTTCTGTGCTCCCGCCGAAATCAAGTCAGCTTCGATACCACTACCTTCCCCTGCAACCCATCCCCCACCCGGCCCACCGAGCAGTGAGGCTGCCCACCTGCGGACTTGCCCCCCACCACAGAGCTGACGAGAGGGGAGGCCCCCCACCCCAGGCTGGAAAGCCGCAGGCTCTCACCTTGTTCCTACCAAGGTCCAGTAGTTCCCGAGTAGATATTCTCACTTTATTTGCCTTTGGTCAATTTCCAGAGCCCAGAAACGTTTACTTTTGACAGCGATACCCATTTTTACTATTGGTCACAAGATTTGTTGAGGTGCTTTCTGTGCTGTTCTGGAAGTCCCACCCCCCCCCATCCTTTTCACGCTGTGCCCCATTCCGCACTTGGGACGTCCCGCTATTTATGTGTCAGCGTCCAGTTGACGGACTCGCAGGCCGCCCCTCCTGTTTCCAGGCCAGCCGCCCTGCCCTGAGCCCCCTGCGCTCACACCTCCTCGGCACGCCTCTCTCTGCGCGCTCCCTGAGGGTCAGAGCAGCGAGCCTGAGCCTCTCCCTCACCCTTAAACTCCATTTAATCAGGGAAGACACTAATCAAGGTCGCAGAAGCTGAAAAGCGCCTGGGAGCCGCAGAGAGGGATTTTATCCACACAGCCTCCATCAACTTCCTCACACCTCTGCGCAACTTCCTGGAAGGGGACTGGAAAACCATCTCGGTGAGAGGCCTGGGGCCACCCCGCTTCCTGGTCACTGTGCTGTCGTCCTCCTCCGAGCTGCCCAGCCAGCACAGGCTCTCCTCCCACGCTGGGAACCCAGCACTCCCAGGCCTCCCCAGATGTGGGGGACCTCCCCCTGTCTGGGCCTCGGTTTCCCTGTCCAGCCCCAGTGGCCCTGCCGGCCAGTCCTGCCATAGCCCAGGATCTCCTAGGGCTTCCCAGGGTCTCACTCCTCCCTGTTCCCCCTCCCACAGAAGGAGAGACGTCTCCTGCAAAACCGGCGTCTGGACTTGGATGCCTGCAAAGCACGGCTGAAGAAGGCCAAGGCTGCAGAAGCCAAAGCCACGGTAGGTGTCCCTGCAGGTCTCCCGCCCACCCCCTGCCGGCTCTGTTTGGAGCCAAGGGAGGGTAAAGGGACCTGACGTTTGGCATGACCTTTCTTCCCTTTCCCTGCCTGGAGAGGCCTGGCTGGGGACGCTGGTCCTGGCTGACCGCTTTAGGTCACGCCTCTCTGCCCCTGTCCCCCAGGGAACCCTGCCGCCCAGAGCTCTGGGTCCCAGGGCAGACATTTATGGGTCGGGCTGACCAGCAGTGCCCCGACCTGGGCCCAGGGCATGCCGCATCCTCCCCAGGCAGACAACCAGTTGGAGTTTCTCGCATGGCCCTGCCCTGCCGTCCCTGAATGCGCGGCTCTGTCCCCCGGCTCGGCCCGGGCATGGCTCCCCCTTACTAACTCCCCCACCCGCTGCTCCAGTGCTGGCCCCAGGGAGCCCTGATGGTGGGAACCCCGGAGCTGGACTGCCCGCCTGCTCGGGGGCATGACCGAGGGCCCTTTCAGGTAGTCCCATGGCCCTGGGTCAGGCCAGGGCCTTCCCTGGAGTCTCAGCTCAGCGAGGCCCGATCGGCCTAGCCGGCCGGCCGGCACACCATGGCGCAGTTTGCCCAGGGCCGCGGCCGGGGTGGGGAGCAGGCCCGAGGGGGAGCACGCTCTCGGCATGCCAGGCCGTGGGCGGTGTAGGGGCCCAGAGGCGCCCTCACACCCGGGAACCAGGTTGAGGGCAGGCCGGGGGTTCCGCCACCTGTGTCGAGGCTCTCGGCTGCCCCGGACACTCCTTGCGTCCCCCTCCCCCAGTGTGGCCACTCGGGGCCATGGAGTCTGGGCCCGTGCCACTCCTGGTGAGGGCCCAGGGCAGGGTCCCAGCACATCCGGGTGCGTGGGGTCCAGATCGGGGGCGGGGGCTCAGCCACCGGAGCCTGATGTGGTTGGGCGGGGTGACCGACGGCTACAGGGATGACCTCTTGGAGCCAGCTGGACGGGCCGGTCTCTCTGGAGTGCCTCGGCCAGGACCGGTTCCTGCTCCACCGGCCAGGCCGGGGGGCCTCTCCTCAGTCGCTAGAGCGGCGCGTCTCCAGTTGTCGGGCCCAGCCAGCCTCGAGCCCTTGCGTTAGGCACGGTGCCCTCTGCGGAGCGAGGCCCGGGGCAGCCCAGGTACCCCGCGAGCGGCCCAGAGGACCGCCACCCTCGTGAACACAGGCACCCGGGCGGAGCCGGACTCCTTCCAGACGGCAGGGCCGCCACCCGCTCTCCCCTCCTGCCGCGGGGGCCCGCTGGGGACTCACTAACCTCTTTGTTTCTATTCCTTTCCGTTCTGCTTTGGGTAACTTGGCTCAGTGTGAGGGAGATGTGAGTATACTTGTCTGCGTGCTGTGCTGCTTCCGGTTTGCCCACCCAGCCTCGGGCCCGGGGCGTCCCGGGCGTTTTGCAAGCAGCTGGTCTCCCCACCAGAGCCCCTGCCGTGCGTAGCCTCTGGTTTAGGGGGACGCCAGGCACTGGAGCCTGTGAGTCAGCTCTTTGCAAATGTGGGAAGCCTATCACCCTGTCCATCCATGCGTCCATCTGTCCGCCTTGTCGGGGGGAGGGGCCCGGGCCTCACTGCAGGAGCGAGCCCCGGGCCGGGCCGTGTGGAGATTCCGGGATGGAGGAAGCTGGGGTCGGGGGTGATTGGGCCGGGGGGCTGTGGCTCTCACCGGGGCATCTGAGCGGGGCTGGGGGCCAGGCCCAGTCTGTGGCTCCCCCGAAGGCTCCCTGGTGTCTGCTTTCCTGGGCTCCCAGCGTGACCACCCACCTGGTCTTTGCCTGTGTCCCCAAGCCCACCTTGTCCCTAGGAGGTTGGAGCGGGGAGAAGGGGTCCGTGTGGTATGGGTCTGCAGCCTCCTGTCCCCTGGGCCGGGGCTCCTGGCCTCCCCCATGACGGGAGATGCTGGGACAGCGCCTGGCCCCGTGTGACCCCCTCTCCCCTCCCCCGTGACCTCTGTTCCCGCCAGACGGTGCCTGACTTTCAGGAGACTAGACCGCGTAATTACATTCTCTCGGCCAGCGCCTCCGCGGTAAGCGCCCCGCCCCGGCCGCCCGGCCTCCCTCCGCCCCGGCACCAGGGCACCGCGCGGCACCGGGAGCACAGGGCGCGTCCCCCCAGCCGGGAAGGCACCAGCCCTGCTCCTGGCCTCCCGCCTGCGCCCTGCGCCCACGTCGCTGGCCTCGCTTCTCTCTGTGCCGCGCTGGAGGTGGGGCTGGGCCAGCCACCCCAGACAGCGTGGGGACAATGCAGGGACAGTTCGGGGAGCCGGGCGGCAGCTGCCCGTCTCCGGGGGCCCCAAGGTCTGCCTGCCACCCTCCCATCAAGGGCCCTGCCCCCCCAGCCCACCTCGGGCTTGAGGACCCCAGAGCTGTGACACGGAGGGCACTCTTCATCCAGCCACCTCCCGGGCTTACCTGCCTGGCGTCCTGGCCGCGAGGAGACCCCGAGCCCGAGCAGGGAGGGTGGGACCAGCGGGCTGGGGGCAGGCGTGTCCGGAGGCGGCCCGGGGCAGCCGTGGGGGCTGAAGGCTCCGAGTGTCATGGGATCTTTTCTCCACGGCCGTGTTGAGTTACTGGGTGTTTACTCTTCAGTGTGGGACACGGGCCAGCACACCTCCCCCACTGTACCCGTCGCCACCACCGCTGTGCCTTCTCTGCCCTTCCATTTCCACTTGGGGGGGGATGGCACGCGCTCGCACGGGCCCTTTGGCTCTCTCTGCCCCCGTCCTAGCATGTTGCCACGTGTGTCTGTGCCCTCAGGCGGTGGCCGGCCATTGCCCCTCGGGGTGGCAGCCCCGGAGCACTCCAGCAGGCCCCCTCTCTCTGCGTGTCCTCCAGCCGTGTGCGCGGAGGTCCCTCCCCACGTTTTGATTTTCTAAAGGGCACTGTGGTGGCACATCTTGGGACACAGGGCTGGCCTTGTTCTGCTTTCCATCCTTCAGGTCATCATCTTAGGATAGGCTTCCCGCACCGGGCAGGAGAAATGGGTCTCCTAAGTCGTGGCGGGGGGAGGGGGGTCTTTCTTCCTTAGACTCTGGATGACACTTCCTGCCCCCCTTCTTGGGCCGAGTGGAAGGAGGAATATCCTGGAGGGTGGAGACCGCCCTGTTTTTTTCTTTTGCCATTGAACCCCAGTGTGACTCGGGCACGAGGCTGCCTTTCTCTGCCGAAGGACAGAAAGGTTCAGTGACTGGCCTAGGGTCACACGGCCCTGCGTCCCAGCCCACCAGCCTTAGCTGATTGTCAGGGTGGGATGGGGGACCCTGGGTCTCCCATCAGAGCCTGGGGGCTTACGCTGTAGGAGAAACCCAAGCAGGACTTCCCAGCTGGCTGTCCCCTACCTTCCCTGCATGTGGCATGTCGGGCTGGACCGTGGTTGCTAGTGACCCGCTCCTACCAGGCCGCGTCCCAGCCTCAGCTCCTGGTTGGGTTGCGGGGGAGTGAGGAAGGGTATGGGGGGAGCAGGTGGGGTCTTGGGGAGCTGGCACGGGCTCTGGGGTGCAGCCGTCCTCACCCCACTCCCCTGCTGACCGGTGCCCCCTCCCTCCCCTGCTGCCCGGTCCTGCCGTGGTCTCCGAAGCTCTGGAATGACGAAGTGGACAAGGTGAGTGGGCTCAGGAGGCTTGGGGCAGAGGCTCGAAGCAGGTGGGCGGGGGGAGGGGTCACCTCGGTTTCTGGTTCTCGGCCCTGCCACGGTCGGGGTGTCGCTTCCCCTCCGTGGGCACACTGCCCCCACAGTTCCTCCGAGCACACGGGAATGGCGCTGGCTGATGCCAGGGCCGGAGCGTCACAGCCGGGTTGTGGCAGAGCACCCGTGGGTCCATCTCAGTGCTTGTGACAGAACAGGTCCAGAGGGGTCCCAGCCAGCGGGCCGGGCTCGGGGCCTGAAGTCAGGGCTGAGAAGGGCACCCCTGCCACCCAGATCTCTGTCCGCGTCCCCGGGGGACACGTCCTCTGAACCCAGAGTGGGAGAGGAGGCTGCTCCCCGGCGGGCCAATGGCGGGAGGGAAGGCGGGGGCCCCTGTCGCTGTCAGCCGCTGTCCCACTCTGCCCTTCCCAGGCCGAGCAGGAGCTCCGAGTGGCCCAGACGGAGTTTGACCGGCAGGCCGAAGTGACCCGACTCCTGCTGGAGGGAATCAGCAGCACTCACGTAGGTCCTGCCCCTTGCTGCCCCTGCATCACCCACCATCTTCCCGCCCCCACCCCGGGCCCCCACCAAGGAGGCAGGCGATGAGCTCGGATCTCGGAAGAGGGTGGCGAGGGGCCGTGCTTGAGCCCATGGTCCTCAGGGTGGAACTTTAGCTTTGGTCCAAGTGCCCAGGGCTGGGCAGCCCTCCCTGCCTGCCAGGGACCCGGTGGCTTGGGGCCGAGGACTGTGGCTGAAGGCAGGGGTCTGCGGTCGGGCGGGGTCGCATGGGGGGGGGTGTGTCTGGTCGCCCAGGACGCCTCCCACTGTCGGCGCTGGTCTCCCCCCCGGCAGGTGAACCACCTTCGCTGCCTCCATGAGCTCGTGGAGTCCCAGACCACTTACTACGCGCAGTGCTACCGCCACATGCTGGACTTACAGAAGCAGCTGGGCAGGTACCCACTGGGGTCCCCCGGCTCCCAGGCCCCACAAGCAGCCCGCAACGACCTTCTCCCCAGGCTCAGCAAGCCCCCGGGCACGCAGGGCGGGTTAGAGGGCCCCCGACCGAACCCTCGGTGGGGGGCATCACAGGCCTGTCTGGGGGACAGGGAGGCGGCTGGCGTGGGCGGGAGGGCGGCAGGGACGGGACGGTGTGGCTCATGTTACCCCTCGCCTTGCCTTTCTCCTCATGCTGCCAGCTCCCAGGGAGCCATGTAAGTAGCCGGGGTGGCAGTGGGCCCAGGTGTTAGGGGGCACACGTGGGACTCCCACGGGGGGGACAGCTCCCGGCTGAGATGTCACTCCTCTCCAGATTCCCAGGCACCTTTGTGGGCACCACGGAGCCCGCCTCCCCGCCCCTCAGCAGCACCTCGCCCACCACGGCCGCGGCCACTATGCCTGTGGGCCCCTCTGTGGCTGGCCTGGCCCCTCCAGGAGAGGCCGCGCTCCGCCTGGAGGAGGTGAGCCCCCCTGCCAGCGGGACCCGGAAGGCCCGGGTCCTCTACGACTACGAGGCGGCCGACAGCAGCGAGCTGGCCCTGCTGGCTGATGAGGTGAGCCTGGTGCCCCGGGGGTGGTGGCCGAGGCGGGGCTCGGGAGCGCCAGGGAACCGGAACGGGGAACCCCCCACTGCCTTCAAGTCTCTGAGGGGCCCCGGGCGGCAGCTGGGGTTGGGGGTGAGTGGAGGCAGCTTTGGCCCCGAGGAAGCCGTCTCCCCAGAGCAGGGGAGGAGGCAGACGCCCGCGTCTCGTGGGGCCCTGGCAGCCCTGTCCCCACGCCGTCCTGCCCCGGCTGGGGTGTGACCGCCCCTCTCTGCCCCCCTCTTCAGCTCATCACGGTCTACAGCCTGCCCGGCATGGACCCGGACTGGCTCATCGGCGAGAGAGGCAACAAGAAGGGCAAGGTCCCGGTCACCTACTTGGAACTGCTCAGCTAAGCAGGCCCCTTCCAGGCCGCTGCCCACCCTGGCCTGGGGGAGAGGACGGGGGGCAGCCCTGCCACTTGTCTGCTGGTGACTCAGCTGCTCAGGGTGGGGAGACGAGCCCCCCTCTGTCCGTGCCCCCAGTCGTCCAGCTTTGAGGGGGGGCCCCTCCCCTGCCCTGCTTCTGGAGCTCTGCACCCCGCCTGCATCCCCTGAGCACCCCAGCTCCCCAGCCCTCCCGGCTCCTGCTAAGGAGGGTGGGGGGACTGGCCGCGGTGCTGCCCTAGGCACCCCGGCCCCTGCGGGAAGCCCGGGGTGCACCCCTGGCCAGAGAGCACCTGCCTTTTGGTTGCCAAAGGCGGGGGAGGCAGGCAGGTGTGTGGCGGGCCCGGGGCGCAGGGGGCGGCCCGTCCGGAGGGACCGGGCGGAGCGGCGTGTCCCAGGTGCTGCCCTCTGCCTCCCGCGTGGACCGCTCCCGCGAGCTCCGTGGCCCAGCCTGCACCTCTCCACACTCACTTTTTAACTGATCTTTTTACTCTGCCTGTCTGCTTACTCTCTAGCTGGTGACAATAAACCACCCTTCACGCGCATGGTGCCTGGGCTCCTGTCGGGCTGCGGGCCCCCCGCGGCTGACCCTGAGGGCGGGCAAGGGGAACCTTCGCAGGGCAGCTTCCGGCCCCCCTTCCCGGGCCGCCCTTCCTCCCACAGGGCCTGCGTGGCTCTGGGGGAGCCCTGTTCCTGCACATGAGGCCGCGGAGGAGACATTTTGTCCCTAAGAGAAGCTTGCGTAAACGGGGGCCGAGCGGTACCGCGCACGAGCGCTTCAGCCGGTAACTGGAGGCCGCTTCGCGTGTGCTCAGGCTGTCCCCAGACGAGGGTCAAGAGCCGTCGCCGCCTCAAGCTTCCGAAACCGGCAAGGGCCGCACAGGGACTCTAGCCCTGGCCGGTCTTCAGGCTTCGGGTGCAGGCCTCGCCAGGCCCCCCACCGGGCCGGGGCAGCGGGGAGGCAGGGGCGCGGCTGCGCGTAGGACTGGAGCTGCGGGAGAGGCCACACCCCGTGAGCAGCTCGGCCAGCTGGCAGATGGCGTGGTGGCAGGGGCGAGGGACGAGAGCCGGGCGAGCCAGGGAAGGGATAGTGTCCACCCGGCTCCCCTGCTTCCTCAGACACTGAGGGAGGGATCAGCCGTCAATAAATATCTTGCTTTCCCCGAACCTCCGCTCCACTCCCGGGCGCCTGGCGCTGAGAGCCGGATGCTCCTCCGGGGCGCTGAAGACACCACACATCCGTCTATAAACAGTCTTTTTAATATTTGTATAAATAGACCACAGTATTACCAAAAACTGCAAGAACAGCGTGGAAAACAGACCTTCAGACCTGTGCACACAGGCTCTCCCGGCCACCCGAGACGCCGGCTGCCGGCCTCCGCCGCCAGGGGCAGGTGCAGCGGGGAATGCTTGAGGGAAGGACCACACCCCTGGGACACTTGGAACTTGAGGGCGCGAGGGCAGCAGACTCTGGCTCCCACCTGGCTGGGGACCTCTTGATCTGTTATAAAAATAACGCCAGTGTGTGGGCGCTGGAGTCGGGAGACCAGTGCTGCTCTCAGTCCCGCGCGGCCGGCCGGCAGCACCCCTGCTGCCCGGGCCCCATGCAGGCTGGCGGAGGGGCGCGGCCGCCGCCCTATCTCTGCACGTGCCGCACGAAGGCCTGCACTAGCTGGATCAGAGGCTCCTGGCTCTCCGGGCTGGCTTTGGAGAGGGAGGTGGACTTGCCCTGAGGCGAGGGGAGGACGCCGGCAGCGGGGGAGCTGGGCGCCCCCCGGCGGAAGTAGCGGGAGAGGCTGGAGAGCAGCGTGCTCTGTGAGAGAAAGGGACTAGATGAGGCCCCGAGCCCTGGGAGGTGGGGGGCCGGGTGGGACCCCACAGGCTCGTCCCCATCAGCCGCCCCCCTCTAGTCCGAGCCCGCCATCTGTACCAACTCCGAGCTGAGCTCCTGCTTCATCCGCTGTTTGTCCCGGGGATGCACAGCCGGGTCCCTCAGGTAGCGCACGGCCTGCGAGATGAGCAGGTAGAAGCAGTTCTCCATGGTGAACATCAGGAGGGACCTGCGGAGAGGGCGGGCGGGCTCTGTTGCGGGAGCCAGGCCGGCAGGAGGCACGGCGCCATGGCTGACCCACGGTGGCCCTGACCCCAGCTCGAATTCTAGGAGGGCCTTTCTTACTTCAGCGTCCTGGTCCCTTCCGCCTGTGTGCTGAGCCCTACCGCCTGGGTGAGGGGTTCCTTTTTCTTGTCCAGCTGGAGGAAGAGAAATGGGGTAAACAACAGTAAGGTAACAGTGACAGGTGTGAGCCTCCCACCCGCGAGCACTGAGCAGCTGTCAGCTACGTCACCCGGGCCTCACGCTAATCCTCGGGGGGAGGCTCTGTCACACTCCTTCGGGAAGAGAAACAGGCTTGGGAGGGCTGAGAACATGCTCGAGGCCACAGTTAGGTAGGGGAGACCAGGAGGAAAACGGAAGGTTGAGGGGCCAGACTCCGACAGCCCCCAACTTACCTCTCCAAGCATGTTGAGGGCCACGTTCACTGTAGCCAGAAGGGTCCCGAAGGAGGGGGCCACTTCCGAGTCAAAGGTGGGAGTGGTAAAGCTCAGGGCAAAGAGGAAGTTGTATTCAGCGAGATCCAGGGACTGGAAGGCAAGATGGGAGCGATGTGGAGCCCCGCGAGGACCCCAGGGCACAGGACAGCCTCGGCAGCTCCCCGCTGGCACTCAGGGTGGCCGGTACCTGATCCAGCAGGATCTGGCAGACGTCCGGGGTGAAGTGGCGCAGGGCCGCCAGGGTCCTGCTGAGGATCTTGAGGAGTCCGTACTGGACTGTGTGTAAGGCTCGCTGCTCCGAGGCCTCCGTGTCAGCAGGGGGCTGCTTGGAAGAGGAGCAGGAGGGGGGCGCGGGAGCAGCAGTGGGCAGCCGCTGAACTCGGGGGGCAACAGCCGAGGGGATGCCGTCCCCATTTTTGTTCTGAGGGAGACAAGAAACGGAGGTCGAGTCCTGAGTGGCCGGGCCGCAGCCCCACGGGCAGCCGGGGGGGGGGGGGGGACGCGGGGGGAGGCCCTCACCTGTAAGCAGTGCTGCAGCATCTTGCGGCTGTGCAGGAGGGACGTGCAGGCCTGGCACAGGTAGCCCAGGCTCACCTGCAGGGGACGTGGGGGCAGGGGGCGCTCAGCAGCAGCCCAACGGAGCGGGCCCCCCGGAGCCCCCGTGTGCTTCCTCTGTCCCTGAGCTCCCACGGGGCTCACCCCCCACATTCTCGGGCTGCAGATCACAGCCACTAAGGACGCCTGCCTACAAACTGGAGCAAGAGGTGTGCAGGAGGTTTCCCTGGGACCTAGCTCGAGGCCTCGCACATACAATGGGTCCTAAGTAGAGGCGAGTTGGGGAGGGGTGCCCGGGTGCCTGTTTAGGTAGAGCACGCGGCTCTTGATCTTGGAGTTGGAAGTTCGAGCTCCACGTTGGGTGTAGAGATTGCTTAAACTTTTTTTTAAAAAGAAAGAAGAATCGTTTTCCCATTTTACAGAAGAAAAAAGCTCAGAGACCCTGAAGTGACCTGACCAAGGACAAATGACAGATGCCTGTCTGACTCCGACTCCAGGACACATTCTTTCCCTACCTCCCCTACCCCCCTCCCACCCTGGACTCTGCTGGCCCATCCCTAAGGGATGTGAAGCAATGTCTCCAGCTGAGCCCAATTCTTTTTTTTTTTTTGCTGGCAATGCGCCTTTTTTTTAACTTTTATTTGTTTATTCAATCATTCATTCATCCCCCCCCAAATATGTTTATTTTTTCGGTGTTACAAGAATGATTGTTCATGCACCACACCCTGTGCTCCATG
The DNA here is from genome assembly GCA_028533885.1 of Nasua narica. Taxonomy (NCBI): domain Eukaryota; kingdom Metazoa; phylum Chordata; class Mammalia; order Carnivora; family Procyonidae; genus Nasua; species Nasua narica. The sequence continues at coordinate 75,176,712 of CM052813.1, read as the reverse complement.
CAGTACGTGCCCTTCTCCATACCCACCAGGCTCGCCCGACCCCCCACCCCCTCCCCTCCAAACCCCTCGGTTCGTTGCTCAGAGTCCACAGTCTCTCCTGTGAACCCAATTCTTCAGCTACAAGGCTGTCCTCTACAGCCTTGGAAAGAAAACGTCAGCCTCAGAGAAAGCAACATGAAGAAACCAAAGCCTGTATCTGCTGGGCAAAATGCCCACATTCCAGGAACGGGCCTGCAATTCAGCAGATGGGCACCGCACTGTGCCCACCGCCCCCACATGCAAGCACCCCCCCAGACCCCTACCCAAGGAACCACGTCTGCGGCCCCACCTGGACATCCCGCATCAGCTGAGGCAGGTGGAAGTGCCATTCCTTCATGAAGCTGGAGAGCTGCAGAATGAAGCCCACCGTGTGGTCGGCCTCCTCCAAGCAGGCCAGACTCTGCACCGTCCTCACGGCGCTGAGGCACTGGGAGGGAAGACAGGTCCTGAGCCCACAAACGCAGAGGCGACGGCACAACAGGTATCTTGGCTAAGAAGTTTCTGAATGGTCCAGAATGGCCCAGACCCCCATTACCCTGAGCCCCCACCCGTATGAGGCTGGCAGCCCCTCACCTGTAAGGTCCGTTCCTGGTGAACCCCCACGAAGTCCAGGGCCTCGGTCAGGAAGTTGTAGCGCAGAGTTTTGAGGAGCCGCTCCATCAAAGACATGGAGAGGCGATAGACCCCCGGCCAAGAGGGGGCGTCCACGGACTTCCGAGAGGTGCCAGGTGTCTAAGACACAAACAGCAAACAAGAGCAGGGCACACACCAGTGACTCCCGCCGAGTGGCGCAGCACGGCCTCCCTGCGACCCCGCAGCTAAGGCAGCTGGGCTGTTTGGAGGAGAAAAGCCGGAACGGCCACGGCCACGGCCACCGCCTGGTGACCAGTAGGGCCCGAGTGGTCCCAGGCCCGTGGTTACAAGGAAAGAGCACTCGGCCGAGATGTAAGAATTCTGGGTTCTAGACTCAGGTCGGCCACTAACTAGCGAGGTGAGAGGCCCGGGCTAGGAATCGGGGCGGGGGCGGGGAGGGGTCCACACATCAGGGCATCACACGAGCCTCTGAAGAGCACTTTCCTGGGCGAGTAAACAATCAAAGACAGGGAGGCTCTTCCGCTGCAACCGCAGCCTGGCGCCAGCCCAGGCCCCCAGTGGGTCCCCGCACTCACCTGCACCGTCCCATTGGGGCTAAGCTGGTACACGCTCAGGAGGGGCAGACAGATGCTCTGGGTGATGCCAGCTCCAGCTATGGCTGTGGCTCCCTGGGAGGGAAAGGCCAGGAATGAGCTGGGACTCCCCCGGCCCGGGCACTCCAGGGACCTGTCCCCTGCGGCCACCCTGCCCAAGGGCAGCTGGCACTCTTGGGCAGACCAGAGCTTCTGGGACCATCATGGGCAGGGCCGGAAGCCGCGCAGCACAAGCAAGGAGGCTCCCTTCTGCCCCTGGGCTTGCCTCCTACCTGCTGAGTGCGAGCCAGAGTGAGGAGCAGGTGCAGCGAGGCCTCGGAGAAATGCAGGTTCTGCCTCACGCGCAGGCTCACCTCCAGAGTGGCAAAGAGGGTGGGCAGGATGGGGAGCCTGCGCGTCACCTGGAGCCACGAGTCACCGTCCTCGTCCACCTCACACAACTCCTTGGCCAGGTGCAGGCCTAGGACACACACCTGCCGGGGCCCAGGGGCAGAAACGGGCAAGAGTGAGGACAGCGGCGCGGGGGAAGAGGAGGAGGAGGACAGGCAGCCCTGCGCCAGGCCGTCCCCACCCGCACCTGGGTCACACACGTCTTCAAGTGACCTTGACTCGAACAACCTGAGGTCTCTCCCGACCTGCTGGGCTCCTGCATCCCCTCCCAGGGCGCGCGACGCCATCCTTACTAACGAGCCACCCCCAGCGACGGTTCTCGACTCTCCTCTCTCCCATTACCAAACTTCCCGATTCACCCCTGCTCGCCACACCCACCTCGTCCCCAGAGCCACATGCCGATAGACTTTCCTACCCTTCCAGGCCGCAAAGCACACTGAGCTTTCACGCGTTATGCTGCTTCATTAAGAAAATACTGGTTGTAACCAAATGAGCTCAGCCTGAGACCCGCTATAGCAAGTCATTCATGATCCAGTTTAAAAAACGCTCTTCTATAGCGCATCCAGGTGATCTTTCCAGAGTCGGAATCTGATCACGTCTCTCCCTTAACTCAAGTCGCTTCCTCTTTCACTGGGAACCCAGATCAAAGATGCTCCTAAGGCCGCTGGTCCTCCAGCCTCCCACGGCTTCGCTCACCCCAGCCTCTCCTCCGGGCACCAGCGGACTCAGACCACGGCTCACCAGCCCCGTTCTCATTCCCGAATCTTCCCTGCTCCTGTGCCTGCCTGGTTCTACCAATGCTTTAAGTCACGGCTCAAAGAATGGTTTCTTGCTGAGTCCCTAGGTTAGGTGAGAACCCCAAGCTGGAGGTTCTCCTGGCATTGCTCTCACGCAGGACTCGCCACGATGGAATCCCCACACGTCTCCGCATTGGATCCGCTTTGTCAATGTCCTCGGCCAGGATGTGAACTCTAAGTGCAGTGACTACGTGTCTCGTTCACTAATCACCCGTGGGGCCTGGCGCTGAGCCGGCAGACAGTTTGTACTTGCTGGACATGTGAGGGGCAGGACACACTCTCCCCAGGGCACTCCCTCACCCCGTCACGCTGGTCCTTGTGCCGCGGCCGCGAGCAATCATCAGTCTCCATGCTGTCCTTGTCCTCTGCGGCACCACCTGATGCCAGACTATGTCGGGTCTGGTCGAAGAGAGCAATCACCTCTTCTTGGAGGGTCTCACAGACGTTTAGCACCAGCTGGGAGTACTGGGGGATGTCACTCACTGCAGAGCACAGGCAGGGAGGGACACGGTCATGCTCACCATGTCAACTCTCAGGGCACACCGACGTCCCCTCCCCAGATGGGCGGAGAGAATGTACGGTGCTGAGAGGAGGGGATCTGCTGCCAGGGCTGGGCGGACAGATGGGAGAGAAAAATAATTTTTTCCCCTAAGGATTTTTTATTTATTCGGAGAGAGAGCAAGCACAAGCAAGGGGAGCAGCAGAGGGAGAGGGAGCAGCAGACTCCCTGCTGGGCAGGCAGCCTGATGCAGGTCTCGACCCCAGGACCATAACCCAAGCCAAAGGCAAACACTTAACTGACTGAGCCACCCAGGCGCCCCGAAAAAGTTTTCTTGACACATGGTCCAAGACTGTCAGCTTAAATCACATAGCAGAAATGTCTGGCTCAAAATCAGATACAGCCCCACGAGGCCGGCTATCAGTGGGGTGGGAAGACCGCTGTCCCCACTCCCCTCTGCCCCTCACCTCTCATCTCTTTCATCTGCAACACTGTGATAAACGCCGAGAACACCTTGGCCTTGGTCTTCTCCATGAGCTGCTGGTCTGCCTGCAGCACTCCTTCTAGAATCTCCGTCAAGGGCCCAAGGATTTCATCCACAGACCCTAGCTCTCTAGAAACAATGAGAGGCGGAGCGGGTAGGAGAACACACCCCACACAAAAGGCACAAAATGCCTCTGCTTCACCTCACTAGGCCCACCAGGCCCCCTGCCTATCTGCTTGCTAGGTCAGCCCCGTTCCCGGCGAGGGAAAGCGAGCCCGTTCCACACCCACGTTCTCCCCTCGGGAAAGCGAAGGGTCGGCGGAGAGGAGCGGCCGGGCCGCCCCGCGCAGGGCTCACCTCTTCCACTGCCGGAGGAGGATGAGCAGCAGAGTGCACAGCATGGAGCCCAGGCGGAGGCAGTTCCCGGAGGCCGGGACCAGGAGCTGAGGGGGACAGCAGACCCGCCAGAAGTCGGGCTTCCTGCGAGCCGTCACCTTCCCCCTAGAGGGGTGTGGAATCTCCCAGACACACTTACTAAGGCTTTGGTCCCATCGAGCGCGTCAAGAAAGAGCTGGCGGCGCACCGCCGAGTCTGTCAGGTGCATGACCTCCGCCTACAAAGAAACAGAAGAAACGTGGTATCGAGGAACATTTTCCAGACTTTGAGAGACACGAGACGTAGGGCCCTCTGTCAGGCAGTTAGTCACTGGTAGGTAAATCGCAGTCTTCCTGACTGATTGTCTCCCTGCTGTTTCTTGGACCACCCTGAGATGGGCTCAAAATCGGGTAGGCTTCGCCTCCTCTTCCTAACAATGTTCCTCTTCTGCTCAGACCCTTCAAAGGCTCCCTTCCCAGTGCTCTGGAAATACAAACGAGGCCAAGAGGCCCCCCGCCAGGACTGGTCCAGAGGATTCTGGTATCACTGCCACTTGTGCTCACCCCCTTGCAGCCCTCCTGGCCTCCTCCTTCCCACCTGAACACAGCACATCAAGCTCTTTTCCGCTCCGGGCCCTTGCACATGTGATACCATGTGCCGAGACTACTCTCCTCCACGGGCTCTCTACCTGGAAAGCACTTTGTACATCCAGGTCTCGGTCTGGACATGGCCTCCTCGGAGACGGCCGCTCTCACGGCTCCTATCCTCAAGTGCTCACTACCCTCGCATCCTGATTATCTCCTCCATAGTGAACTGTCACAACCTCAACCTAGATTTCTTTGGGAATTAGTTTACAATTTGCCTCCCTTGTGGCCCACTCAACACAAGATCAAAGACCTTATCTGCCTTATTCACTGCTGGATCCCCAGGTGTCTGACGCACGGTGACCATTCCATTATCATCTGTTAAGTGAGTAAGCGAATGGTCAGTATCCTAGACTTCCTAAGAAGAAAGAGAATGGCAGGATTTTTGGAGCTACAACTCAAGACCTGCTGCCTATCCCATACTGCCTGTGAACACAGTTAAGAAAACTATCACAACTTCTAGTGGTAACGGATGGTCACTGGACTTACCGTGGGAATCGTTTCACGGTGTATAAAAATACCGAATCATTCTGATGTCCCCTTGAAACTAATAGAACGTTATATGTCACTTATGCTTCAATAAAAAAAAAGCTGCTGCCCAGCTAGGGCCTAAAGGCAGGTGACACACAGGCTACCCACGTGGGAATCGGACATTCCCCAAAGACTGCCTTGCTCTCTGCTGTGTCTGCAGTCTCCGGGGCGGCAACCACGGTGACAAAGCAATGTCCCAAGGTTGGGGGCAGTCTGGCACCGGGAATAAGTCACTCATGGAACATGTAAGATAAAGAGTATGCTTGGAACAAGGGACATCCATCAAGCCCAAGTCATTCAGGAAGTCAAGATATCAATCTGGATTCCCTAGGGAAGAAGAGTCCAACACTAAATCCCCACTGCACAACACGACTGGGTGAAACCACACACACACACACACACACACACAAACACACAGAAAAAACACAGACTCTCTCTCTAAAAACCAACTCTCAGTAAACACAGTCCATAGACAATACCTCTGTTCTTTTTCTAAGACCAGGAAATGCAGTTTCTAGAAGCAATGAAAACCAAATGCTTCCTAGAGAGGGTCCTGCAGCAGCTGTCCCAGCTGCCTGCTGACCAGTCCACAAATATTTACCTAGCTCGAGGCACACACCCAAACAGGTGATTTGACACATGCAGGAGAAGAAGATGGAGGAAGGAGGCCCCTGAGACCCATCCAAGGCCATAAGGGCAGCTCCTGGAGGCTTTTATGAGTGTCACAAGAGATTTTAAATCACTTCTATTTCTTCTGGGTCCTTTTTGGGTCCAACCCTGAACAGCTCACAGAAGGCCCTGTCTGCGGGCACACAACTGTTAGGTTTTAGCTCCCAGGGAAGATCCCTGTTTCATCCTTCATCCCAAGGGGCTGTATCCATTAGGCATCCTGCCACACGGTTGCTAGGATACCCAGGTGAAAAGCACTCTGAAAGGCTCTTACGTGACTGGTGGCGATGATGAGAAGCATCCTCCAGGCAGAGACCAGCATCTGATACTCCACCAGGGAGGTGCAGCTGCTGCCCTCTGTGTCGGCTGTGTGAACCGCCAATGACTTGACGTATCCCGACCAGTAGGCAAAGCGTTTCTCGCTGGAAAATTTCTTAAGCGTATCTTTTAATGACTGATCTAATGAGCCCCTAGGTTGTCAAGAAAAAACAAAACCTACAGTTAAGTCTTGAAAGCAGATGGAAATGTGATGGGCACAGACCCTTGTGGAGGCAGAGAAAGCGACCTCACTTGGGCTTAAAGGCAGACGGCTCCGGTCACCTCCACTGTGTGGGGCTCCTACTTCTTGCTCAACATAATGGGATAGGTTGAGGCCTTTTCCAGGATTCCTCCTCCATGAAATCCCAGGCACATGGAGTTTGCTTCACAATAACTCTCTCTGACAATCATAAATGCCATCAATGGACTGGCCAGGGACACAACTCAGCGGCCTTCCATCAATGGCTCCAAACCAGCTCTCTCCTCTGCCTCGGCTCAAAGAGCCATGCCCCCAGTGGCAGGCCACTGTGCACCCCTCACCCAAACCTTAAATTAAAATCTCGAAAGGGGAAAAGACTCACTTAACTACATAGTATATCTCCAAGCAAATTATCTTCATGATGAGGGCACAGGTTTCCAGGATGCTGGGCTGTGGGGGGAGAGCAGAGCAAACACTAATCATGAGAAGAACGTCTTCCCTGGTGTCCCCCTCGATGGAGCAGAGCAGGGACCTGATACTTGGACAAGGAAGCCCAGTCTCTGTCGATGTGAACGGGCATCCGCGATGTCAGGTCCGCAGAGTCTCCGAGCAAGTGGAGAAGACTGCGGACGGCGCCATCACCACAGAGCCAGGCATGCCACGTTCCTTCCCAGCAAGACAGCAAAGGGAGAGGAAGCAAGCGCGCCTCTGAGAGAGAAGCTTCCAGTGAAGAAAACACTCCTGTTGCTTCATGAGAGGAGGTATCATTCCCTACACCTCAGTCTCACCACCCAGCCCATCCTCCCAGGGACTCTCCGCCCCGTCCCACCCTTCGCCCCGGCTTACCTCAGAGGTTTCTGAGGGAGGAGAAAGCGTTCCAAACAGTGGACTCGTTAAATTCTCCCAAAACTTGGGTCTGAAAGGAAAATACATTTGGAAATCATACTTTCTCTCCTGCAGGCCTTCATGAAGTTCGGTCCACCCGCCCCAGCTGGTTACTTGTCTGTATTGTACCGGTCTCGACCCTAACATGTCTCATGGGTCAGCTGCTCCTACATAAAGGGAACAGGTGCCACAGATAAAAATTATGTCTTTCTGTTAAGAAACACAATTGTATGTATGTTCTAGAGCTGACCAATAAAATTCTCATGGGACACCTGGGTGGCTCAGTCGTTAAGCGTCTGCCTTGGGCTTGGGTCATGATCCCAGGGTCCTGGGATCAAGCCCCGAGTCAGGCTCCCTGCTCGGCAGGAAGCCTGCTTCTCCCTCTCCCGCTCCCCCTGCTTGTGTTTCCTCTTTCGCTGTCTCTGCCTCCGTCTCTATCAAATAAATAAATAAAATCTTTGAAATAAATAAGTAAAATTCTCAGAATTTGTGCCACCATACATTTCCCACAGCCCCACAGAGTGGGGAGGGAAGAAGGACGCAGACTCCCGTGGTCAGCCTTCTGAATGTCCCTTCCCTTTGTGCAAACAGGGTCCTGGAGAACAGGGTTTCATTCAGTTCAAGGGCTCAAGCAAGCCACTCTCATCTGAAGCTACTGTTATCAAGAACAAGGGATTGTAAAGGGGTTAGCGAAAGGGCCGAACACACAAGGCAGGACAAGGAGGGCACCCTAAGATCACCACGCCTCCGCCCTCGGGTGAAGAGGACAGCTGCTGGCAGCGGCAGCTGCAGAGAACGGCCCCGAGTCAGGCTCCCGTGCACCGAACCAGGCTCTGAGCACTTCTCATGCGTCCGCCAGGTGAGCCGTCGCAACGTCGAAAGTATCAACTATCCTTATTGCCCTTTTGCAGACGCGAGCCTCGGAAGGAGTCCCTGCCAGAGTCAGACTCACTTGGTTCTGAGCACCAGCATGGCGCTGTCCCGCCGGTCCTGCCACAGGGCGTGCAGGAAGGCGACGGCTGCCCGATGTAGCAGCGGCGGACACCAGTAGCGGTCCTGCTGCTGGGAGTCAATCAGCTCCAGCACTGCGTGGAGGCAGCTCCACACGCCCAGGCTGAACTCCTGCAACAAGGCCACGCGAGAGTTCAATCCCTCAGCCGCCACCAGCCAGCGCACCCGGTGTGTGTGTGGGGGGGCTTCCAGGGAGCCGCCCCCGCCCCCCCCCCGCCCCCTGCCTCCCAGCTTCATCCCAGGCGCAGCTCACCTTGGAGCCATCACTGCCGTCCTTGACCTCCAGGTTCAGAAACAGTTCAATAAGGCCTGGCTGAGTCTCTACTGCAACCGTGAGGAACTCCAGAATCATGACTTTGATGCGCATGTCCTCAATCTTGCTCTGCAGGCGGGTCAGGAAGGCATCTCGAATGGCAGCCGCATCGTTGCCCAGGCAGGCGTATACTGACATTGGGGCCACCTGGCGGAGACCGAACACACAGACACAAGGCTCT
>CM052813.1:75148648-75167690 GCA_028533885.1 Nasua narica | reverse complement strand
TGTTGTGTGTTGTGTGTATGACACATCACTTTAAAAGAGAAGTCTTGAGGCGCCTAGGTGACTCGGTTGAGTGTCCAACTCTTGATCTCAGCTCAGGCCATGATCTCAGGGTCATGGGATCAAGCCCCGCATCAGGCTCCGTGCTGAGTGTGGAGCCTGCTTGGGGTTCTCCTTCTTCCTCTGCACATAGGGCTCCCCCCACCCCCAGTTCATGCACATGCGTGCAAGCTTGCTCTCTCAAATAGATAAACAAAATCTTTCCAAGTCAGAGAAGTCCAAGTTAGCTGTTTCTCTTGAAAGAAGGCAGGGGCAGTCTCAACCAGAGTGAACTTTCCTGGCTGACTGAGTGGGAACCTACCGTGGCCAGACGTTTCAGCAACTGGATGGCAAGACGTGGCAAAGCAGGATCGTGTTTGTGGTAGATGTATTTGGCAAGAACGGCAATGAGGTTGTTCCCATGGGCACCTGACGAAGCACGGGAAACAGGTTAGTCATCAAGTGTGCCTGAGTCAAGCTCCTAAGAGAGGCTGTTAGTCACAAAGGCTCGCACACTGCCCTCGAGTACTGGGGAGGCCAGAGCAAATCCAAGGGGCCATATCATTCTTTTTTTTCAGTAGCCAAGGGGATACACAGGATTTGGAGGTAAACAGCCCAATCCAATTCATTAAGAGCAGAAAGAGAGACATTTTGAAAAAAACAGGTAGTCTCTTAACAGGTTAGAAAAAGTCATCATACTGAAGAACTACGGTGAAATATGAAAATTACCAAATCCCAAAATGATACAAGTAGAATACATCTTAGACATCACCCAACCACCTACTTAAAAATGAGGAAACGGAAAAAAAAAAAAAAAAAATGAGGAAACGGGGTCTCAAAGGGATTAAATGAATAGTGTAAGGCCAAAGAGTCAAAAAGTCAATAATTACCAGCTGCTACCAACTTCTCTCCATGATTCACAAGTAGTAATCGTACCTCCAACATAATCTTATAAGGTAGGCACTACTATTATCCTCATTTTATAGACGAGAAACCCGAGACAACGAGACAAAGTTGCTTAATAATGAGCCCAAGGTAACACGGCTGATTAGAGGCAAAATCTGAAGTCAGGCAGCCTGACTGTGAACACGGGTTCTTAACTATTATTCTGTCACCAACAGGAGGCAGATGTGAAGGATGTTCTAGCCCTCTTGTTTCTAAGTCCAGGATGGGAGCTGGCGATCATTCTCAAATTCCCTCCAGGAACTAGTCAGAAAATATCGCTGGCCTCCAACAACACAGCCTGAAGTATGTCCTTGCAGGCAGAAGCACTGCTGGCCGGCAGAGCAATACATACCGTGCTGTGTGAGAGCCTGTTCCAGGGGGGACACCACATTGGAAGGCGGTTTCAGCCGAATGACATTGTTGGTGACGGAGAATGCCAGCTTCACTGTCTTGATCAGCAGCTGGCCCTGCCCCTGGCCCTCTGCCCCATCACTAGGGTGCCAAATGGAAACCAAAGTTGATTCAGACAACATGACTTCATTCGCAACATATGTGCTCTCATGAATTAGATTCCAACAATAATCCCAGAGTTCAACGGCTTCTGTTATAGGCCCCAGTCCAAACTAGGAGAGAGGAGGAGCAATCAACTCCCTTTGCTATGTGCCAGTCTACACAACAGCGCTAGGGTATATAAAGGCTACATCCTAGGGGAAATATGACAGTCTTAAAAAGCTACCACACATTAACTTACGCTGGAATTCTTAGAACACGCAGGCACAATAAAAATAAACGGGAAGGGGGGTTGGGAGCCCTACCTGCGGGGCTGAGCAGCCATCACCATGTCGATGGTGTCCACGCCGACGCCCATGATATTGATGACTGTCTGCCCTGCTTCTGTGTAGGCCAGGCTGCAGATGCACAGGGACTGCAGGCTGGGACTGGGACTGCGACACAGACATATTCCAAGTTACCAGGGAGCCACCGGTTTTACTGGAAGGGAAGGGAACTGTCCAAAGTGAACCAACTAGACATCAGTGATATAAAGATGAATACACTCTGATCACTTTGCTTAAATAGACTTGATCTTAGGGCCACCGGGGTGGCTCAGTTAAATGTTTGCCTTCAGCTCAGGTCATAATTTCAGGGTCCCGGGATCAAGCGCCCCATAGGGCTCCCTGCTCCCTGGGGAGTCTGCTTCTCCCTGTCCCTCTGCCCTCCCCCCTCCACTTGTGCACGCACTCGAGTGCCTCTCTTTCTCAAATGAATGAATAAAAGTCCTCAAAAAAAAAAAAGACTTCATCTTAGAAACCACCCCGCAAAGCTATGTCTTATCAATTAATGGAGAGATTTACTGAAATTAATAATTATTAATCCATACGATGGACTGCACGGAGCCATTCAAACAAAACAGATCTATATGAAGTGGCACGGAAATGAAATTTCAGAGCAGTCAGTACAACCAGAGGAAATCATGTAGCAGAAAACATACTAACTTTGTAGTCATCTCTAAGAAGCAAGTTTAGGAAGGGAGCTTTCTATTTCCCAATGAACACGTGTAACTTTTGTAAAGATCATAAAAAACAATTTTTGTGTGCGTGTATGCACGCACACACACAGAGTCTCACTGGGGACAAGCTTGTTTCCCCTTCATTTCCCTTCTCGACCCACAGGGAGAAAGGATGCAGTCCAGTGGAAAGCAAATCAGAATATCAAAAGCACTGAGCTCTGTGCTGAAGCAAGCAGAGTTCTCTGGAAGAACAAGGGGGCTCTTCACAGAAGCCCCTATCCTCCAGCGGGTAGTGGCGGCATCTGAGCGTACCCGGCTCGTACCCCCTCATACCTGCCGTGTAGGTCGGCCTCGTGGCACAGGTTCAGGATCGCGTGAATCAGCTCCAGGATCAGGCAACCTGGACTCCGGAAAAGACACAGGAATGATGTGGCCTCGTGTGCTGACCCGCATCCCAACAAAGGGGAAGACAAGATCTCCAGGGACCCTGGAGTTGCTCAGTCTTCCCTGCACACGCCTTCCTTACCAATCTGTTCTCTCACACCATGGGAGTTGTAACGCCACTTGTGATAGCCGGGAAGCATCTCCTTCAGCACAAACATGACACAGGGCACCAGCCCTTGGCTCTGGGTACTGCCCAGCTGCCCCTACAAGAAACCATGCTGTGAGGACTTCTGCCATTTAAAGAAGGGTTTTAGCTACCAGAGATTTAACTTGAAACCCACAGGTCCACAGGATTATCTTGGTAAGCCCTGGCAAACAGTAGGATTTAACAGGGTCCAAGATGTGGGTTTCTCTGACATAGAGAAAAAAACTAACAAAACAATGTCACCGTGTTCCAAAAGGCAGCTACGTGAAGGGGACGGAGGAAGGTTAAATCTGTGCAGGAAGAGGTACTGTCAACATGAAGGACAAGGGACTGTCAGGGACAGGGAATGCCAGTTTCACGGTCACGATACCAGCCACACCCCTAACCTCTCCTCTGCCACTGGAATACCAGAAGGGAGATCCACTACTCACAGTTCTTTGTCTAACGTTACCCGTTATCGTTAGCTTCCTCGCCTGTAAGTGGGGATTCTTCTGCGTAAACAGATCTTCATCCCTATCTCCACACTGGACTGTTTCTACCTTTGTAAGCACCCGTTCACTGACCCGTTCACCCTCACCGGCAGCAAGTGGGCCGAGTGCTTTTCGTGTGCGGCCCTCTCCACAACTCTGTGGAGTAGAGACCATCAAACGACTCCTGTTTTACAGAGGTTTAAGAAATTCTTTACTCGCCCAAGCCTAATGCAGCAGGCAGGAGGTCAACCTGAAATGTAAACCTAATTCTGTCGGACTCCAAAATCCATTTTTCAGACTAAGTTGTGATCCATTAGTGGACTGTGGAATCAGCTTATGAGAAAAATATCCAAGGGCCTTTTGCGTTGTCAGGGTAGTGCTGAATTGTGAAACTCTGCTTGAGGGGACCACACACACAGATGTGTATGCTGAGTTGTGATAGAAAACATCTGTATTACCTTGGGCTTCAGCGTCGAAATAGCCTGCCAGTCACATCTTACCTCCTGCCTCCGAGTATTACATAAATGAACACAGATAAAGTACCCATTGCAGAATCTGGCACACAGTTAATACTCAATACACGGAAACTGTTACCGCCGTAACCTCAGGACAACTGCTGGCCTGAAGACCTAAGGACTACATTGGGAGAGAAGCTATTCCAGATGATTTCATCTGACCAGCTCTTACCTTGACAAGAGTGGTGATCAAGCGCAGAAAGGCAACTGTGACCCCATACTCGCCCTGGGGCTGCTCGCTGTTCATTAAGAGGCTTCCGTACCCGCCAGCATTCATCCCCTCCGCACTGGGAGAGAACGGAGGCAGGGGAGTCAGGGTGGGGCAATCTCAGGGTTTCCAGAAACTAATCACAGAGCATTCTTGTTATTACCTAGATGGCTTGGGCCCCAAATAGGAAATATCTGCAAAATAATTCATCAAATCTAAGCTACTTCCCACCCAGGGTGAACATTAAGAAGGTGTTTAATTGATGTACAACCTCAAGAACTTTAAAGAAATCAAATGAATACCCAAAAAACATCCTTTTGTCTAATAAGTACAAGTGGGCAAAGAGAGAATGCTCAGGTAGGAAAATGGAGCCTGCGTATTAATAACTGTCCAGCAGGTGAGCTCAAGTAGCCATGAAACAAGGAAAGGTACAGAGTGATTACAGCCTAAGAAAGGGAAGCCGAGTCTCTGGATCTAGACACTTCCAGAGTGTCTTCTGATTGTCCAGACTGGAGAGTTAACTCCCACACACCTGGGGGGTTGCCGGTGGATGAGAAATACATCCCTGGGGAAGCTTCTTTAAAAGGATGAAGCCAGCCTGGACCGGAAACGTATATGGTGCTCCCAGGGAATATGCCCCACCCAACCTAAGAAGACCTGGCTCACCTAATCATCTGACTCATGCTGGAGACCTGGTGGGCCACGAATGGTAAAAAGCCTGTGTGACGAAGATCAGTCCAGACCTGAGAAGGGAAAGAAGAGCCCAATGTCCACGCGTCCTCAGGTAGCCACCAAGTGCACCCTTTTTTGGCTCCTAGGGGGACTCGGCGTCTCTCACCTTTGCTGGGTTCCGGGCAGCCAGAACAGTCAAGCAATTGACACAAGCAGCGATGACGTCCACCGGTGGGGAGATCACTGTCGTTAGCCTGGGTGGAGAACAGTGCCCTCGACTCGGTAAAATGAATAACACAACTCGTTCCTCCACAAATATTTCCCATTTCTCTCTGCCCAAGTCCCACCTCTCAGCAGGGACAGGAACACAGGAAGACACTCCGCTGGGGACAGGGTCACACCAGGCTCCCCACAGAAGAACGAGTATGGACGTTAAGCCAGCGCGTGCGTGACCAGATGCTTACCGCTGCAGCAGCATATAGATGCGGGACGTGATGGGCAAGAGACAGTCTGCTATGGACAGATCCGTGCTGATGACCTTATGGACCAGATCAATGATGGGTCTGACCCGCTGGCAGTGCTGGATTACATCTGTAGGAAAAGAAAGCAAACAATTCCTTTAAGATCACGGAATAGTCTCTGAGACCCAAATAAACACTACACTTATCCCAGTGTGGATGGTTTTCAATTTTATCTTGAGATTCTCTGTCTGTCCTCCAAATCTAAGTGCAGCCGTATTTCGTCCCCGCAGTCATGTCTCCCCCAGCGGACCTGACCTGCAGTGGAAACGACGTGCAGCAGCATTTCAATCTCGCAGGTAAAGAGGGTCCAGCTGCTGTAGGAGTACTCCCAACGTACCAGGTAAGCCCTGTCGTCCAGCACTACTTGGCCCACGGTGCCCTGAGGTATGCGAAGGTTGGTCTGGCCCCCTATGGGATAGACGAAAGGAAATGAGTCTAATATCTGGGAATACAACAGGAAAAAGTGACTCCTATGCCAGACACCAATATTTAGTCACACAGAGATGTACACACTCTCTTCCTAGTAGCTAACACTGATAGGCTAGTTTCACCCAAGTTAGAGCATGTTTCAGAATTCCCTTTCTTCTCAGGGCTGAATAATATCCCACTGTATATATGTACCACATTTTGTTGTCAATTTCATCTGTCGGTGGAAACTTATTAATTGTTCTTGTAGGGGTGCCTGGATGGCTCAGTCGTTAAGCGTCTGCCTTCAGCTCAGGTCATGATTCTAGGGTCCTGGGCTCAAACCTCCATCGGCTCCCTGCTCAGGAGGAAGCCTGTTTCTCCCTCTCCCACTCTCCCTTCCTGTGTTCCTGCTCTCGCTGTCTCTTTCTCTGTCAAATAAATAAATAAAATCCTTAAAAATGAATGAATGAATGAATAAATAAATAAAATTGGTTTTGTATATGTCCTTTTACCCAACAACCCCACTTTGAGGATGTTATGTACTAAAAATAAAAACACCAGTGTGTAAGGGGACATGGCCCCAAGGCAGCATTGTTTGTAGTGGCAAAAACCTGACATGTCCTTTTTTTTTTTTTTTTTAATTTTTATTTATTTATTTGAGAGAGAGAGAGAGACAGCATGAGAAGAGAGAAGGTCAGAGGCAGAAGCAGAATCCCCATGGAGCTGGGAGCCCGATGAGGGACTCGATCCCGGAACTCCAAGATCATGACCTGAGCTGAAGGCAGTCACTCAACCAACTGAGCCACCCAGGCACCCCTGACATGTCCTTTAGAAGGAAAAAGATACAAGATTCTGGAACATCCAGAATAATTCCGTAGTTACTAAAAAGAATGGGTCAGATCTGTATATAAGAAAAGCCACTTGCAGAACGAATCTAGAAGAGCATACATAGTATGTAAAAGGACACACCAGCTCTCAACATTGACTACCCGACAGATAAGTCTCCACAGGCAAACTCTGTAAAGTTTAGATTGGTGCCATGTCTCTTGTTACAATGAACACGGATTATTTTCGAAATAAAACAATCTAATGATGTAAAAAAGGGAGAAATGCACTAAGTTATCAACGAGAATAGTGGAGAGAAGAAATGCTTTTAAGGCAGCTCGCATGAAAAAGTTAAAGCAGCAAAGATGAAGTCTCAACAGACGCTAAGGAAAAGAGCTACTGAACCAGGGTCTTACCAAGAGGATAAAGGAGTTTGGATGTTTGCCTCCGCCAGAGAGTTCCATCTTCATGGGAGATCACATCATGGGGCTTGTGCTTATAAAGTTCATTGTAGAAAGACATCTTATCCAAGAAACTATACACCTGCCAACATGCAAAAAAAAAAATCCAGCTACACGTTTACCTGGGGGACATGCAAGGGGTCCCAAGTCCGCTTCTATGCTCTTTAGCTAGACTGTGTATGTGGGGACTCCTGAACTCATGAACCCTCCTCCGCACTCCTTTCCAGCCTGCACCATCCTCGAACGCTGAGCCTGAGGACCCCTCACTCGCAGACAGTGGGCTCTCCTGAACAGTGGGTCTTCACTATTCAAATGACACTGACTGTGTGGCTTTATTAGTTACTCTCTCCTTGTATCTACTGTTATTCTCTGCCAGTGAGATAGTAAGGAACTTTATGTTTTGTCCTACTCCCACAGCATCTACAACAGGTACTTAATTTTATAGAACTGAAACACTATCTCTGGCAGTGTTCATTCAACTTCAGACTAATTCTTGCTGTGGCAGTGGCACCCCCAAAATACCTCCCACACTCTGAATTCAGGCATCTAACCGAACCGCCTACCTTTTTGGCGGTGGACTTCCCTGATACAAGGGCTCGTAGCAATTGCAGGAGTGGGGAGAGGAGATGGGGGAACATCCCACAGACACTGTCCAGAATGATCCCAAGCCCGGAGGTTGGCTCCTATCATGAAAGGAGAGAAGTCACTGACCTTCACATTATCCATGAATTAACACATCTCCGAACTGCCCAGCAATCATAAGAAAACCTAAAATCAATCCTTTCCTTCAGGTAGACATCACATCACTCCTCCCTAACAATTTAAGACTTCCATATTTCCACTGAAAATGGCTATCTACAGCAGATTTAGTCAGGACCTGAAAACAGAACATCACTGCCTCCAGTGACCTTTTCCTGGCCATCCTCCCTATAGGAAGAGAAAGGCGTTTACTTCCACGTGACAGGTTTCCAATAAAGTGAAAAGCACCAAACAACGTGCCAGCATTTAGCCACCACACACGGGCAACAGATCCTCGATCTAAATACTATTTCATGCCACCTTCTCCCAGGAACACTGTGAGGCTGGCTAGCAACTCAGAAAGAAGAGAATACATACGGGCCTATCTGTCAGGCTACGGTACAAAGGAGAATAGATTTATTCATCAGGTGGACCCTGGGACTTCAGGCTGCTGTCAGTGCTAACCCTGAGTACTGGCGAGAAACTGTTCTCTCCAAAGCCAAATTCTTATCTAACCAGTTACAATACTCTGACTACTCAGAGTTACAATCCCCCAACACCATGTTCAAGAGTTACAGTAATACTGGCACCTGAGACTGTCAATGTGAACCAAGACTTGGTGGGTTAGAGAGCGAATAGGCTGGTTAATAATACAGGCTACAGACTCAAGTCAGCCAGAACTGCTTCCTGATCCTGTCTGTCTAGCTGTGTGACCTTGGGCAAGTCACTTCCCATCCCTGAGCATCACCTTTCCTCATATGCAAAATAGTGATGATAATAATTTTATTTACTTCATAGATTTTTGTAAAGATTAATGTAAAAAGACATAAATGCTTAATATCAGACCTATCACAAAGTAAGTGCTTGATAAATTCTTTCGCTACAAGAATGTATTAGCATAATTCCTCTGACACACTTACTGTTCCCCAGAATAGTTCTGGAAGAGAAGGGTCTGCCAGGACTTCACAGGCTGTGTCAATTACATCCTGTTGGGGGAGAGGAAGAAAATAGCTTATTTTCCCTCCTTGAATCACTATTTTCTTTTTTTTACTGTATTCCACTCAAATAAAAACACTGACAATACTTTCACATACTATGTCAGAAAGAACCCTGGGTCTTAAAAGTAAGATTATACCCTAAGGTCTACATTATATCTGTTATATGGTGTTAGGCAAGTTAACCTCTCTGAACTTCAAAATATTTACCCATAAAATGGTGATAATATTATCACTTACAACAGTACAGTTGTTAAGTTACTGTGATATCTTACCTAAATGAGATAATACATGGAGAAGTGGACTGTAAATTTTAAGATGCCATGTAAATGTGAGGTATTACTAGGCTTGGCTAAACTGTTCTCCAAGAGGACAAGAATAATGCTTTTTTAAGTTTTTTAATCCTCAGCACCTAGTACAGCGCTTGGCACGTACTAGGAATGATTTTTTTTAAACAACCCAAGTACAAGGACTCTTGTAGCCCAGATATGTTAATACTGATCCTCCAGGTATATGATGAGGTCCAAATGTGACCACCAGAATTTTAGCAAAGGATGCAAAGCTTCCTCTGTGCCCGTAGAGCTTTGGAAATTGAGTTTTCCAGTTAACACGAATTTCTTTTATAATGGTAAGAAATTTTCATTTTTAGCAACTTCACCAATTTCTTCAATTTCCAAAACAAGTCATTAAAAATGAATACAATGACTTAGTTATAAAGAACTCCTCAAACAGCACTTCCCACTGCAAAGAACCAGGGTTCCTTGGAGAAATAATATTCCACGTCTGGGGCAAGAATCCTGTAAGATAATCCTGTAACGGCAGGTCATACCAGAAAACAAGGGAGCTATCAAAGTACAGAAGCTTTGGGTCAGAAACATTCAGAAGCTCATCAAAAAGAGTTCTTACTGACCAAAGGTGGGCAGCCTGAGCATAAGAATAGTAACTGTTATTACAACACAGCTAACATGTTTATTTATACCCAAGAATTCACAATGACACGTAAAAATTTAAAAACCTCACTAACCACCTTTACAGGATGGTAGGGAAAACTAAATACAGGAAAATAAGCCTGTATAGTATTCTATACCAGAGTATCAGATAGCTAATAGCTAATGAGAGCAAATTTTTTTTTGAAGTATAACTGACATATAATGTTACATTAAGTTTAGGTGTACAACATAACGATCTAATATTTGTATATACCGTGAAACAAACATCTTTTCAACAGCAACATTCTAACGAACAAACCAAAGAGGAAAGATAGAATAGTGCCATTTTGAGACTACCAAGGGACTAATGATCTAGACAACCATCATCTAGAAAATGATGTGGCTTGTGCCCACCACAGTGCAAAGCACTGGTCCAGACTAAAACTCGACAGAGTTACCAACCAATAATGTATGGACCTTATTTATTTAGATCCTGATCAAAACAAACATAACAAATTTATGACATTTATAAGACAATTAGAAATTTAAATCCTGACTTGTTATTTGAAGGTACTGTTTGTTTAGATGTGCTGATGGTTGTCAAGTTACACTAGCTCCTATTCTGACTCATCAAGTATTCACAGATGACACTAAATAATGTCAGGGATTTGCTTCAAAGCAGTCACAGGAGGGAAAGAGCACTGAGATCTGCTGTCAGTTGATAATTTGGAAGCTGGTGACAGGACCGTGTAAGAGTACATTACATAATTTTGTCTCCTTTGATATAAGTTTGAAATGTTTCACATTTTAAAAATATTGCAGAATATTTATTAGCACCCACAGATGTTTGGGACAGTGCTCTACCCCAAAATGAGATTACAAAGCAGTATATACATTGTGATTCTGTTTTTAGAGAAGAATTATTGTATTTTTAACATATATATATATATATATGCAGAAAATGTTTGGAAGGGAACACAACAAAATATTAACAGAGCTTGTCCTGTGTGGTGCGATTACACTTCTTTCATCAGCACTTTCTGATTTTTCTGTCATTAATATGTATCATTTGTATAATACAATAAATGAAAAGAAACAGCAATAAACAAATTAATACCTGGGGTATATGGCTGTGTGTGATATCAACTCCAAAGGGATATCTTAGGGATATGATTGCAAAGCCAGGCAGTGTAGACAGCCTCACAAAAGCCAGATACTGACCTGCTGATTGCCCAGTGTGTGCAGCTCCAGTGAGGTCAGAACGAAAGAAAGGAGTCCGTAGACACACATGCCTGCAGTGCTGGTGGTACACTGTACGGGCAAAGGAGTCAGTAACTACTTCTGAATAACAAAACTCTGCCCCCAGATTTAGCATAATCCTACACATTAATATAGTCTCTATAAATAAATGGGAAGGGAATCTAAGGCTTTGTAACTTTCCTAATTTTAGTCCCATGATCAGGAAAACAAGGGGAGAAATGAGAAAGCAGGACCCATAAATATTACAACGCTGCCAAGAATAAAATCAAGAGAACCATTTTCAAAATGACGAGTTTTCGTGGGGAAGAAAACCACAACCAGTGTAGAGAAAGGACAGTCTCTAGGTGCTGGGGCGCCTGGGTGGCTCAGTGGGTTAAGCGTCTGCCTTCAGTTCAGGTCATGATCTCAGGGTCCTGGGATCGAAGCCCTACATCGGGCTCTCTGGTCAGCGGGGAGCCTGCTTCCCCCCCACTCTCTGCCTGCCTCTTGGCCTACTTATGATCTCTCCCTGTGTCAAATAAATAAATAAAATCTTAAAAAAAAAAAAAAAGTCTCTAGCTGCTGATACGAATGATGCAGCTGCCTGAATGGTCACCAAGATAAATGACCCAGTTCCAGCTGACAGGGCCTGCTGGCTGAGGTTTCCTGCTCACATGTCAAAACAAACTCACTAGACAGTGCCTCTGAAATTGAGCCCCAACGTAAGACTCAGGAGAATGGCTATTTCATCCCGCTACGGCTGAAAAAGTAAGCTCCCAAAAAGATTTCTCCAGTCAGTGTGGTCAAAGCCCTCCTCCAGATTACTGCACTGGCACAGTAGCCTCCACTGGCCAAGGGCTCGAACCGTACCTGCCACTACCTGGCAGTTATTGTTCCACAAGGAATTTGCAGGCAAATTACATCTCCCTTGAGTCTCAATCTCCTAATACGTAAAATAGGATAAAAATTCCTAGCGCAAAGAAGTGCTATAAGGATGAAATAAGAGAATCCGCAGAAAGCGCTGCTAACAGCGTCTAGTCATACTAAAGGCACTGCGAAGTTAGAAACAACGCCGTCATCGTTATCCAAGTCACTGTTACAATTCTCATTACTACTCTCATGATTCATTAACGAGCTTCTGCCTTGCTCTCGGTCCTTCTCGTGCTCCGACACCAATAGCCCGAGCCTCACGTCATTGCCCCCGCTGGCCAGCGAGCGGAGCAGTCGGGTCAGGTACTGAAAGACGTTCAGCTGGATGGCTGTGCCACCTATCTTCCGGACAACACTGCTTGTCTCTTCTGGATGCAGGGTGTGACGGAGGAGAGCCCAGGCCAAAAGCACTGGGGCGTGATGTGGAATGTCCCCAAAGGTCAACATCAAACGGTCCATATCCTGAGGGGGGGAAAAAAAAACACACCAAAAAACAAAACCTGTGTCACTGAAAAGAAAGGGTCAGGGCACTCCACGGGACACTTTGTCACATTTAGTAGGTCTTCCATTTGTCCACAGTGGCCCCTAGTCCCCACTCTGATAGTCTATTCTTCTCCAACCCCCACCACCTCACTAATAAACCCCTCCGTTACCCTTCCTTTTCCCCACAATTTTTTTCTTCTAACCATAAGTAGTCTTAATATAACATTATAAAATACATGCTCAAACGGAAGTTCCTTTAGAAAATTTCCCAATCCTTCTTGAACTTTCTCTGATCTTTCCCCACTTTCTATCATCCCATCTCAATGTGTTTCCCCTTTGCTCTTCTTGCACAAGGTCCATAAACAAAGACAAACCCCAGGGTTCTGTCCTTGAGCCTCTTCTGTCCTGGTCCCAACTATCTGAGTGACTCTACTCATTCTCACAGACTCAACTATGACCTATGTGCAGAAAACTGAAATCTGAGATTTCTTCCAGATCCAATTAACTTCTTAACACTGTAGAACCTTAAATTCCACCACAAGGAAAATTTTATGTGGCAGTCTAGTTGAATGGTTAAACACATACTCCTAACTATAAATTGTCTAAAAAGAGAAAGGAAGCTATTCCAAGTTTACCTGACAAATAAGCCCATCCTGGGCAAACTGGTGCAGCTCTCTTCTGTCATCTAAAGCACACTTATGCAAGGATTCAATATCCATGCCTTCCACCAGGATAAGGGCACTGAAGTAGCTGGAAAGAAAAAAAATGCTATTATGATGTCATATGTGCAACTCTGGACCTTGTTGGAGAATAAGGTGAAATGGAAGACACTTCAACATCAAAAAAATAACTCATTTTTTTTCTGTATTTTTTTCATACTAAGTCTTCTAAACCCTGTCTGTATTTTACACTTCCAGCACACCTTGATTCACCCAGCCACATCTAAAGCGTCCGACTGTGCCTGCGGGGGCTGGCGCCTGCCGAAGCACAGATCCAGCACAAAAAAGTTCCTGCAGCCCCCAATTACATGTGACCCAGCTAAACCATCTCCCCGCTCCAGTGCGATCTTTGTTCACAGAGGAAACAGGCCTCAAAATGCGGATCTATCCATTTGAATCATTGTAACATCTGAATCTTTTTGTTAAACACAGCTGAGTCTCCTTCTCAGACACAGATGCAAACAGGCAGTCCACTCCGGAGGATGTACCAAGAGTAGGTAAGAAAATGCTCAATGTCACAGATAACCAGGGAAAGGCAAATCAGGGCAGCAAAAGGGATCAAACCGAGGGGACGATAGATAATAACAACGGGTTTGCAAGATGGTGGGGAAACTGGTTCTCTCCTCCTATGGTCAGCGAAGCAAGCATACGTTGGTATAGCCTCTTTGGAGGACAACTTTGCGATATTTTAACACAAACACACACACCATTCAACCCAACGAAGACACTTCCAGATCTTTTATGGTCATACTCACCCAGATGTATAGACAGGCTTGTAAAGAGTGTTCTTTACAGCATTGTTTGAAATATCCAGAAGAGCTAACTGCCTACTATTAGTGAAACTGTTAAATAAACATCCATCCCGTGTACTATATGTAGCAGCTAAAAAACATCGTGAGGTAAAAAGAGTTCCAGGACATCTAGTTATGTGAAAAGTTAAGTTGTAAAAAAGTATACCATTTACATTAAAAAAATACAAACAATATATTTTTGTATATATGAAAAAAAGATGTGGATCTTTCCATTGCCATAAAATTCAAAGTCCACAGATGATGACCTCAAAGAGGGCAGGGGACACACTCGTCGTCGTCTTAGCATCTGCAATGGCTTACCATAGATGCTCACCAAATTTTTGTTGAATGGATGAACCTCCTAGACGCAGACAGTAAAATACGAGAAGGCAATACTTATTTTGAGAAGACATGGCCCTCTAATCCCAGTCTTTACTCCCCGTAAGACCTGGAACATTGTAGTACATTCATCTGTTTCCCTAGCAGCAAGTGAAAAGTACGTCTAAACCGTCCCCTCACCAATGAACAGGATCACTTTTAATACCAATGTTCTAAACATTGTACGAGTTTTGTAGCCTCAGTTCATTCAGACTTACCCGATCCGATCCACAAAAGGATCCATGGTCTCATCCACCAGGTGCCTGCTGGTCTGCCTACTACCAAATCCTTGCTCTTTAAACATCTTGGTGAACGCCAACAGGTCGCTAGGTGCCATCTCAAAGTAGGCATAATAAAGGAAAATAATTTCTAAGAGCATGGACTGTTCCCGAAGGCACTGAACAAACCAGCGAGACACCTGGCGCTCAGTCTGCACAACCGATGAAGAAAAAAACGGGAGAAATAAAGTCAGATTTAAAAACCTATTTAAAATTTTTAAGTTATTTTTTTATTAGATAATATATGTCTAAGAATAGAGTAAAAAAAGTCTCCCTCTTTGCCATATATTAAGGAATTTGTTAAAAGCTTAAAGCAAAAGGGTTTGGGAGAGATACCAAAAATCAGTCTCCCTCTGTACAACTCCCATTGCCCAGTCATCCTAACCTGTCCCCAGAGGCAACCACTGGAGAGGTTCTGGTTTCCCTTCCAGTAATATGCCATATACATTCCTTCATTCGTTCACTCATTCTAAGCTCCATCTACCTACCTACCTACCTACCTACCTACCATCCATCTCTAAGTCAAATATACTGTACGCTATTCTACACTAACAATGAATCTTACAAAATATTTCCTTACAAATCTTACAAATCATTTCCTCTAACAGAACATTAAGAATTGTAACTAACACCCATTAAACCTGGGTGGCTTAGTGGGTTAAAGCCTCTGCCTTCGGCTCGGGTCATGCGTCCGGCTCTCTGCTCAGTGGGGAGCCTGCTTCCCCCACTCTCTCTGCCTGCCTTTCTGCCTACTTGGGATCTCTCTCTGTCAAATAAATAAATAAAATTTTAAAAAAAGAATTTATTTTTCTCTTTTTAAAAAGATTTTATTTGTAGAGAGAGAGGCAGTAAGAGAAGGAACACAAGCAGGGACAGAGGGAGAGGGAGAATCAGCCTCCTCGCAGAGCTGGGAGCCCGACATGGAGCTCGATTCCAGGACCCCGGGATCATGACAGGAGCTGAAGGCAGCTGCTTCACCGACTGAGCCACCCAGGCGCCCCTTATTTTTCATTACCAGTCCCCTCATTATTTTTAATGCAGCATAGTACTCCACTGCGTGGAAATGCCATATTTTTATTTATATATTTTGCCATAATTTAATCAGCTTCCTTGGATGTACAAGCAAATGCTGAAGATGTGGAGAAAAATAACCCCTTGTGCACTGTTGGGAATCTAAATTGGTGCAGCCATGGTGGGAAACAGTACGGAGGATCCTCAAACAATTAAAAAAACAGAGGGGCACCTGAGCGGTTCAGTCAGTTAGGCATCTGACTCTTGGTTTCAGATCATGTCATGATTACAGGATTGTGAGGTTGAGCCCTGCATCGGGCTCTGCGCCGAGTGTGGAGCCTGCTTGGGACTCTCTCTCCCTCTTCCCTCTGCCCCTCCACGCCCTGCTCAAGCCCTCTTTCTCTCTCTAAAAAGTAAAAATTAAAAAACAGAAATGCCCTATGATCCAATAATTTAACTCCTGGGTATTTACTCAAAGAAAATGAGAACACTAATTCAAAAGATATATGTATGCAGGGGCACCTGGGTGGCTTGGTCGGTTAAGCGTCTGCCTTCGGCTCAGGTCATGATCCTGGAGTTCCAGGATCAAGCTCCACGCTGGGGTCCCTGCTTAGCAGGGAGTCTGCTTCTCCCTCCCGCTCTGCCCTGCCCCTCCCGCTGCTTGGGTTCTCTCTCCCGCTCACTCTTTCAAATAAATAAAACCTTAAAAAAAAAAAAAAAGATACATACATCCCTATGTTTACTAAAGCATTATTTACAATAGCCAAGATATGGAAGCAACCTAAATGTCGACTGATAGATGAATAAGGAAGATATGGTAAACAAGCACACGTGCAAGTAGGGGTGGCAATGGAATACTACACCGCCACAAAAAGGATGAGATCTTGCCATCTGTAACAACATGGATGGACCTAGAAGGTCTTATGCTAAACGAAGTAAGTTAGACTGACAAAGACAAATACCATATGATGTTACTCATATCTGGAATCTAAAAAACAAAAACAAAACAAAAAAATAAAAAAATAAAGAAACAAACAAAAAACAGAATCAGGCCTATAAATACAAACTGATGGTTGCCAGAAGGAAAGGAGGCGGAGGACAGGACAAATGGGTGAAGGGGAGCGGGAGACTTCAGTTGTGGAATGAGTAAGGCATGAGAATAAAAGGCACAGAATAGAAAACATAGTCAGTGGCACTAGAATAACCCTGTCGTGACAGATGGTAGCTGCACTTTCGGTGAGCACAGCACAACACGCAGAGATGGTAAATCACTATGTTGTACACCTGGAATGTGTCAACTGCACTCCAAAAAATTAAATACATAAAATGTACAACTGACAGAACAAATATACAAAAAAACTGGCCAAACCACAGATCTGAACAATCTCAATCTGACTGGTATGTCTCACCAGCACACCCAACTACTTCCGAATACACATTCTTTTTTTTTTTTTAAGATTTAAAAAAATTTATTTATTCATGAGAGACAGAGAGGCAGAGCCAGAGAGAGGCAGAGGCAGAGGGAGAAGCAGGTCCCCGATCCTAAGACCCTGGGACCATGACCTGAGCCAAAGGCTTAATTGACTGAGGAACCCAGGTGCCCTCAAATACATATTCTTTTCACGTGTGCCTGGTACATTCACCAAGATAGATCATATTATGGGCCATAATCCATGGGATAGGAGATTTTTAAAATCTAAATGATACAGAATATGTTCTTTGTAAATAATGGAGCCAAACTGAAAATCAGTAAGATATCTAATGTTTGGAAATTAAACAGCACACTCATATTAATAATACAAGGATCAAAGAGAACCACAACAGGAATTAGAAACTATTTTGAACTACATGACTGAAAATACAACACATCAAAATGTTTAGGATACAGCTAAAAGTAATACTTAGAGCAACACTTATAGTTATTTAATAAGAATGTCCTAAAATCTGTTATATAAGTTTCTACCTTAAAAATCAGAAAAAGAGCAAATTAAATCCAAAATAAATAAATAGAAAGACTAAAGGACAGAAATCAACGAAATATAAAATGGACAAGCAACAGAGAAAACTGAAGACAAAACTACCATTATCAGAAGTCAGGAAACATCACAACACATTCTCCAGAGAATAAAAGCATAACAAGAAAATAGTATCAGCTTTACGCAAATAAATTTGACTACTTAGATGAAATTGACACATCCCTCGAAAGACACAAATTACCAAAACTGACCCAAAAAGAAATAGCAAGTATGAATAGCTCTCTAATCAGTTACAGAAAACTGAATTTTAAATTAAAACCTTGTGAACGCCTGACTGACTCAGAAGAGTGTGCAACTCTTGATCTCAGTGTCATGAGTTTGAGGCCCATGTTGGGTGTGGAGATTATTTAAATAAATAAATATTAAGTAAGTAAATATTAATTAATTGGCTAATTAATTAAAAACTTGGCCACAAAGAAAACTGTACACTGAGATGGTTTCACTGGTAAATTCTGTCACACATTTAAGGAAGAAATAATACTAGCACTACACGAATTCTTTCAGAAAACAGAGGAAGAAGGAAAATTTCCCAACTTATTTAATGAGGACAATATTACACTAATACCAAAACCAGACAAAGACATCACAAGAAAACTACAGACTAATATCCCTCATGAACACAGGCATAAAATTCCTTAACAAAATCTTAGCAAGTGAAATCTAACAATATATAAAAAGCAAAATATATCATAACTAAGTGGAGTTTATGCCAGGAATTCAAGATTGATCTGACACCCAAAAACTCAATGTAATTCACAATAGAGTAAAAAGAGAAAAGTCATAAGGTTATTTCAATAGATACAAAACAAAATGGACAGGATTTAACACTCATTTCTAATAAAACCTAAAACCCTCAGCAAACTTAGAAGGTAATTTCTTCATTTTGATAAAGAACACTACAAAAATAATTTACAACTAATAACACATTCAGTGATAAAGGATTGGGTGCTTTTTACCTAAGATTACGAACAAAGCAAGAATGTTGGCTCTCCTACCACTTCTATTCACCATTGTACCAGAGGTCCTAATCAGTTAATTAGGCAAGAAAAAGAAATAAAAGCCATACAGATTTGAAAAGTTAAACTGCCCTTATTTACAGACAACATGATCATGTATATTAGAAAATCCTATTAGAAAAAACCTACTAGAGGGGCACCTGGGTGGCTCAGTCAGATGAACGTCTGACGCTTGATTTCAGTTCAGGTCATGATCTCAGGGTCATGGGATCGAGCCCTGCATCGGGCTCTCTGTTCAGTGGGGAGCCTGCTTTCCCCTCTCTCTCTGCCTGCCTCTCTGCCTACTTGTGATCTTTCTCTCTCTCTGGTAAGTAAGTAGAGTGAGTGAGTGAGTGAGTGAGT
>CM052813.1:75131292-75148148 GCA_028533885.1 Nasua narica | reverse complement strand
TAAATCAACTGGATAGACAAAGTCAAGTGGAAATGTCCAGAATTAAGTACCATTACTTAAAGTCATTAATGTTTTGATATGTGACATGCTTAAACTTTTCTGAAGATGATCTAAAATATTATAAGTTAATAAATGGATAAATAATTTAACTGAGAGCTCTATGCACAAGGTTGACAATTCTCCTAAAAGTTATAAGAGGGCCCAGTAACCACATACCATGAGGTTTCCATGTGTCTCCCATGTTGGTGCTTCAGTTTTATAAAGCTCTTCAAACTGCTGTCTGTATTTTGTGACTAGTTCCTTCTCCAATTTATCAACACAGTCTGCATATTCAACCTTAAAAAAAACAAACCCAAAACAGAGTAACGTATAACAACAATAAAAGGTAAATATTCAAATGAAAGTGAAAATGAGTAATATAAAATTATTAAAAAGTGTTGAATTTTATAGGATACAGAGGACCACAAGGACTAAACGGGCTTACCCTATAGGGGTGTCTTTCATCTTGAAAATAAGTGAGAAGGTGTAAGACACAACGAAGAATACAGGTTCTTTCTTCATAGTAATAATCTGCAATCTGGGAGGAACACAAAGATGCAAAATCAGTTACTCATCTTTGCACAGAACACAGTCAATTTTAAATGTATTGATAAAGAGATCACTTAAAGATGAGAATGGAAAAGTCTGATTTCTACGAGCAATTATAGAAACAAAAAGATTGTGTTAGGCCTAAAGAAAGCAAAAGACCTTCATGAAATAGTATACAAGTAAAGCCATGCAAGGTAAAAGGAATTATTTAATATAAATGAGCTGTCTCGCATGATTTCTCAGAGCATTCAAATAACACACAATACAGCTATAGCTGACAGGCTAAATACATGAAAGCAAACATAAAAACATCAGTTGTATATATCCTGCTTGTAACTAATGTACTTGGTTCTCAATAAATACCAAATAGCAAACTACTTCTGAAGTCACAATCAAATTCCTAAATGAGAAAGCTGCTTTTGGTGGGCAGGGGGAGACAAAGGAATAAAGAAATATAAATTAACCTTCTTGCATTCAGACCTAGAGAAAAAATATACATGAAGCAGTTTTCATCCCCAGTAGCTGAAGAGTCTCCTTTGGAAAAGGTCTCAGCTGGGGTCAGTGGATAAAAAGCCTCTTGCTTCACAAGTATGTTACTAACTTACTTCACTGAGACCTCAATGCTTACCCAACAAGAGTCCAAAGCCAGCAATGCCTAGGAGAACAAGGTCAGGAAGCCATCACCCAATTTCACGGCAAAGAATGAAAACAGTAACTCCTACTCACCTTCAGGATTAAGGCCTGGCTCTGCCTCTCGTCTTGTAATACGGTCTGAAGGAAAGAACAGTCAAGCAGCCATCTTATAAGCAAAACTCAATTCATAAAAAGGTAAACGTCTTCACCTCACCTTTCAAGTTTATAAGTGCCCATTCATTTCTGGAAATATTTTTTTACCTAAGTGTACCCAAATCTGTGCTCAAATCTCAGCCCGCTCTGCTGGACTCAATTTCCTTATATGTAAAATGAGGGGCCAGACAACCTCGATACGGTCCCAGGTCATTTTCAGCTCTGATGTCCTAAAATTCTATCATTAACATGTCAATCTTTGACCTCTTCAGCCCATGAAGTCTGAGGACAGACCTCAGTTTAATTACATGTTTTTTAAGCCTTTAGAAAGTCTCTCCTGGGGTGCCTGGGTGGCTCAGTCGTTAAGTGCTGCCTTTGGCTCAGGTCATGATCCCGGGGTCCTGGGATTGATCCCTGCATCGGACTCCCTGCTCAGCAGGAGGCCTGCTTCTCCCTCACCCACTCCCTCTGCTTGTATTCCCTCTCTCACTGTCTCTTTCTCTGTCAAATAAATAAAGTCTTTAAAAAAAAAAAAAAAAAAAGAAGGGGCACCTGTGTGGCTCAGTGGGTTAAGCCTCTCCCTTCGGCTCAGGTCATGATCTCAGGGTCCTGGAATCGACCCCCGCGTCGGGCTCTCTGCTCAACAGGGAGCCTGCTTCCCCCCCTCTCTCTGCCTGCCTCTCTGCCTACTTGTGATCTCTGTCTGTCAAATAAATAAATAATCTTTTAAAAAAAAGGAAAAGAAAAAAGTCTCTCCTGAGAATCACTGCATCTGATCACTTACCTCTATTATAAAGAACCAGTACCAAAACCCTTAAACACCTAAAACCAACAAGAAAAGATGGAGAATGCAGGAGAAAAGAGCTGGACATAACTACAAACCTTTAGTGAGTCCCGAGTACCTCTATAATCCTCTTGAAGGTAACACTGGAGTAACTGCACACTCTGTTCTTCATCAAGACCCTGAAATGCAGGGGTCATAAGTGAGGAACAGCCACCTAAGCTCAGAAACACACAGAGGTTGTAAAGCATTCTAAAGATTTGTCCTCTAGAACAAACATAGAACTTGGATAAACAAAAATCCTTTTAAAAGATTAAAAGACACAACATAATTTTACCCCAAACAGGAGAAAAAGGAGCCAGTCACAGACATGTAATTTACATGACAATTAAACTTCCAGTGTCGGAAATAACTGTGCTTATTTATCAAGCCATTGATACAGTCATAGGCACGATCTGGGTTTCCAAAATTAAAAAGAAATAGCTACATATTTAAATACAATCTAGGCAATTTAAAGAACACTACAAGCATGAAGAAGAAAACTCTATGATATATATAGTAAACAGATGTGGCAACTTAAGTTGTGGCTTTTAACAAGAGTTACCACTTGGATATTTTTGAAACCCAATATGTTCAATTTAATCTCCAAAACAGAAATAAACTGAATTTTCACTAACAACCACTAACAATGAAACAATGCACATCCATAATGCAGGTAGTAAACTGAGCCCATGCTAATTTTTACTCACCAAAAACTTGCTGATTCTTAAACCCAGTTCCTTCAGTGGTAAAGCCACATCTTTATTAGCTTTCACTTTTTCGGCTGAATTTGGACTATGAAAAGAACAGTGAATCATTTCCTCATTCTCAATGACCCTCTCAGGATTTTAAATAAACATACTTAAAAGATATTTTTACCACAGACCTTTTTCTGCCCTGTAGGTGCCTACAAAAATACACACACACACACAAGTTCATCTCTACAGACTTTATAACACAAAACTACTCTTACCTAAATAATAAATATGATATATATGCCTGTTACAAACTATAGTTACAATAATATTATATGTGGATATATTAAGTTACATTATTTTTTATCCTTACAACTATGAAAGAGAAATATTACTATCCCCATTTTGCAAATGGAATTACTAATACTCAGAAACAATAAATAACTTACCAAAAATCCCAAAGCTAATAAAAAGTTTAGATGAAATTTAAAACCAGGTCTGTTAGTATACATACATACATTACCTAGCTCTACCTACTGAGAAGGCCTTGAAGCTATAAACCCCAGTAGCAGTGAGCACACCCAGCCCCCAGATTTTGGTTTCTAACAGCATTATCTAATAAAAGTTACCAGGACTCCTTAGAGAAATAGCTAATTCTAGAGCTGGGGCAGAGAAAATACTAGATGAGCCTGGAGCATCTCATAATGCCAGAAACAAAGGAAATATTCAGAAAACAGAAAGATGGGGTAATGTCGAGAGGACGTAGATGCCAACCTAAAAGAACTCCCAGTGACCAAAGCTAAAACAAGGTATAAGCAAAGTATAAAATAAATATACATGAGCCCATATGATATAAATAAATAAATAGCGAGAAGGGAAAAATCTTTACACAAGAAGTCCAAGTAATATATTCAGATGCCACTCCTTCAGAAGTAGAGTTTAATTTCACTATACCTCCACCCAGAGAGTGGGCTATAAGGGGTGCCTGGGTGGCTCAGTCAGTTAAGAGAGTGGGCTATGCTTAGTGACCCACTTTTAAAACACACAGTAGGGAAAAGGGAAAAAGTGACTTTACAGAAAAGAAACTTGGCGAACGCCACCTTACCCAAGTGAGCAAGGTTAACATCACCAGCAATTTCATGTGGATAACCACATCCTCTGTTACGATAAGAATGGTACTTCACTTCTATGCATTCTTCCCAAAAACCCACAACCCCAATCTAATTATAAGAAAAACATGAGACAAATCCAAATTGAAGGCATTATACAAAATACTTGGCCAGTCCTCCTTAAAACTATTCAAGATCATGAAAATTAAGGGAAGAATGAAATGCTATCACAGCTATGAGCTAAGGAGACATGATAACTGAATGCAATGTGGGATCCTGGACTGGATCCTGGGCTAGAAAGAGGACATTAAAGAAAAAGAAAAAAAAAAAAAGGCTGAATTCAAATAAAGCCTGAAGTAACAAAAAAAGTGTCAGACTTAGAATATCATGCTGCTTATAAAAGAAACTTTCACCTTTAAAAAAAGAAAAGTAATGCCACAAATGTTCATTCTGTGAACTACAAGCATGTTGTTGTTGTTGGATTTTTTTTTAATAGGACTCTCACATTTCACAGGAAATCCACAACACAAAGGCTAGATAAGGTGAAACAGTCAGTTCTGAAAGAGGCAACACAGAATGATGACTAAGAACACAGACACTGGAGTAAGACTGCCAGGTTCAAATCCTGGTTCTACACTTACTAGCTGTGTGACCTTGGGCAAGTTACTTAACCTCTTTGTGCCTCAGTTCCCCCATCTGTAAAATGGAAATGATAATAATAAAAGTACCTATATGTGATAGTATACTGATTGTCTTCTTTTTTTTTAAGTCCATATATTTTAGATACATGGCAGTTACAGACAAAACAACACGATGTCTGGGAGTTACTTCTAAACACGTATGGGGGAAGGGTGAATGAACAACGAAAAAAGAAAGTTCTTCATTAACCTAAGGAAATGATGATGGAAGGTGAAGACGTAAAAAAAAAAATCAAATATTCCAAAGTAGAAAGGAAACAAGGATATCTCGGCAACTTCGATGCACCACAGAATGTAATCTGGACTAGGAGTTAACATAAAAGAGTCTAAGCCTACAAGATGTATTCTCTTCGTTTTTCAACTACTTTATATGTTGCTATTGGTTTTTTCACTACCCCATAAAAATCTATTTATTCAAGTACAGAATAAAAATAGTATCTATCTTAGCGGACTTTTATGAGGACTGAACGACTTGCTATGCAAGCTCAGAAGAGTAAACGGTACATAGTAAATGCTCTGTAAGTGGTCAGCTGCTCTTATCGCTGTTCACGGCCGTATCCCAGCACCTGGTGCCCACAGCGCCGCACACAGACATGGAGGACCCAAATAAACATTAGAACTATTAACTGAAGAAGAGTTAACAACTCCTCATTCCCAGACACTAGGGTTATGTAACGGGATTCAATAATACTATATTTCTAACCAGACTCATGGAATAGCCATACCTGGGGGGTTTATAGTAGGAGAGCCCTTCTAAGAGCCGCTGCCAATGTTTATTCAGT
The DNA here is from genome assembly GCA_028533885.1 of Nasua narica. Classification (NCBI taxonomy): domain Eukaryota; kingdom Metazoa; phylum Chordata; class Mammalia; order Carnivora; family Procyonidae; genus Nasua; species Nasua narica. The sequence goes on along the minus strand of CM052813.1, from coordinate 75,142,670 downwards.
TCTGCCTCAATCTGATTCTGGAAAAGAACAAAGAAATTACATAAGGATTTACATAATCCTGAGTCTTTAATGCTTTTCCCCACAGTTGAAATCATTTTGAAAAGAGAATTCTGGGGGTGTCTGGGTGACTGAGTGGGATGAGCGACTGACTTCGGCTTAGGTCATGATCTTGGGGTCCTGGGATCATGCCCAATGTCAGGCTCCCTGCTCAGCGGGGAATATGCTTCTCCCTCTCCTTCAACCCTTCCTTCCACTTATGCTCTCTCTCTCAAATAAATAAATAAAATCTTTAAGAAAAAGAGAATTCTGTAGCCTCTTTTTCCTTGCTTAACATTCTAACAATGATTTGACCTTATTTTTTCTTTAAGATTTTACTTATTTATTTGTGAGAGAGAGAGAGAGCACAAGCAGGAGGAGCAGCAGACAGAGGGAGAAGCGGGCAGAGGGAGAAGCAGGCTCTCCACCAAGCAAGAAGCCCAATGTGGGACTCAATCCCAGAAACCTGGGATCCTAACCTGAGCTGTAGGCAGACGCTTAACTGACTGAGCCACCCAGGGATCCCTTAACCTTACTATGAAAATAATAAGATTGATAAACATCCTTTCTAGTGGTTGCATAATATTTTATTAAGTGGCTAAATAATAATTTATTTACCATGCCTCTAATGTTAGATATACTTCAGCTGTGATTCCTTATCAATATAAATAACATGATGGTAAAGAGCTGTGTGCACAAAACTTTTCAGGATTTCTTTCTTATAAGATACATTCCTAGAAGTAGAATGATCAGATGAAAGCATATAAAAAATGTTAAGGCTCTAGGGGCTCCTAGAGAGCTCAGATGGCAGAGCATGTGATTCTTGATCTCACGGTCATGAGTCCAGGCCTCATGTTGGATGTGGAGTCTACTTAAAAAAAAATAATAAAGGCTCTAAAATAGGTATAATACTCATTATTTAATTACCATAATGTTATAATGTTATAACATAGAATATATATTAATTTGTATTATTTATAATATACTAATATTATTAATATATAATATTATATACAAATACCATTATGTTAATTACCATAATAACAAGAGTAATAATTGAACGTCATCTTAACGCTTTACCCTCACGGAGTCAGAACACTCAAGGATCAACATGAAGAACTGTCCTTTACTATACTTGGAAATGTATAGTATATCCTAGATACGTGTATCCTGGAAATCACAGTCTCTGTGACCTAAGAAGCTAGCAACATGGAAAAAGAAGAAAAGGCAAGTAAAGTAGGAGGCAGAGAAAAGGACTGAGGATTTTCCTTAGCTGAAGGCAGCAAAATGGTATTTGTCCCCCAACCCTGAGCAGCCAGTTGAGCAGTACTGGTACCTTGTCAGATAAGGAATCACCAAAAAACAGAGAGAGGTAGAGGTTTGGAAACGTCAGCGGCTGAGCTAGAAGACACAGTAGCTGTGTCTTCTGTTTGTTTCAGCAGACAGAAGCAGGGAATGCACAACGTTTATAAAGTTTCAGGAATAAAAAAATGTGTTTACTTCCTCCTTCAAAGACAAGGCAGTATCAGGGGTTTACGGTAACACAAGCTACATAAAAACTACAGAATCCACTCAAGAACACCTCCTACTTACCAGTTCTCTCAGAGCTGACCTTCCCAGCAGAATTGTCCAGAGTTCCCTGCTGCTCCTGAAAAATGACGGAAAGTAGGGGTAATTTTGCACTTTCAGATTATACAAATTTGAAGAAGCTCTCTTGCAGCATTTTGTCTATTCTCTGAAACCAGGAAGCTCAATGTACAAAACAATTTGTCAAAATTCTGGACATTATTCCCATTACATTGTTCTTAGAAGTTTGATGTTTAAAATAAAAATTAAGTACTTGACATATAACCTAAATCAAGCAGATGCTGCGTTAAAAGGGAGGATGGCCACTGTATTTTTTTTTTAAGATTTTATTTATTTGACAGAGAGAGAGAAATCACAAGTAGGCAGAGAGGCAGGCAGAGACAGAGGGGGAAGCAGGCTCCCTGCCGAGCAGAAAGCCTGATGCAGGCTCGATCCCAGGACCCTGAGATCATGACCTGAGCCGAAGGCAGAGGCTCAACCCACTAAGCCACCCAGGCGCCCCTGGCCACTGTATTTTAATGCATTTAAGATGCCATTAATCATTAATTGCAGGATACATGTTCTACCACCCATCAATAATAAAATGCATTACAACATCAGAGACATTAAAATATGAAAAGATATGTATTTTAGAATGTAATACAATAATTAATGAATTATCTTATATCTTCTATGCTAAGAAGATCCCTCAGTGTAGTATTTTTATCTCCTCCTTTTTCATTAAAATGTAGTGACCAAAAAGGAAAATGTAGAAAAGGACTATGTATATTTTAAACCCCCTCATCACCTCCAGAAATTTCTTTTAAGATTTATTTATTTATTTAAGTAATCTCTATACCCAATGTGGGGCCCAAACTCATGACCATAAGATCACGAGTCAAACGCTCTACTGACTGAGGTGTCTCCAGGTGTCTTCTAAATGTATGATATGATGCAGTTTCTCAATCAAGTAAAATCTAATGGTCATTATGAATGGTACTATATTCATTCATTTATGAATTGCCACTAAGAGCCACACACTGTGCAAGACACATAAAAACACATTATAGTCTCTGCCCTTGTGAGCTCTTCAAATACACTCTCCACCATGTGCTTACCCAAGTTCCTTCCCTCATCCATGCCTTTGAACTTCAGGAAACATGTTATGGGGTTTTTTAAAGTCTAGAACTAAATTTCAAAATGTAACCATTAAGAAATTCTCCCAAGAGGTACCTGGGTGGCTCAGTCAGTTAAGCATCTGATTCTTGATTTTGGCTCAGGTCATGATCTCAGGGTTGTGGGATTGAGCCCTGAGTCGGGCTCCAAATTCAGCATGGAGTCAGCTTGAGATTTTCTACCTCTCCCTCTGCCCCCTACCCACTCTCTCTCCCTCCTAAAAAAAAAAAAAAAAATTAAAACTGCTTAGAAAGCCTGCCTGCAGAGAAGATAAAAAAGTCTAAGAAGATATACTAAACATTTAACAAAAAGGACACAAGCTCTCTTAACTATGAGAATAAACTGAAAAATGTTTTTCCCATGAAAACTAACACCAAGCACTAGCTCTACTTAAAACTTTTCTTTCAGGGGGCATCTGGCTGGCTCAGTGGGTGGAGCATTCGACTCTTGATGTCAGGGTTGCCAGTTCAAGGCACAGACTGGGTGCAGATCACTTAAAAATAAAATCTTTACCCCCCCCCCAAAAAAGTCAAGATTTTCCCATCAAAAGAGATTTAAACACTCTTAAAATGATAAAACTCTTTGCTTTTAAGAAAACACTTGAGTCCTGTTGCATCAATAGACACCAGCTCCCACAATGGCTCTGTGGGATCACTAATCATTTTTCTGATGACAAAACAGCATTTACTATTCAAGAATCAGGAGATTAGACCTAGTTAATGAAACAAATAGGACTTTTTATTGACAACGTATATTAAAAGGTCTGAGTAAACCAAGCCCTAAGTAATTAAAAACAGAGGCAAGCTCACCATTTAAAGAAATTTATAGTAAAATTTTAAAGTAAGACTGCCTTTTGTAAAGAGAATAATTATCATCATAACTTGTTTGATAACTCTGAATTAACAAAAAATTAAGGAAGGGCTTTATTTAAAATGGTATACACTTGGGGTGCCTGGGTGGCTCAGTGGGTTAAAGCCTCTGCCTTCGCTCAGGTCATGATCTCAGGGTCCTGGATTGAGCCCCGCATCGGGCTCTCTGCTCAGCGGGGAGCCTGCTTCCCCTTCTCTCTCTGCCTGCCTCTCTGCCTACTTGTGATCTCTGTCAAATAAACACATAAAACTTTAAAAAAAATAAAATAAAATAGCATATAGTTGAACTTTACCAAGGATAGCTTCTGACTTGCACAGAATATATTAGGATCCTACTATATAACACATAGCTAATAATGGAGCTAATAGTACACCAATATTAATGGAAAGAAGTTTATCATTAATTGAAGGCATTTATATGCCTGAGCAAATAAATCAAATCACTCTTGATCATCCATCTGCCAATTTCAAAAAGCCTGGACATCACTTAGCTTTAATTTATCCATGTTTGCTTGCAGAACTTAGATCTCTAGTTAGCTAGGTAGCAGTGATTCCCAGAAGAAAACTACGAAGACCACAGCCCACACTCAAGGACCTGCTGCCGGGGCCCAGAATTCCTTGTTTTGTCAAATTCAAGCTGTGGGTGTTGATTACACCAAAATCTATAGATTTTGCTTTTTTTTTTTTTTTAAGATTTTATTTATTTATTTGACAGAGAGAGAGATCACAAGTAGGCAGAGAGGCAGGCAGAGAGAGAGGCGGAAGCAGGTTCCTTGCTGAGCAGAGAGCCCGATGCCGGGCTTAATTCCAGGACCCTGAGATCATGACCTGAGCGAAGGCAGAGGCTTTAACCCACTGAGACACCCAGGCGCCCCATTTTTTTTTTTTTAAGATTTTGTTTTTAAGTAATCTTTACACCCAACGTGGAACTCGAACTTACAACTCTGAGATCAAGAGTTGCATGTTCTACTGACTGAGCCAGTCAGGTGCCCCATGCTTTTTTTTTTTTTTAAATAAAATATCCTAAAAGAGTGTTTCTCAAATATGTGATCTTCAGATCACATACAGTAAAAAATCACCCAGGAACAACACAACACACCATGGAATCCTGGTCACAACCTAGAGCTACTATTTCTCAAAGGTTGAGCATGGGAAATCTACATTTAATTTTTAAGATTTTTATTTATTAGAGAGAGAGTGTGTGTGTGTGTGTGTGCGCGCGCGCGCACAGGGGGAAAGGGAGAGGGAGAAGCAAACTCCCCACTGGGCAGGGAGCCCAAGGCAAGGCTCGATCCCAGGACCTGGAGATCACAACCTAAGCGGAACACAGATGCTTAATCCACTGAGCCACCAAGACACCCTGGAAATCTACACTTTAAAAAGACTACACAGATGAATTCCTAAATCACCACTGCTCAAGAGTATCAATTTGTTTCAGAGGAGCAGGTAAAAGACCTGGTTGGTATAGACCCTCTCTACCTTTTATGTTTGCTATATTAGCCTTTTTGGGCAGAGAAGGGGAGAGAAAGACTCTGCTACTAAACAAGATTGGAGGTCGCTGTTCTCAAGTAAAGCAGTAACTTTTATACTTACTACTCAAAAAAAAAGAAAAAAAGTGTTCTTTAGAAATTAAAATTTTTATTGGCAAAAACATAAATTTTTTTTTAAGATTTATTTTTTATTTATTTGAGACAGAGAGAGAGAGAGCATGAGAGGGGAGAGGTCAGAGGGAGAAGTAGGCTCCCTGCAGAGCAGGGAGCCCAATGTGGGACTCGATCCCGGGACTCCAGGATCATGACCTGAGCCAAAGGCAGTTGCTCAACCAACGGAGCCACCCAGGCACCCAAAAAACATAAAATTTTTTTATTGGCAAAACCATGTCCTGTTATACTCCTTTTGTCATAAGATGTCAAAAAACGGGCTCCTGGGTGGCTCAGTCGTTAGGCATCTGCCTTCGGCTCAGGTAATGATCCCAGCGCCCTGGGATTGAGCCCCACATCAGGCTCTCTACTCAGGGGGGAGCCTGCTTCTCCCCCTCCAGCTGCCCCATGCTTGTGTCCCCTCTCTTGCTATCCCTCTGTCATAAATACATAAAATCTTAAAAAAAAAATAAGATGTCAAAAACAATAATCTCTATTAAAAATGAGCTTTTAATAATAAAAATAGCTAACATTAATTGAGAATTTATAATGCACAGGCACTGTGTTAAGCATTTTACACTTTGACTTACTGCATACACAACTCACTTATGAAGCTGATCCGCTTATTATCCCCATTTACCTCATCAGGAAACTAAGGTTTAAGGGTAGTTAAATAATTTGTCTAAAGTCACAAAGCTGTATAATAGAGCCAGGGCTTGAACCCGGGTTTGCATGAGTCCAGAGCTTAATCTGCGTCAAGCTGCACTCGAGAATTCATCCTACAAGCAAGCAAAGGTGGAGGTGAGGCTTTCTGCTCTACAATGGCAAAACATACCCCTAACACAGTGGCTGGCACAGAGGGGCTCAAAGAGTACATGCTGATGAAGTATCAAAGGAGAATGACAGGAGTCCCTTTTAGACCTGCAATGCCTGCAATCCAAGTGGAAGAGAAAAATTAGGAAACCAGTATTATATGCAGAAGTGCCAAGAGAAGGCAGAATAAAGGAGAAAACGGTAGAGGGCACCCAGGTGGTTCAGTAGGTTGAGCGTCCAACTCCTGATTTCAGCTCAGGTCATGATCTCAGAGTCATGGGATCAAGCCCCGCATCAGGCTTCAAGCTCAGCACGAAGTCTGTTTGAGATTCTCTCTCTCCCTCTCCCCCTATCACCAACTCCTCCGCCCAAAATAAATAAATAAATCTTTTTAAAAAGAAGGAGAAAATGATAATTTATCAGGAAAGAAATCCTTGCAGAAACAAATGTCACTGTTCTTCGATTCCTAGACATTTTCTGGTCTAGGAGTAAAGGGATACGAATAAATCTAAGACCCTCCTGATACTCATCTAGTGCTGGGAATGACCAAGGACGTTAACTAAGCACACATTACATAATCAGCAAGAAAGCAGAAAGTAATAAAAAGCATGATCCTAAGAATTAGACAATACAAAGGAATATAACCACATTCAACAGAAAACAGAGAGGCAATCACTGGGAACTGATAGAAGACTTCACCTCAAATTGGAACCGGAAGGTTTAGCAGGTGATTCTCAAGACACAACAACCATCACAACTGTGATGCCCAATCCTAAGCCTCAGGGAAATATCTTCTACATATTTTTTTAGGAAACAAAATACGTCCTATAGTATGTTTCATTTAAATGTACAATAAATAAGTCTGAACTAAGTATTTGGAGGAGAAACCAAAGCACAGAAACTAAATACCTTGCCTCAAAGGTAAAGTTTTAAAAATTTATTGCCTTTCAGCCCAATGTTCTAGCAGACAACATGGAACTCCATTCCTAAAAGAACTGGACTCAATGGAAACTGGAAATTATCTTCCCTAGGGATTCATATGGTTGGAAACCTTTGGGGGAAAGCTACTACAAGGTTAGGAAGAAGAGCATCTATGATGGAGTCCTTTTGGTAGAAAGCTGAGATACAGTCAACCTACTCTGAAACAATTCTTTTGAGAAACACAATTATAATCCACAGGGAGATAATAAATAAAAACAGCCACTGTCCATGGAATGCCCTGACTCTACAGATTAGGTATAAGCCTCTCGTGTGAACTGAGGTTTAACCTTAATGACAAGCTTTTGGAACTGCTGTTGTTGGTTTTGGTTTTAGTTCACATACACCACCAAACGTCTACAAACACATTAACTGAAGAACACAAGAGATACCTAAAAATGCCAACATTCTCACTGACTGTCTGCCAAACCCTGAGGGACATTCCCCAAACCCTGAGTGATTTAAGTGTATTGTTCTGTTTTTGACTAGTGCCAGCTCCTACAACATACACAAGACCTCTCCTACATGCTTCAGAGCCACCTCAATACTACTTTAAAAAGGACTCATTTGGAGAAACAGGATCCAAGGGTAAAGTGCACTGTCTGAGGTCACTTGCATACCAGCAGACACCAGGAATAAATTTTAAGTTTTCTCTTAGTCCAGACCTCCAGGCATTTCAAACAGAAGGCTGCTGTTCAGTATAATCCCAGCTGTTGTAGCATGCTTTCCAGCACAAAAAGAAAGACCACTCTAACACATGCTCTGAGCAAAGTACTGAGTGCCTAGAAATCCTAGCAGCATTTCTCCCATCTTCAGGTATGAGTTTGGTAGGTTCCCAGGAATGTCAAAGCATCTTTCAAGCAAACCGGTTCCCTCCCTTGTTCTTGTTCATTGAACAGGGTGCTTTACCCTGCAGGAGCTAAACCTACCCAAACTCCACAATGACTATGAAATAAACATTAAAAAATGAGGGCACAGTGACCACAATGCTGCCAAATGAAACAGCTAAGGAGGAAAAAGCAAACGCCCCCGCAAAATTCAGAAGCAGTCCGGTGGAAATTCCAAAGAAGAAAATCTCACCAGAGCCAAGAGGTGAAGTAAGTGATAACAGAGAAGATGGGCAATGTTTGCAATAAATATTTACTGAGCGCCTATTACATGTTCCTCTGGGTGTTGAGGCTATAGCAGTGCGTAAAAAAAAACGTGGGGAAAGAGTGCTGGCATAGTAAGTGACAGGGATGTTCAATTTTAGGACGGAGGATAGTAGGGACAACGGAAGACACTTCAAGTGGGAAGGGGGAAGGTGGAGACGTGGTGATCTGGTTAAATCTTCAGTGTCGGACCGACTTCGGTTTGAAGCCTCACCTTACCACCCAGCTAGTTCTGAGTTGGATTTGTGAGTCATCTGTAAAAGAGAAGGTGCCTCACGGACTTGTGAGAATTCAATGAGCTAATGCATAGGAAGCGCTTCGCCAGTGCCTGGCGCTAGTAAGCGCTCTATAAAGTAAGAACTGTCTCTTTTTAACATTTCGTCTTTTCATCCCCAAAGACCACCAGTACGGGGCCTGGGATCTCCTAAAGCATTCGGGCACGGCAGCTGATGGAACCAATGCATGAGAAAATGAATAGACGGATGAATGGAAGGCTGCACGAAGAGGGCAGCAACTGCAGGGAGGTGGCTCGGCGACACACGAACGTACTCCTAACGAGCACATGGAAGAACCTGGGAACGTCGCCGGGGCAGGGCAACCGGGCTACAGCGGAGACCGAGATGGGGGGTCCCCCGGGCGACCGCGAAGCGCCCTGTCGCGCCTCGAGGGAGCGTCACGCCAGACGAGGAAGCGCGGGGGGGGGGGGAGCGGTGGGGGGCGGAGCGCCGAGGAACGCGCCCGTGGGAAGGAAGGAAGAAGAAAAAGAGACTGGGTGAGGAGACGGGAGGCTGGCTCTGAGGGAAGGGGTGAGGCACCGGCCCCGTCTTGGAGAAGTCGCCTGAAGATACCCGCGCGCGGGGACCGTTTGGCCGTAACCGCCTCCCGTCTCGGCGCCTGTCCACCTAGCCAGGCTTCGCCCCGCTACCGCCGCCACATCTCGCCCGCAAATCCCGCCCGGCTTCCGCTCGACTTCGACCCCGCGCCTTAGGGCCACCCCCGCCGAGTCGGCCCGCTCCTCACCTCACACACGGCCCGCCGGCGGCCGCCGCCATCTTCGCGCGCGCGCGCCCCAGCCCCGCCCCCAGACGCCGCACCCACGTGACCCTTCGCCTCCGGCCGGGCTGTGGGTAGGGCTTTTCGTCACGTGACGGCGGGCGAGGCCAAGATGGCGACGCCCAGAGAGGTGAGGACCCCGCGGCGAGAGCAGTCGGGGCTGTGAAGGGAGCGGCCGAGTGGCAACGTCTACGTCCTGGGTGCGAGACGGCGGAGGATAGCTCAGCGCCAGTTTTCAAGCCTCAGAAAGTGACTTGCCTACAGTGGTGCTTCCCTCTTCGCAGCTGGAGAACGGAAAGGGAAGGTGCTGGCTGTGTGAAACTGCCGCTGTTGGCTTGGCAGAGCTCGAGGGACCCAGAGGCCAAGACATAGGTTTTTCTGGGGCCCCAGGTCTAGAGACATGACTCGAGAGCACGCTCCCCCGCCCTCGGGGACAGGGGCTCAGCTGAGCGGGTCGGTGCTGGCGGAGTCAGCAGTAGTGTTCGCCGTGGTGCTAAGCATCCACGCAGCCGTGTGGGACCGATACTCGTGGTGCGCCGTTGCGCTCGCAGTGCAAGCCTTTTACGTCCAATACAAGTGGGACCGGCTGCTACAGCAGGGGAGCGCTGTCTTCCAGTTCCGCATGTCCGCTAACAGTGGCCTGCTGCCCGCATCAATGGTCATGCCTTTGCTTGGACTGGTCATGAAGGAGCGTTGCCAGTCTGTAGGGAACCCATACTTTGAGCGCTTTGGAATTGTGGTGGCAGCCACTGGCATGGCAGTGGCCCTCTTCTCTTCAGTGCTGGCCCTGGGCATCACTCGCCCAGTGCCCACCAACACTTGTGTTATCTCAGGCTTGGCTGGAGGTGTCATCATTTATATCATGAAGCACTCACTCAGTGTGGGCGAGGTGATCGAGGTCCTGGAGGTCCTGCTGATCTTCGTCTACCTCAACATGATCCTGCTGTACCTGCTACCCCGCTGCTTTACCCCAGGGGAGGCACTGCTTGTTTTGGGTGGCATCAGCTTCGTGCTCAACCAGCTCATCAAGCGCTCTCTGACTGTGGTGGAAAGCCAGGGAGACCCAGTGGATTTCTTCCTGCTGGTGGTGGTGGTCGGGATGGTGCTGATGGGCATCTTCTTCAGCACCCTCTTTGTCTTCATGGACTCAGGTACCTGGGCTTCCTCCATCTTCTTCCACCTCATGACCTGTGTGCTGGGTCTTGGTGTGGTCCTCCCCTGGCTGCACCGGCTCATCCGCAAGAACCCCCTGCTCTGGCTTCTTCAGTTCCTCTTCCAGACAGAGACCCGCATCTACCTCCTAGTCTACTGGTCTCTGCTGGCCACCTTAGCCTGCCTGGTGGTGCTTTACCAGAATGCCAAGCGGTCATCTTCTGAGACCAAGAAGCACCAGGCCCCCACCATTGCCCGGAAGTATTTCCACTTCATTGTGGTGGCCACCTACATCCCGGGTATCATCTTTGACCGGACACTGCTCTATGTAGCTGCCACCATATGTCTGGCAGTCTTCACTTTCCTAGAGTATGTGCGCTATTTCCGCATCAAGCCCCTGGGCCACACTCTGAGGAGCCTGCTGTCCCTTTTCCTAGATGAACGAGACAGTGGACCACTCATCCTGACACACATCTACCTGCTCCTGGGCATGTCTCTTCCCATCTGGCTGGTCCCCAGACCCTGCACACAGAAGGGCAGCTTGGGGGGAGCAAGGGCCCTAGTCCCCTATGCAGGGGTCCTGGCTGTGGGTGTGGGCGACACTGTGGCCTCCATCTTTGGCAGCACCATGGGGGAAATCCACTGGCCTGGAACCAAAAAGACTTTCGAGGGGACCATGACCTCTATATTTGCCCAGATCATTTCTGTAGCTCTGATCTTAATCTTTGACAGTGGAGTGGACCTAAACTACAGTTATGCTTGGATTTTGGGCTCTATCAGCATCGTGTCCCTCCTAGAAGCATACACTACGCAGATAGACAATCTCCTGTTGCCTCTCTACCTCCTGATATTGCTGATGGCCTAGCTGCTGAGCGGTAGTGATGGAGGAAACAGGGACGTGGGGAGGATGAAGGGCCCCCACAGCAGCCAGCCTCTTGGGCATG
>CM052813.1:75112394-75131192 GCA_028533885.1 Nasua narica | reverse complement strand
AGAGTGTAATAGTCACCACCTCAGGTTCCGGAGTCACTATCTAACTGTGTGAGTTGCTTAACCACTCTGGGCCTCAATTCTCCTGTCTGCAAGATGGGAATAGTAAGAGCTCACAGGTGAGGATCCAGGGAGGTGAGGTATGGGAAGGGTCCAGCCCACAGCCCATGCATAATGAACAAATAGTAAGGAAAAGTGTCGTTACTAGCCAAGGCCAGCCTTCATGTCAGCAAAAAGCCAAGCAAGCCAAGAGGTTTTATGGGTTGTGCTTGGAGGCCAGCGTGACCGTACTCTCTTGGCTACATTTGGAAGAGAACCCAAGAGGAAAAGAGCCAAGTGCATGTGCTTTCTCCCCTTTGGGCTGAAGGGGAGAGGTGAGATCGTCTATTGCACGCGTGGAAAGGCTGGAGGAAGGGTATCGGGCCTGGACTGACTTCCTGTTTTCAGCCAACCCCACTTCTGCCTCAAGGCCGCTGCTGCCTGACTGAGCGGTGTTGTTGAAGGACAGACTGGACGGCACAGGGTCCTTAGCAAGGGGTCCCTCCTGAGACCCTCTCACACTCCAGTCATGTCCAAACCTCAGTTTCTTCTCTTGGTAAGAAATTAGAGACAGGGGCTGGTGGGGTTTACTGGAAGTTCAGAATGGCTCTGCTGTGGGGCCCATGTTGTATCCTTGCTCTCTGTGATGGCAGAGTCCAGGGCTGCCCCATTCCCCACCGTACCCCCCAGTGCCAGCAGAGCCCCTCATTGTAGCGGGAGCCCAGTGGACATTTGCTGAGTGCGTGGAACAGTTCCCTTCAGTGGGAAGATAGCATAGTGAGTTGCCCGAGGGCTGGATAAGGTTCTCCCCTTCTCACCCGACCTAACAAGAAGGGGCCTAGCTGCAACACATGAGAACTTTGGCCCATCAAGGCCAGAAGCCAGGAGCAGAACTCTCGCAAGCTTGTACTTCAGGCTAGGGGTCACGGCCAAGCCCTGTCCCTCAGAAGGGACATGTATCAAGACATTCCTTTGGGGCTCACAGAAGACTTAACAAACGCTTCCCTTCTCTCGCTGCTCTGTACTTGCTAAAAGAGGCAGCAAAATGCCAAGGAAGAGCCTTGCCTCACTGACTCCCTGGGTGGACTGCGGGGAAGGGCTCTGTCCTCCAGGCCTCGGTTTATCCACAGAGCGGGGACTGAAAATTAAGGTCACATATTCATATGACTGCTGAGGCCAGGCAGGCACTGCAGTAGAGGACAGGGGACTTTGTGGGAAGCGAGGAGCAGAAGAGCCTCCGAGGAGGCTGCTTCGGCCAGACAGCACCACCTGAGTTGCTGACCTGCTCATTCAAGGAAGCTTCGAGAAACGTGCGTTGTTATGTGAAACCTCCCAATTTTAAAGCATTTTTTTTTCTTTTTAAACACAGGCCCAGACAAAACGCATCTGTAGCCCCTGTTTGTTTGTTTGTTTGTTTGTTTTTGAAGATTTTATTTATTTGAGAGAGTCTGAGCAAGAAAGAGAGAACACAAGCAGGGGCACAGGGAGAGGGAGAAGCAGAATCCCTCCTGAGCAGGGAGTCCGATGTGGGACTCAATCCCAGAACCCTGAGATCATGACCTGAGCCGAAGGCAGGCACTTAACCAACTGAGCCACCCAGGCATCCCTGAAGCCCCAGTTTGTAACCTTTGGGCCAAACCTAAGCTGTGCAGATCTTGAATTTCGACCATGTTGCCCCTACAGAAGGTCTGGGTGCCCACCAAGCATGCCTACAGAGAGGGACCACGGAGGCCCAATCTGGCCCCTCGATGGTACAGGTGGCAAACCAGGCCCAGAGAGAAGGGCCCGGCCTGGGGTGGCTCAGTCAGTTAAGCATCTGCCTTAGGCTTGAGTTGGGATCCCAGGGTCCTGGGATTAGAGCCCCACATTGGGCTCTCTGCTCCACGTGGAGTCTGCTTCCCCCTCTTCCTCTGCCTCCAACTCTGCCTATTTGTACTCTATCAAATGGATAAATAAAAATCTTAAAAAAAAAAAAAGAATATTTAAAAAAAAAGAAGAAGAGTCCAGCCTGGGACCAGAAAACAAGTCGGTCACAAAGCCGGGACCAGAATCTGGGACTCTATTCCCAGTCCTGGTCTTCTCCCCGCTCTGAGCAAGGAGTACTGGGGAGCAAAGGTTGGAAGCACAGGCTGAGTCGCGAAACTGAACAGCCCTGCGACGGCAGCAGGTCACTGAAACTTCCCGCACCACATGTCAGCTTCTCCGTCTGTAAACCCAGATGACGAGCCTCGCCGGGAGGGGTGAGGACACAAGCGAGACAACACACTTAAAGCTCTTGGCACAGCGAACGCCCACTGTGTTATTAAAATCATGCAGACCTCACCAGGCGGGGCTAGGACACCTGGGAAGAGTCTCAGCAGGGCTCTCATCTCAAAAGCAAGGCAGCTTGGGAAAAAGAAGGATCGAGAAGCTGCCTTCGGAAGTCGCTTTTATTGCATGTATCGCACTGTAATAATCCGAATTGCATCTGAGAGGAGAGAACAGTGGGAAGCCAGCAGAGAAGTAGCCAGAACGCTTTCATGGTGAGGAGCTGCCTCCCGGGGGAGCTTGGGGTGGGGCGGGAGAGAGGCAGAGAGACAGGTGTCTGCAAAGCCATCCATCCGGTCGAGAGCTGCTGCTGCCCACCGGCCACCTCCCGCCTGCCTGTCTGCAGGGCTGAGGGGCACAGACTCTGGCAGGGGGAGAGATTCGACTTGTCCCTTCGCTGGCGCTGGTGCATGTGGCCTGCGGCTTCCCCCGGAGGGGCCAGGCCCGGCCCGGAGAGGGCGGTCAGGTGTACAGTGGCGGAAAGGGCAGCTCAGCTGTGGGCTGGAGCCTGCGGAGCGAGAGATGACCTTGTGGCGCCAGTGTCACTACTCCCAGCCTCCGGGACCTCTTCAGGAGCCTGTCCAGGGCACGCGCGCGCACCCCCCGCCACCTACCAGTTCTCTGGGCTCCAGGTGGTGCCCAGGCTCTCCAAGAGGTGGAAAGTATAGGCATGGCGTGAGCGGTCGGAGAGGTTCTTCTCACTCTTGTGTACCACTTCCCCGTGGATTAGGACGAGGTCCCCTGGCGGGAATGCAGTGCATCAGGGGGACACTGGGAAGGGAGGGACAAAGGCCCCCCTCCCTCAAGTGGTTCTGCAGCCTCTTCATCCCTATTCCCATCCTGGAGAGTTCAGGGGCCTGCCCCAGGGTGCTGTTGGCCGGAGGTTCCCCTGGGACCAAGTCCCTTCTGCTGTGACCCGTGCCCTTGGCAAGCCTTGGCGAGGGCATTCCCCTTCGTGGTGTTTGCAGAAGCAGGCCCAAGTATCTGTCCTGTCCCAGCCAGCTGGGACCTCGCTATCAAAAGCTGGGCCGGAGGGCGACTGGGTGGCTCAGTGGTTAAGCATCTGCCTTCGGCTTACCTGGGATCGAGCCCCGTATTGGGCTCCCTGCTCAGCCAGGAGTTTGCTTCTCCCTCTGTCCCTACCTCCCCTCCCCGGCTCATGCTCACTCCCTCTCGCTTTCTCTCAAATAAATAAATAAAATCTTAAAAAAAAAAAAAAGCCGACTGGACATCAGGTTGCCCTGTCCTAAAAGGAACGGCCAGCATTCGCTCAGCATCTGCCGTGCACCCTGTCTTATATACATTGTCTATCTCACTGACCTCCCCACTTTACATTCGGGAAGACTGAGGCTCAAAGAGGTTGCCCAAAGAGACAGCAGAGTCCGGATTCTAGCCTGACCCAGGAGGCCTTCAGGTTAATGGCGTGGCCTTCAGACTTCCCAATGCCCATCCAGCCCCACCTTCCATTCTGTGACTTCACGGCCCTCCGGGGAGCTAGGCATTCAGAGCAAGCACAGACCCTCAGGCATGGCCCTGGGGCCCGCCTCCCCGCCCTCTGCATCCCACCTACCTCTCCGTGCTGGGGCGGGCACAAAGAGGCTGGCATCCCAGACAGGCTCTGACCCAAGGAAGCTGATGTCAGGCTTCGAGTCACCAAGGGTCCTGACCAGCCTTCTCGACACCCCACCTGTAGGCCAAGGTGGAGCCTTTAGCCTCTCTTTTACCCGGGTCTCTCTGCCAGGGAGGGTGGGATAGGAGTGGGCAGGGTGAGACAGGTGTCCTTACCGGTATGGGAGCCTGGGACGAACCAGAGGCAGCCATTCTCCAGTGTGGCATCCTCCAGCGCTATCCAGAGGCCCAACAGCCGGCCCAGGGGCTCCGTGTGCAGGAAGGTGGAGTCCTGGTGAGGGGCGACTGCGGCAGCCCCACCCCCACCCCGGGCATGAGGGACCTGGCCTCGTTCCCCACTCCCTGGTGCTCTCAGAGCCTTCCTGGGGCAGTAGGAAACCCACCACTTCCCGGCCTGGAGATTCGGGACACGAGATTTTGCCCTCAAAACTTGCCATTTCCTAAACCGTGAAGTGGCCTCCGCAGTAACCTCCTTCCTAGGGTTGTCGGAGGACCCCACAACACAGTGGGTGAAAAGTGCTTAGTACCAAGCCCGACCCTATAATTGCTCAAAAGTGGCAGCCACGGCTTGATTCCAGCCAGGCGACTAAAGCCACCAGCCTTGAAAGAACAAGCACCTCCAGCCGCCAGAGGGTCCACCAGGCGGCGTAAGACTGGGGAGTGCGAAAGGAGAAGAGGGTGTACGCCTGGCCCCCAACTGCATCTTAACCCCCTCCCCGTGGTGCTGGGGCCCAGCCGGGACGGAGGACCACTGAACAAAGGACTTCAGACCGTAGATGCTAGTCTCCCTTCCTTCCTTCCCAGGGAACTGTGTGTTTTCCAAGCCCCAAACTTGAAGAGGGACTTGAACAATCCAGTGTCCAGAGGAAGGTGCCCTAACGGTGGGCGCTCTGAAGCATTCGGACGAAGACCGACAGAAGGAACTGGGGAGGGGCTGAACTGGGGAGGGGGAGCTCATCCCTTCAGGAGACTGTCCTCGGGCTGCATGGTGGGAAGGAGCGGGCAGTCACAAGGAGGCCGACTTGGGCTCATGCAAGGAAGGAAAGGGCCGGCCGTGAAGGGATGAGCCCCCTGTCACCAGAGGTATTTAAACAGAAGTAGATAATCGCCCACAAGGGAGGGTATGAAGGGTATCTGTGCATCCAGGGAGAGGGGGTTGGAATTAGAGCATCCATTCCTCTGTTAAATCAGTCCTCCAGGGAACTTGTTAAAAATACACGTTTGTGGGGCACCTGGGTGGCTCAGTCAGTTGGGCATCTGACTCTTAAATTCAGCTCATGATCTCGGGGGTCTGGGATTAGGCCCTGAGTGGCGCTCCACACTCAGCGGGAGTCTGCTTCTCTGCCTCTCTCAGTCTCTCTCCCTTTGCTCCTCCCCCTGCTCGTTTGTGTTCTCTCTCTCTCTCAAATAAATAATCTTAAAAAAAAATACAGGTCTACAGGTCCTTGCAGCCCTACTGACTCAAGAGCTCAGGGACTGGGGCCCCAGAATCTCTATTTTTAACCAGCTAGGAGTCACTGCCAGGTTCAAGAACCACAGTGCCAAGGACTCCAGAATACCCTCCCAAGCGACAGTTCCAAAAAGAAACAAAAGGCAGCTTCTCCTTCCCGGCCCAGCCTCTTGCCCACGGACATCTCAGCAAGCACCATCCCTCCCTCCAGAGACCTGATAACCGCTAACGCCCCAGATTCTCCCACCGTGACCTTTGCTGGCCCCCACGGACTGTTCTCAGCTCACCTTCGCCACCAAAGTGAGGTTGCTGCAAGAAAGAAGGGTGAGGCCAGAGGAAAGTGGGTTGGAGCAGGGGCCACTCTGAATCTTGTGGGATGCGTTCACCTCTAAGGATTCCACGCCAGCCCCCAGCTACAGAGCGGCCACCGTGTGCCAGGCCCAGGAGGGCGACAAAGAGAAAAAGCACCCTGCCCACAGGGTGCTCCGAATATGGGTGCATGCACGCCTCCTGAGAGCAAAGGCAAAAGTGAGGGGTGGCAAGAGTGGCTGGGGCCCAAGCCTGAGGTTAAGCCTCCCAGCCCCAGGATCAGGGATGGGTCCCTCTATTCCCAAGGCAAAACTGGAAGTCTTCTTGGAGGAGGTGGCACTGAGCTGGGCCTTGAAGCTGGGAGCAGAGCATTTCAATAGCAAAAGAAGGGAGAAGGGAGGAGTGCCTGCGTGGTTAAGTGTCTGCCTTCAGCTCAGGTCATGATCCCAGGGTCCTGGGATCCCAGGGTCCCTGCTCACCAGGGAGCCTGCTTCTCCCTCTCACTCTGCCCGCCACTCCTCTTGCTTGTGCTCCCTCTCTCTGTGTCAAATAAATAAATAAATCTTTAAAAAAATAAAAAAGAGGGAGAAGGGAATCCTGGGGGTCTCCTTCCCTCCTGCCACCAAATTTTAACTGAGCACCTACTAAATGCCAGGCATCTTACCCGGAGGAGACAGATTTTGCACGTTCTCCTTGCAACTTAGTAATTCCTCAAGGAAGCAGCTTTTGGCCCATGTAAGGAGGGGCTTGGAATAAGTATTCGGCCCATATTACAGAGGGTAAACTGAGGCCTGGGGAGGACAGGGAACTCACCTTGAAGATGTACATGCTCTGCACAACAACGGGCATCTGGAAGCCCAGACTTTTGGCCAAAGCCTGGAAGGGGACAGAGGTCAGACTTCTGGCCTGCCTGCACTCACCCCTGGGCCACCTCCCGCCCTCCCCCACACCCCCGCTCACCTGCACCTTGGGGGAGTGTGTGACACTCCTGAAGACAGGGTCGTAGGCGTGCAGAGCTGCGGGACAGAGGCAGGCTGACGGGCCAGCCCCTCCGCCCCCACGCCTCCCTCCGAGCCTGGCCCTGGGCGCCCAGAAGCCTTGCTACGGCTTCTCACCAATTTGTATGCATAGAGCTTTCTGCGGGCTCATAACCAAGAGATGGGCCCCCAACCTGATTCCCGACCTTGCAGCCACCTGGAAACCTCACCCCAGACCTGACTCAAAGGGACCCATAACTTGGTGGTAATCTCGGTCTGACTACTTACTCTGGGCTGCTTCAAGTGATTTTCTCTCTATAAGCCTCAGTTTCTCCTCTGAGAACCAGAAGACGCAACTCCCCCCCCCCCCCCGTGATGAGCTCTGCACTCAATGGGGAGTCTGCTTGAGATTCTCTGTCTCCCTCTCCCCCTGCTCACACACTATCTTTCTTTTTCTAATTAAATAAATAAAATCTTAAAAAGAAATAAGCGTCTGCAAAATAAATTATAATGTATGATCCTGGGCAAAGAAAAGAGGGCATTTTAGCTTCACTTGGGGTCTCAGAATAGGGACCATGCCAACCTTAGGTGCTCCTGAAGGAGGCTTCAGGAAGCAGTGGGGGCCAGGAGCCCCCCATGCCTGAGGCCTGGATCATCGGCACGGGGGCTCAGCTGTCCCCTCTCCCCAGGGCTGTGTTGGTAGCATCTAGGGTTAGCATCATAAGGCCAGAGCAGCAGGCCAGAAGGGGAGCGGAAGCCAGATATGCCCAGATTTGCTGGGCCAATGACTTATGGTGGGACTTTGGTTAGGCCCCAGGGCTCTTCAGGCCTCAGTTTCCCTGTTTCCTTTCCCCCAGGCGCCTGCTTACCATGGCCAATTTTATTGACGGACTTCTCCGGAGGGACCAGGAAATTTCCTGTAACACAAGGAACAGGTGAAGGCAAAAGAGCTAGACTCCACCTTCCCCTGGGCAACTGGCCCTGGGGGGGGGGCCCCCCAACCCTGGGGAGAGATATCCCACTCCGGCCCTTCCCACACCCCGGGTGCCCCAGCTCCGAACCTTTCTCGTCGAAAACATCTTTCTCAAAGAAGAATCGAATCTTGTCGCCACTGCTCAAGAAATAGTCTTTGTCACCATGGCCCTGGGGAGAGGGGATATCAGAGCCACTGAGAGTGTCACAGGGTCAGAGCTGGGCCTGGCCAAGAGGCTAGAGGACGCTCATGCTTCCTGACCCCCCCGGGCGCTTCTCGAACTCGCCCACCGAGGCACAGTGAACAGGAACCCCAAGTGCCTGTAGCGCACTAGGAAGGCACAGCATAAAATTTCTTGGAAACCTCTTAATAAATCACATGATTCTTATCCTCTATACAGTGTCATTCTGATTCTAGGCACCATAATCAAACAGGCGCGGTTCCCGGGTAGCCTTGGGTCACTTGTCGTTGCCACTCCACGCCTGTTTCCTCATCTGTAAAGGGAAATAATAATAGAACTGACCTCCTCAGGACCGATGGAGGCTTCAGGTAGAGCTTGAATCTTACAGGAGTGGAGAGCACAGACCATGGAGCTAGAATACTCGGGTTCAAATCCCAGCCCTGCCACGGAGTTGCTGTGCGACCACAACCCCACTGCTGAACCTCTCTGGGCTTCGTTTCCTCGTAAAGTATAGTATAAAGATGTGATTAAAGGTATTTCCTCGGGTGTTGCAGAGATTATGAATTAGTGTACATAAAGTACTAGTACCGTCCTTGGAATGTGGAGAATGCACATGGATATCTGCTTTTATCATCATCGTTAGCGCTGCTGCTGTGTCTAAACAGCAGATACTCAGCCAGGGCTTGGCTAAATGATGAACATTAACTATTACTCAGCTTTTTCTGTTTTCTTAATAACCCTTCCTTGTTAACTTCTTTTAAAAATTTTACTTATTTATTTGACAGAGAGAGAACACAAGTAGGCAGAGAGGGAGGGGGAAGCAGGCGCCCCCCCTTCCTTGTTAATTTTAATACCATGTTTTACATTTCTTTTTTTATGCTTCATTTATTTATTTGAGAGAGAGGTGCACGCTGGGGGCGGAAAGGCAGAGGGAGAGGGAGAGAGCATCCCAAGCAGACTCGCTGCTGAGCACAGAGCCTGATGTGGGGCTCCATCTCACAATCCTGAGACCCGAGACGAAACAAAGAGTCAGATGCTTAACTGACTGCGTCACCCAGGAGCCCCCATGGTTTCTATTTCTTAGCATCATATGAAAATGACACTTCAGAAAGATGCCTGATGTTTTCGGGCTGGTTTTAGCTGCCCTTGGCTACCATCATGTAGATCTCCCTACCTTCCTGTGTGGCCCCACGGATGGAGCTGAGGGCACCAATCCCCGGGTCCTCCAGGTGGCACAGCCCCCCCGCCCCCGCTCCTCATGCATGCACACCTGCTCTCACATATGCCTGCGGGCTCCGTGGTGACCTTCCAGGTCCTTTCACAGTGCTTCCCACTGAAAACTACAAGTTTTTTTCCCAAGGTTCATAGTTGTCCAATATCAGGATCAGGGTGAGGGAAACAAGTCAGGGAAGCATAACAGTCAGATAATAATAATATTAAAGATAATGAAGCTAGAGGTGCCTGGGTGGCTAAGTCTGTTAAGTGTCCATCTTTTGATCTCAACTCAGGTTGTGATCTCAGGGTTGTGGGTTCAAGCCCCGCGGTGGACTCCACGCTAGGCATGGAGCCTACTTAGAAAATCATAATCATAATCATTAAAGGTAATGAAGCTAAACATGTCAAAGATTCTACCTGACTCCTTAATTCACAAGGGAACCAGTAAGATGTTCAAAGAATTCCAACAACCATACACAGATGGCCAGTAACAAATGCTGAAATAAATTTGCAGATGGATAGGACACAGATTGATCTATAGGAGAGCACTGCATTCTGCTGGACCCACTTCATACCCATTTCTGTGCACATTACTATCAGCTCTTTTGTATATATTTTATATAAATATATATTAAATTTACATATTTATATATATTAAATTTATATTTATATTTTAAGTATATATATTTTAAAGATTATTTACTTATTTGATATAGAGAGAGAGATCACAAGTAAGCAGAGAGGCAGGCAGAGAGAGGGGGGAATAGGCTCCCCGCTGAGCAGAGAGCCTGAAGCGGGGCTCGATCTCAGGACCGTGAGATCATGACCCGGGCCAAAGGCAGAGGCTTTAACCCACTGAGCCACCCAGGCGCCCCTATATTTTTTTTAAGTGATCTCTACACCCAACATAGGGCTTGAATTCTCACAATCCCAACATTGAGAGTCACACGCTCTACTGACTGAGCCAGCCAGGCTCCCCTGTTATTACCAGTTCTCTACAACTTACAGAGCTGGAAAATAACTCAAAGTAAGCAGGAAGGGAGAACTGGAAGGGACACCCACTGACCTTTTCCCTTTTCTAAAATTTTAATTAATTAACTAATTAATTTGAAAGAGAGAGAGTGTGCGCACACGCACATGGGTGGGGGAAGGATCACAGGGATAAGCCGACTCCCCCTTGAGCGGGGAGCCTGACACAAGGCTCAACCTCAGGACGCTGAAGTCAGGACCCTGAGATCAGAACCTGAGCCGAGGTCAGATTCTTTTTTTTTTTTTAATTTTTTATTAACATATAATGTATTATTTACCCCAGGGTACAGGTCCGAGGTCAGATTCTTAACTGGCTGAGCCACCCAGACGCCCCCGATCTTTTTCCTTCTAATGCCCATGTCAAAGTCTTAACATCAGCGGTGAATATTGAGGGTTTATCTGGTACCAGGCACTGTGCTGAGCTCTTTGCAAGCATTATAAACCAAGATACATACATTTTATTCTCCCATCCTCCCCCCAACCCGTCACTGGTCTTTGGAATATTCTCAGAAGGTAGCTATGAGGGCACAAGATTGGCGCCCTCACTCCATGGGGCCTTGAGTAACCTGTCTCTAGGCACTGGACCCTCATCTCTGCTGTCCCCACCTAGAAGGCGAGGGTGAGGCCAAATGAAACCCACTATCTGGAGGAAATTATTCTGTAACCCTTAGTCCTGCTAAACAGTGCCGAGCAGCGCTCTCTGGGTTCCGGCTTCAGGTCGTTGTAGTTCCCTTTATGCCCACCAGATGGCAGGAGTTCCTCAGCGTGAAGGAGCCGCGTTACCCGGCCAGGACCACAGCTTTGGCTCAGGGGACACACCACAGACAGGATCCTTTTTCCTTTTCTTTTCCTTTTTTAAGATCGTATTTATTTATTTGAGAGAGAGAGCGAAAGCAAGAGAGATCACAGAGTGGGAGGAAGAACCAGACTGCCCGCTGAGCAGTGAGCCCGATGAGGGGCTCGATCCCACAACCCTAGGATCATGACTTGAGCAGAAGTCAGCTGCTCAACGACTGAGCCACCCAGGCGCCCCCACAGACAGGCTCCTGAAGGGTTAAGTGAAACATGTGGGAGAACCCCGAGTCTCAACGTACCCTTCTCAGACTATATTGAGTCCTATTAAGTCAGAGGGGTGGGGGTTGAGAAGCTGAGTTTCTAGTCTCCCTGGGGGATGAGGCTGACACGGGGCGGGGGCGGGGGGTGCTCATCAGAGTCACTTGGCTTATTCTGGGTTGCTGGCCACAGCAGAGGCCCTTGTGGCAGGAGAACCACTGAGCAGTGAACGATCTGGGTTCAAATCCTCATTCTACCAGTTACTAACCGCATGGTGTGGGGCAAGTGAGCCAGGCCTCATCTTCCCCGGCTGTCAAATGGGGTAATAACACCAACCTTCTAAATCCACAGTGAGGAGAGAAGGAAATACGCAGATAAGGCACTTAGCCTGGCACAGGGAGGGCTCAGGGCTTGATCTGTTATCAGAATGAGCCCATGGGCCTTGGGGCCCTCCCTCCCAGGCTGCTACTCTGGCTGGGGACTGAGCCCTCCCCTGCCCCCCACCTAGCAAAGACCAGATCCCATTCTCACCTGCCTCAGACACTTACTTTGGGTCTCAGCTGCTCAGCTCCGGTGGAAAATTCTATGCGGCAGTGAACAGGGACGTGCATGTCGGCTACTAGCTCGCCAATCCTCTGTTGCATGGCGACACATTCCTCAGCAGACAAAAATCCTTCCAGCACCAGGAATCCATCCTCCTGAAACTGAAGGTGAGGAGAAAACTCAGGCTTCCCCCTCTCCGATGCTCTCCATGAGGACTGACCTGACCCCTCCCTGAAACCCAAGTCTGTGTGAGGAGGGCAGGACCAAGCGTTCATTGTTCTGACCGCTCCCCCGCACACCCCTACCCCGGGCATGATGTCTGGAACCCAGTGAGGAGCTACCAATATTTGGTGGCTTGAAGGAAGGAAGGAGGAAGGGGACGTGTCCCCATCCTTCCCTTCCAGTGGGCTCGGAGCACATGGGAATACCACCTCATTCATGAAGTCAGCTAAAATTTATTGAGCATCTACTGCATACCAGTATGGTTTTAGGAGCTGGAGGTATAGTAATGAGGAAGCCTGCTGCCCTGGAGTTTACAGTCTAGTGACAGAGGCCGACATCAAACAAACCAGCATGTGGGGAAATGTGCTGTGTGCAAGGAGGGAGAGAGCAGATTCAAGAGCTAAAGGCAGAAGTGTCTAAGGTAAACCAGATGCAGGGGACGGAGGAGCCTCAGGGCAGCAGCTCTGAGGAGGTGGGATTTAAAGGGGACCAGTAGGGGCGTCCGGGGGTCAGTTGGTTAAGTGGCTGCCTTTGGCTACCGTCATGATCTCAGGGTCCTGGGATCAAGCCCTGCGACGAGCTCCCTGCTCAGTGGGGAGTCTCCCTCTCCCTCTGCCTCTCCCCCTACTCGTGCTCCCTCTCTCTCAGAAATAAATAAAATCTTTTTAAAAAATAAATAAAGGGGGGGCGCCTGGGTGGCTCAGTTGGTTGGGCAACTGCCTTCGGCTCAGGTCATGATCCCGGAGTCCCGGGATCGAGTCCCGCATCGGGCTCCCAGCTCCATGGGGAGTCCGCTTCTCACTCTGACCTTCTCCCTTCTCATGCTCTCTCTCACTCTCTCTCTTTCCTAATAAATAAATAAAATCTTTAAAATAAATAAATAAATAAATAAAGGAAACCAGCAGGATAATGGGAGTTGGAGAGACAAGGAAGAACATTCCAGACCAAGGGAGCAGGACGTGGGAAGTCCCCGAGCATGGGAGGGACGCAAGGAATTGGGGCCAGATGGAGCAAAGTGAGGGTGGGGGCAGAAGGGAGGCGAAGGTCGGGGGGACAGGCCAGGCAAGGAGGTGGGCTTTGTCCTAAATGCAGCAGACAGCCAAGGTTGGGGGCGGGGGGAGGTTAAATGAAGTATCTGATTTCCAATTACTGACCCCCCCATCCCCTCCCTCACTCCCCCATGGATGCCCGGTTTTGGCTTCCACATGCGGGAAGCTGGGACATTCATGCCCACCCACCATGTGCCCTTTGGTCTCTGGAAGGTTCTGTGTGATAGATCCTAAATCCTCGGGGCTCCAGGGTGGCTCACTCGGTTGGGCATCTGCCTTCGGCTCAAATCATGATCTCGGGGTCCTGGGGTTGAGCCCTGCTGTCAGGCTCTCTGCTCAGCTGGAAGTCTGTTTCTTCCTCTCCCTTCTGCCCCTCCCCCTGCTATGCTTGCTCTCTCTCCATCTCTCTAACACATAAGTAAAATTCCCATTTATTTATTTATTTATTTATTTTTAAAAGATTTTATTTATTTATTTGACAGAGAGAGACAGCAAGAGCAGGAACACAAGCAAGGGGAGTGAAGCAGGCTTCCCGATGAGCAGGGAGCCCGATGCGGGGCTCTATCCCAGGACCCTGGGATCATGACCTGAGCGGAAGGCAGATGCTTAACAACCGAACCACCCAGGTGCCCCCTAAAATCTTTTTTTTAAAAAAAGATACTTAATCCTCATATCAGTATCAAGCTGAACATTTCCTCCTTGGGAACTGGGTCATCCACAGCCGGTTCCGTGACCCAGGAGACACATTCAGGCAAGAACTTCCTGAGGTAGGAAGTTGGGGGCTCAGCGAATAGGGGAGCAAAGATGTACCGATGGGGGTATTCACTGAGGCCAGTTAAACGAGAACAATAAATCAGAAACAACCTAAATGTTCCGCATAAGGAGAGTCATTCAACAAAGTATGTTCTATCTATCGGAACACAACACAGCTGATAAAAATCATGTGGCAGAAAATATTTACTGACATGGGCATATGTACCTGATATAACATGATGAAAAAAAAGGGGGGAGGTGGATGCTTGGGTGGCTCAGTTGGTTAAGTGTCTGCCTTCGGTTCAAGTCATGATCCCAGGGTCCTGGGATTCAGCCCCGAATCAGGTTCCCTATTCATCAGGGAGCCTGCTTCTCCTTCTGCCTGCCCTTCCCCCTGCTTGTGCTCTCTCTCTCTGACAAATAAATAACATCTTGAAAGATTAAAAAAAAACCAGCTTAAAAAAAAAAAGAAAAAAAAAGCGGAACACAGATTAGTATTTTATTTTTTATTTTTTTAAAGATTTTATTTATCTATTTGACACAGAGAGAGAGAGAGAGAGATCACAAGCAGGCAGGGAGGCAGGCAGAGAGAGAGGGGGAAGCAGGCTCCCCGCTGAGCAGAGAGCCTGACGCGGGGCTCGATCCCAGGACCCCGAGATCATGACCTAAGCTGAAGGCAGAGGCTTTAAGCCACTGAGCCATCCAGGCGCCCCACAGATTAGTATTTTAGCCATTGATAGATCTTGGGGGACCCCCTTCCCCTCTGTGGCCCTCAGGTCATCAAGTCAGAGGCACAATAGTGCCTCCTTTATAAAACAGTGGGTAATTGGGGCATCTGGGTGGCTTAGTCGGTTAAACATCTGCCTTCAGCTCAGATCATGATCCTAGGGTCCTGGGATCGAGCCCCGCATCGGGCTCCCTGCTCAGTGGGAGTCTGCTTCCCCCTCTCCCTCTGCCCTTTCTGCTCACTCACTCTCTGAGCTCTCTCTCAAATAAATAAGTAAATAATATCTTTTTTAAAAATAAAATAAAATAAATAAAACTGTGGGGAAGCACTCATAAGAAGTAGCTATTATGATCAACTTTTAAAGATTCTAGGGCTGTCTATCAAAATACTAAGTCTCAGGGTAGGAAATTATGGGTGGTTTTTCATTTTCTTCTTTGAGATTTTCTGTATTTTGTCAGCATTTTCCTCTTGTCATCAGGAACAAACAAGGGGCACGTTTTCTAAGTCTGTGTCACCCTAATTCCTAAGTGTTAGCTTTTCTTGTTTGACCACAGGCAGGACCCAGCCGCCCTCTGCCTGGCTCAGGGTGGGGAGGAGGGAGGGGGGGGCGGGAGGGGGGGGGCGTTCAGCCCTCCCCCTTGACCTCAGCGCCCCCTCCCCCCGCCCCGCCCCTGGTCCCTGGCTCCCCTACCCCTTCGCCCAGCTTCCCCACTCCTTCCCTCTTCACAATCAGGGACCACTCCTGGACTCCTAGGCTGACTGACCTTTTTTTTTTTTTAAGATTTTATTTAAGTATTTGAGAGAGAGTAGCAGAGGGAGAAGCAGACTCCAGGCTGAGCACTGAGAGCCAGAGGCAGGGCTGGATTCCAGGACTCCCGAGATCATGAACAGAGCCCATGGACTGAGCCACCCAGGTGCCCGTGATCTTTACTCTTCATTCTGGTTTCCGTCACCCGTACACATTCCCACCTCACTCCGGACCTGTGTCACCCCCCACTGTGTGTGCAGACGTTAGGGGTCATGGTTGGACACTGAGTTTCAGTTTCGTCTTCTGAAAAATGGCAGGGGGTAGGGTTGAGTTCCCAGGGTCTACTAGAGGTCCGGAGGGACCTCCAAGTCTTACTTGACCCTCTCGGACCCCCACCCTACATGGCCCTACCTTCTGGAGCTGCGAGGGGCTCAGGCGGTCCATGAGGATGAGACCCTGGGTGCTGCTGCTGCTGCTGCTGGAGGCCCGAGAAGAGAAGGTACAAATTACAGTTAGTTCATGTTCAAGGGTGCAGAGTAGGTGGAGCCTGGGAGGCCCAGGAGGACGTAACCCTTGCCTGCCCAGAGGAAACCCAATCCAGATCCCCAACGCCTCTCCCCGAAGCGCACACACCAGCCTGAACTGCCTCCCTCCCCATCACTTCTGTGCCTGGAGGGGGCCCTTGCCTCTGACCCAGCTCAATACCCTGGATCCATCCCCCCAGTTAATCCAGGATTAGCCCTTTCCAATTTCCTTCACGGTTTTTAATGGGTCCCTCCTAATTGCTTTGCAGAAACCATCCCCTTCTGGCTGCTTACGAGGTGCCTAGAAATTGTATTCCGGAGGTGTCAGCGCAGAGAAGCTGGGGTGACAGGGGGATCCCTGAGTCCCAGTCCAGGCACCGTGACTCACTGTGACCTCTGATGAATGTCAGCCCTTCTGTTTCTTAGTATACGTACTGCTGAAGCAAGCACGAATGTCAGCCCCTCTCTGGATTTCACGCGTGGGTTAGAAAGTCCCCAGGCCACCAGCATCAACGTGGGGGGGGGCGGGTAGAGGGACACAGGGTGGGCCTGGGGCCTTGCACATCAGATGGGCCAGACTGGGGCAAGTGGCTTAGCGTTCCAGAGGTGGAAAAGATCCTCAGAGAATTGTCTGGGCCCCTCCCTGCTCTGATCCCCTCAAACTCTCTTGGGAGGATTAGGGAAAGATGAAAGGGTCAGCTTAC
The DNA here is from genome assembly GCA_028533885.1 of Nasua narica. Taxonomy (NCBI): domain Eukaryota; kingdom Metazoa; phylum Chordata; class Mammalia; order Carnivora; family Procyonidae; genus Nasua; species Nasua narica. The sequence continues at coordinate 75,114,763 of CM052813.1, read as the reverse complement.
AGCTCAGAGGAAGACAGCAGATAAAGGGGAATCTTAGAGAGGGGAAGGGGCTGGGGGTACCTAGTTGGCTCAGTTGGAAGAGCATGTGACTCTTGATCTCTGGGCCCTGAGTTCAATCCCCACGTTGGGTGCAGAGATTCCTTAAATAAACCTAAACAAAAACAAAAAAGAAAGAAAAAAAGAAAGGAAGAAAGGAAGAGGAAGGGGATACAGATGGGGACCTGGGTCTCCAGAGTGAGGGAGGGAACACCCAGGTTCCTGTCCCCTCCCCCAGGCCCAAGATAAGATGTTGGGTGTCTCAAATCCGGCTGGCACGGTGGGCACCGCCAGCCAGGATCGCAGCCACCGGCCCTGCTCAGCGGGGCCTTTCTGGCTGTTACTCCTGAAGACTGGCCATTGGCCTTTCCCGAAATGACATTTTTCTGAATAGCGAAGGGACAGAATGTCTTGGGAGTGAGCATGGGGACATGAGCTCAGCCTTCAGGAGCCTTGGCCTCGAGTCGTGTTTTCTGGGCCGCCGCACTGGGAATGACTGCTCGGTCCCGATTCCCGAAGGCCAGGGAGAGGGGTGGCCAGGCTCCTGGGAATGGAGAAGAGGTTCTGAGGAGTTCGGCCGGGTGAGGAGGGCAGGCAGAAGACAAACCATGCAGGAAATACAGCGGGACTCAGCTCACTTGAGGCAAGGCCCGTTCCCAGCTATTCTGGCCTCTTCCGAAGCAGCCAACCAATACGGCACTGGTCCAATTGGTCCAATACTGATGCAGCCCCTTGTGTCAGGGGCACAGCAAGGATCCCCATCGTGCTGGGCCAGCAGCTCCCCTGGGAACCCCCGCCGAAGGCTTGTAGTGGAGGCTTAGTGAGGCAGACTGCGTTTGAGTCCAGACCTGGGCCTTGTTTTCCCCATCTGTGGTTTGGGGACGACCTCTCATAAGGAGGAAGAGGAATGCTTGACTACCAATATAGCTTGGCACAGGGCCCGGGACTCACTAAAAGTGCCTCTCAGCTGTTCACCGAAGTCAGCTGGGGCTGTTCTGGGTGAAATGTGAGGGTATTTGTTATTTTTGAACTTTCCCGGTGTCTGAACAGCTGTTGTCCTCAGCGGAAAGACTATATACCACTGAGGTTTGGAGTGGACAGCCCTGGGGGGTCCCGATGGGAGGAGGAGGGGCTGAGCCTCCGAGATTTGCTCACTCATCCCGCTCAGGCTTTGGGAGGTGGGTTTGCATTGCGTTTTGTCTTGTTTCGTTTTGTTTTCCCGAAAGCTAACCAGCTCCAGGTCCGACATTCGTGGTGGTGCTGGGTGGGCCCAACACTGGCTGGGGGGGGGGGGGGAGTGGGAGTTGGTAGGGGGGTACCAGACCAGACAGGAGGGTCTCAGAGTGAATTGGCCTTTCTTCGTCACCAAAAGCCCCCCGCCCCTGGGTCCCCAGGTCAGCCCAGCGCAAACCTCATCGGTCCAGGAGGAAGATGTCAGTTACTGGGCACTGAAAGCCAACTCCACTAGAATGTCACCCAGTTAGCCTCCTAACAGTCCTGCAAGGTGGCCGGTACTAGCCTGATGTTACAAACAGGGAAACTGTGGCCCCACATCAACCAAATGGCAGAGCTGTGATTTAAAGTCTCTCCCTGAGCCTCTGTCCTTGACCCCAGCACCTTCAGCAGGCTCCCAAAGGGGCTAGGACCTGGCTCCCCCACAGTGACTCAGCCCCACCTCTGCGGAGAGCCGGGGGGATGGCTGTTGGGAATGATGAGAGAGCTATGAGAGCACGGAGTGGAAACGCCCATTGCACAGATGGGGTCATGAAGGCGGTGGGAGGGAAGGGGTTGGCCCGACTTCATGCAGAGAATAACGGAGCGGGGACAAGAATGGAGACTGCTGGCTCCCATTCCTGTGTCCCCCTCCCCACCCCGGCCCCCCCAACCCATCGAAGTTCATAAAGGCCCGAACCCCAGGTGACCGGGCTGGAGGAGGGACCCCCAGCCCAGGCCACGCCTGACCTGTAGCAGGCTCTCTGTCCAGCCCCTCCAGGAGCGGCCTCCAGGGGGCAGGGAGGGGGCACCCGCTTCTAAGTCCCCATCAGTGGCCATTCAACAAACTAGTCCACAGGTCCAGCGAGACCCAGAGAGCTGAGGGAAGGGTCCCTCCCACGACACGGAGACCTCCAAAGGCTACTTTCTGTTATAGATTTATTTGATATTTGACCGGAGTCTACAAGTTCAGACCCTCATGTAACGGATTGCTTCACGGTCGTCAAAGGCTAGTGTGCATTATTTCTGAGGATTACATCCGCGGACGTGACGCAGAAAACACAAACGGACAGACAAAGGGGCATGATCATGAAAAGAGACGCTAAAACGTGCCTTAGTGT
>CM052813.1:75064936-75106108 GCA_028533885.1 Nasua narica | reverse complement strand
ACAATTTCCTCTCCAGAAAGGCGGGTGGCGACAAGCAGAGGGGGAAGGATGTGAGCGGGGGCCAAGAGCTGCAGAGGTCTCGGTGGGCACCAGCCGCCCACGTTTTCTGTCCCCTGTGAGCCCAGATCGGCCCCTTGCCTCCCGATGAGGTTTAGAACCGGCTCCAGGCTAAGTCCCGCCTCCCACATCCCAGCCCTTGCACCTCTTGTCCCTGCACGCCTCTGCCTATGAGAAACCCGCCCCAGGTCACCTCGGGGGAGGACAGGCCACCATCCCTCTCGGCAGGAGGACTCTGCGACATCCTGTGGCAGAGACAGGCCCCCACGGCCCAGAGATCCCGAGTCAGCAGGTCCAGGGGATGAGTGCGGGATGGCCGGGGAATCTGTCAAACAGCCCCTCCCGAGGGGTTCTGGGAACCACGGGTGAGGACCCCCCCAGCCGGAGCGTCTGACTGTCCCGCCGGGCCTCTCGAGCAAACCCCGGCCCCCATACCCCGCCCCCGCCCCCGCCCCCTCTCACCCGGTTGGCCGTGACAGCCAGGTTCTGGAGGTTCTGCAGGAGGCCGATGTCGGCGGGGAGGAAGGTCAGGTTGTTGTGGCTGAGGTCCAGGTAGCGCAGCTTGCGGCAGTAGAAAAGCTGGGTGGGGATCTTCTCGATCTTGTTGCGGTTCAGGTAGAGGCGCTCGAGGTTGGTGAGGTTGCCGATCTGGATGGGGATGTAGGCGATGTGGTTGTACCAGAGCTTAAGGCAGGTGAGGCGGTGCAGGTGCTGGAAGCTGATGATCTCCTCGATGGTCTTGAGGTTGTTGTCCTTGAGGTCGATCTCCTGCAGGTTGTGGAGGCTGAAGATGGAGTGCGGGATCCGCTCCAGGTCGCAGCGGATGAGCTCGAGCTCGGTCAGGTTCACCATCTTCTTGAGGCTGTTGAGGACGATGAGCTTGGTGCCCTCGTTGTTGATGGACAGCTTCTGCAGGTGCACGCCCACGTCAGTGACCACCTGCGGCAGCTTGCTCAGGTTGCTCTTGAGCCGCAGCACCTTGAGGCGCTTGAGCTCGCGCAGCCCGTCGATGACGATGTAGCGGTTGTTCTCGGCGCTCAGGTTGCCCGTCAGGTGCAGCTCCTCCAGGGTCTTCAGGCTATAGATCCACAGCGGGATCTCCTTGATGTCCGTGAACTTGATGTGCAGGGCCCGCAGGTTCTCGCGCAGGAAGGCCAGGGCGGGCGCCTCGATCTTGGCCGCCGTGTGGTACAGCCACAGCTCCTTGAGGCCCGTGAGCTGCGCGATGCTGGGCGGGATGGTCACGTCCGGGATCAGCTCCAACTTCAGCACCTCCAGCTCCACCAGGTCGAACACGGTGTCCGGGATGCCGCTGAGCATGAACAGGTGCAGCTCCAGCTTGTCCTGCGCGTTCTTGGTGAGCCGCTGCCGCAGCTTGTCCAGCGTCCACTCGTTGTTGAGGTTCAGCTGCCGCAGCTTGTTCTCGCTCACCTCCGACAGGAAGACGGCGAAGCGCTTCGAGTAGAGCGGGTCATACTGGTCGATGAGGTGCAGCATGAAGGCGAAGTCGTTCTTGACGTCGGGGATGTCGCTGTAGCTGCTCTCCTCGCGGATGGACTCGAACGAGTACTTCTTCAGCGAGCGCCGCAGCATCCACCCGAGCGTGTACATGCAGATGAGGCCGTAGAAGATGACCAGGCTGATGTAGAAGGACGCCAGGATCTTGAAGAGCGTGGCCAGGGGGTGGGCGCAGCGGTACGTGCGGTAGCCCGTCAGGCTCTCGATGTCCACGGTGCAGTCCACGTCGAACTTGATGTTGTGCACGTAGTAGACGGTGTAGCAGATGATGAGGATGAACTTGATCACCTTGATGATGGTCTGCCGCATGTACAGGCGGTACACGATGTCCCCCTCCTCCACGTGGGTGCGGAACTTCTTCACCTTCTCGAAGAGCGCCTTGGCCTGCTCCCCCTCCTTCTTGTCCAGCACGCCCGTCTCCGAGCGGTCCACGATGCCCTGCTCGATCCGGGACTTGGTGCGCTGCAGCATGGGGACGGTGGCCTCCACGTCTTCGCTGACCGTCGACGACTTCTTGTCCATGGAGCCGTTCATCTTGCTGAAGGCCGGCTTCGGGTCGCTCTCTTCCACCACCGTCTCGGACAGGGCCCGGGTGGTCCAGGGCGAGTCGAAGCACTTGAGCAGGATGGACACAAAGTGCTCCAGCTTGGAGCTGGTGCGCGGGAACTTGAACCAGAAGTTGCTGCAGGCCAGGAAGATGAGCGTGTGCAGAAGCACCAGGTAGGGGAAGTACTTGGCGAACCAGTGCAGGCGGTTCTCGTAGCAGACGGCGTCCACGTAGTTGTACTGGTGCCGGTCCAGGTCGTACTTGATGCCCGTGGGGCCCGTGCCGGGGGTCGGCGGCACGGTGGCGTTGGGGTAGCTGGGCTCTGGGCCCGGGGCTGCCCAGCCCCGGAATGAGTCATTGCAGGAGTCCTTGGTGACCCACTTACAAGGCAGGCAGATCATCTTGTCCTGGGTGACCTGCAGCGTGCCCCCGAAGACCGCGATCATCAGCATGACGATGGAGATGTAGTCAGTGAACACGTCCCACCACGGCTTCAGGATCCGGTACGCCGGCTGCGTGTCCGCAAAATAGCGGAGCTCTGTCACCGGAATCATGGTTCGACCTGAAAAGGACCCACAGGAGCGGGTTAACCAGGGCGGCCCGGCTGTCCGGGACCCCGGAGGCGACGGACCCATTGTCCAAAATTCCACCTGGAGTCTAGCTGGGAGTCGCGGCCTTGCCACTCACAGGGGGGCCCACCGATCGGCCTCTCTCCAGAAGCCAGCGGGTCCCCAGGTAGCTGGGAACCCCCCCCCCCGGGCGAAGGCAGGCCGCCTCCCCATTTAACAGACACGAAGACTGAGCCCTGAAATCAGGAGCCGCGCCGACAGAATCTAGTGTGAACTCCCCCGGGGTTCCAGTGGGAGCATTCAGGAATTCCCGTCCAGGCTCCATCCTATTAATGATCAGACTGACCACAGGGGCTTGCTCAAAACTCTCGGTTTGCTTGGAACCAGCTGCGGAGACGCTGCCCCAGTGACCAGAAGAGGTTCCCTCTAAGTGTGAGAAATCTAAACGTACAAGAGGGGGCTCCATGTGAACTCACTTTTGTAAAACGAATGAGGAAGTTTATTTATAAAAGGTTTTATTTATTTGACAGAGAGAGAGATCACGAGTAGGCAGAGAGGCAGGCAGAGAGAGAGGGGGAGGCAGGCTCCCCGCTGAGCAGAGAGCCCGATGCCAGACTCGATCCCAGGACCCCGAGATCATAACCTGAGCCAAAGGCAGAGGCTTTAACCCACCGAGCGACCCAGGTGCCCCACAAATGAGGAAGTTTAAAACATTCTGCAAAGGTGCATGTAATTATGTCCATATAGGATCCTGAGGGGAGAGACAGTGACACAACACACACACACACACAGAGGCATATGCGCGCATGCGCATGCATGGTAGGGCGTGGGGCCAAGCAGAGAAAGGACAAGAAAACAAGACTGGTCTCTGCCCCACGCTAGATGACATCACATTTATGATTATTATCTCTGGCTGTGTGCATCTACCTGTGTGTAAGGAACTAAGCTCAGGGAAGTAAAGTCACCTGCCCAACATCATTCTACCCCTCACGGCAGAGTGAGGGTCAAGACCAAACCCAGGCTTGTCCCTCCACCCCCCTACCTGGGTCTTCATGGCTGCGCAGGCCCCCGTCCACCTGCCTATGCTGAGAGTGCCAGAAGACCACGCCCCGGAGTCCAGCTTCCCCGGCCCCTGGGGTTCCCAGAACTCAGGTCACGACGGGGCCAGCAGACGCCACACCCACCCAGGGCCACCGGCTCCAGCCCAGAGGTCAGCCTTCCCGGCGAGGCCAGGACTCCCAGGCCAGGGTGAATGGGCATCTCACAGGAAGGCCCGGGCCACTAATGACCGGCTGGCTCCTTGTGCCACCCACACTCCTGGGAAGGGGGCACTCCAGGGGCGGGCCCACTGAGTCATACAGCCGACCTCCAGCTGAAAGACACCCGGACACTTGTCCCTCCCTTCCCAGTTCCCCAAGTCCACATGTAGGCAGGCACCCAAAGGCTGGGGACAGGGAGGGAGGAGGGGCCAAGACAGAGGGCCCAAGGGCGTGCGACAGCCTGCTCCCAGAGTGTCCCGAAAGAGACTGCCCCAGCAGGGCGCCAGACGCTGGGGGCGGTGCAGGTTATGACCAGGCAGATTGTGGCTACCGCCTCGCAGTTTTGGAGGGAGAGTGGGTGTGCCAGCCTCCCAGCAAGGAGTTGCCTCTGGACCCCTGCTATCCCAGGGCGTCCTTAGCGTGTGTTGCCTCCGGTAGACTCCTGCTCACTGCTCCGTTTACAAGTGAGGGGACAGGAGGCTGAGAGGGAGGACACAGCCCGGAGCAGTCCCTTCTGGCGTCTGGCTCTTCCCCTCCCCCAGCCCCAAATCCCTGGTCTCAAGCACATCCTGAACTCCCCGCTAGCCCTTGGCTCGGCCCTCCGGGGACAATAAAAGTGACCAAGGTGTGTCCACGCCTCAGGGGCCTCTCGGCGAGTGCGTGGGCAGCAGTGGGAGAGGCATGGGAGTGTCCCAACACCGAGTCTGGACAGGGCGAGGGACAGATGCCACCTCCCTCCTGAGAAGGGCTTCGTGGAGGTTCGCGGGCCAGAGCCAGGGGCCCTGGCGTGGAAAGCAGAGCTGGGAATCCAGCGCAGGACTGGCCTCCTGGGGGCAGGGGCTGTCCGGAGGGTGGGGGTCACCCTCTCGCTGCACCGTGCTTCTGCCTCACCTCGGCCACCAGCTCACTGTGGAACTCTGGACAAGTCATTCCCTCCCCACCCCCCAACAAGTTTTGGGAGAACGCTGGAAAGAAGAGGCAGGCGTCAAACCCCAGGCCTTGGTCTCCAGGGATGCCAGGGAGGGGGCGCCTGCCCCACGACCAGGCCCCCGAGAAGAAACAGCTAGGAGGCTGGGCAGCCCCGTTCCCAAGTAGCTCTTGCTAGGGGTGTGGGGAGCGGGTGGGGGGAAGTCAGGGGCCAACAAGGCTGAGCTGGGATCTGCCGGCCTTGACTGCGCTGCGGGGCCTTGGCGAGGCCCTCGCTGGCTCTCGGCCGCAGGTCCCGCACAAACACTTCAAGCGTCGCTGGGCAGCGCCCCCAGAGTGGCAGGCCTGACCGGGCTTAGCGCAGAGTGGGGCAGGCGGGCTGCTCTGCACGCCATCGTGCTCCTTCAGGGCAGGACTTCGGAAGGTGGTAGGTATTCAGCAAAATCAGCGGGTCTCAAGAGAGGGCAGCAAAGGAGACGGGGCAGGGCAGGGCCCGGGTGTGGCGGGGAGGCAGCGCTGCACTGAGTTTCAGGGGGATGTGGGCTGGGCTGTGCATCCGGACAGGGAGGAAGGCGGAGGCAGGGGCTCCCAGCCCTCCCAGCCCTCCCAGCTCCGCCCAGCCCAGAGGGCCCCGGGGAAGGAAACAGACCCCCCCAGGTAGGGATCTCCACGCAGGGACCCGCCCCAGGAGCCAGTGACTCAAGGGCACTAAACACCCACGCATGGAGGGCGGGTGGGGGTGGGGCAGCTCCCGTTGCCAGACTGAAGACTCTCGGCCAAGTCCAGGATGTGCCCGCTGCTCTAGCACCTTTTCCTTTCTTTCTTTCTTTTTTTTTTTTTTAAAGTAAGCTCTACACCCAACCTGCTGAGTTCACAATCCTGAGATCGAGAGTCGCGCTCTACGGACCGAGCCAGACAGGCGCCCTCACCCGTTTCTTTTCTCAAGATCGTTTTATTCGGGTAATATGTACGTAGGATAAAATTTACCCCTTTAACCTTTTCAGGTCTGTGATTCAGTGTCGTTAAATACACTTCCATGGTGCAGCCGCTACCACCACGGGTCTCCCGAACGTTTCCATCTGGCTAAACTGAAACCCTGTCCCCAATTAAACTCTAGCTCCCCATTTCCCCTTCCCCAGTCTCTGGCCACCACCATTCTACTTCTATTTTTTTTATTTTTTATTTTTTTGAGAGAGATGGGGTTGGGGACAGAGGGAGAGCAGGGGAGAGAAAGTCTCACGCCCAGTGCAGAGCCGGATACGGGACTTGATCTCATGACCCTGAGATCAGGACCTGAGCTGAAACCAAGAGGCGGATGCTTAACCCACTCAGCCACCCAGGCGCCCCTCTACTTTCTGTCTCTGTAAAGCTGACTGGCCTGGGTACTTCCTGGAGGTGGAATGGTAACACTATTTGTGTCACGGTGTCTGGCTTATTTCGGTTAATAGAATGCCCGCAACGTTCATCCATGTTTTGGCATGGATGGCGGAATTCCCTTCCTCTTTGAGGCTGAAACATTCCCCACAACCATTTTACAGATAGGGAAACTGAGGCTCAGAGAGAGAAGCCACGTGCCCAACTTCACCCCACCTGTGACAGAAGCCACCTTCAAAGACAGGCCCACGGGGGAGCCCAGGCATACAGCCCTCCAGGGGGCCGCGCTTGCAGGGCCGATCCCACGTGGCAGCTGCCTTGGGACACGGCTGGTCCGATCAGGAGGGCACCACAGGGAAAGGGGGCAGCTCCAAGGAAGTGGGGCTCCTCCTTCCCAGCTACAGGAAGCCCTTTTCAGGCCATTTCCAGCAGGCAGCGTGTTCATCCCCTCCCTGCGCCGAGCCCTCCCGAACCGGTATGGCCTCCTAGCAGAGGTGTGGAAGAGCTTCTCTCCCAGGGCCTGTTTCCCCATCACGAAGGGAGCAGAGACTGTCGTGGAGGTGACCACATGTTGTAAAAGCTGGTCAAGGTACCCAGGGGCATGTGATCCCAGGCCTGTGCCCACCGTGGGGCCTCCCTTCCGACTGCATCCCACCCCGAGGTCAGCCAGCGAGGCTTGGTTCCAGAGCCGGGGATGCCAGCAGACACCCCCTGGCCCCGGTCATCCCTGCCTCATGCCAGCACGGAGGGAATGACATGTCCAGGAGTCAGGACTCCTTCCCTAGAAGGTGGCACGCCGGTCTCCCCATCCATAAGGTGGGGGGAGGGAGAGGGGAGGGAACAGATGCCCCGCCAAGCTCTCAGGACCGTCAGAAGTCACAGAAGTGAGGCTTCCCAAACTGCCTGTGTGTGGTCCCTGAGTCAGGAGGAGAGCAAGCCCCGAGCTGCACGGTGTGAGCTTAGCGCTGGAGGGACAGCGGGGCCCGTCGGGGCTCCGGCCTGGATAGTGGGGAGATCCTGGGCAGGCATCTTCGTGTCTCTGAGCCTTAGCAACCCCCGATTTGTGGAAGGGGGCTGAAGCAGACAAGGGCTTGGCCCCCCAGAGCAATCCTGACTTCGACAGACAGTCAGGGTGACTGAAAAGTGCCCAGAACAGGAGCAGAAAGGAAGGAAAGCCACCCACAGGCCTCGAAGACACCTGGCAGGGACATGGGTAGGCGGGGCCTGGCCCACAGTAGGGCAGTGAGCACTTCCTGCCACTAGAATGCAACGTGGCCTTTTCAATGGAACCAAGGAGCTCTGTATGTAATGCTACTGTGGAAACAAGCGAGATCCAGAAAAATAAATAAATACAGTCCCATTCTGATAAACCCTTGACCAACAGTCCCTGCACCGTGAAGAGGGAACGCCCTCTCAGAGTGGGAATAAGAAATAGAATGAAAGGAAACTGTGATTTTTTTTAACCAAGGTGCATTATCTTTGTGATTGAAATAATTGTAGAGTTCCAAAGAAACAGAGCTGAAAGCAAGAAAGAAAAAAAGAAAGGAAGAAAGAGGGCACCCGGCAGCTCAGCCAGTTAAGCTTCTGCCTTCGGCTCAGGTCATGATCTCAGGGTCCTGGGATCGAGCCCCACATTGGGGGGGGGGGGGTCCTTGCTCAGCAGGGAGTCTGTTTCTCCTTTTCCTCAACCCCCTTGCTTGTGATCTTCCTCTCTCAAAGTTCTCTTTCTCTCTCAAATAAATAAATAAAATCTTGGATGGAAGGAAGGAAGGAAGGCAAAGAGAGAGAGAGGGAGAAAGAGAGAAAGAAAGAGAGAGAGAGAGATTGGCCCTTAAGTATGGGGATCAGGTGTTCTTTTAAAGCCCTGAGAGGGTAGTTCAGGGACGGCAACTGTCTGGGAAAGATTCTAGCACAAGAATCAGTTACAGGAATGCTCATCACAGTGGTATTTATGCCCTAGGAAAATTGGAAACCACCCAGATGCCCATTATGGGCTGACTGGTTAAATACTTATTAAATGATCAGATGATGGAATACTATGAAATAATGAAAACACGTTAGAGCAAGACACCTGATGACTTGGTGAGAGGAAAACTGTCTGGAGTATGTTACCTGCCAAAGTAGGTAACAGGGGAGCCTGGGTGGCTCAGTCGGTTGAGCACCTGACTCTGGATTGCGGTTCAGGTTATGATCTCAGAGTCCTGGGATTAAGCCCTGTGTCGGGCTCTGCAGTCAGCAGTGAGTCTGCTTGAGATTCTCTGTCTCTCTCTCCCTCTGCCCCTCCCCCTGCTCATGCTCGAGCTCTCTCTCTCTCACAAATAAAACCTTAAAGAAACAAAAATAGCCTCAATGATTTGGAAGAACAAGGTGAGAGGAGACTTACTACAAAGCTACAGGAATTTAGCCGATGTGGTGCTCAGGTAGGGATAGATGGATGGACCACAGGAACAGAAGAGCAAGCCTAGACACAGACCCCAAAATGTCTGGAAACAGACACGACAGTGTTGGCTTTGCAGGTCAAGGGGAAAGAACAGGAGTCCATGAGCGGGAGCTGGCTCTCAGCTACTCATATGAGAAAAGCATAGCCTCATCCACTTCCTTATATGAAAATAAATTCCAACGAACTGAAGCCCTAAGCCAAAACCTGAAAATGTTTAAAGAAAGAGCTGAGAGATCAACTTAGGACAGGAAAGGATTCCCGATCACAAAGAATCCAAATCCTTACAGAAGACTGATACCTTGATCATATTAAGTTAAAACATATGCGCATCAAAGAACATAATAAGTAAAAAGAACCCACAGACTTGTTCTCTAACAAGTCTGTGCATATTTGAAATGTGCACAACTACCAAAGGATTACTATCCAGGACAAATATAGAACTCCTACAAACACAAGAAAGAGACACAACAATGGAAAGAAATGGCAAAATACACAAATAGGGCATCTGGGCAACTCAGTCAGTTGAGCATCTGACTCTTGATTTAGGCTCAGGTCATCATCTCAGGGTCGTGAGATCGAGCCAGGAGTTGGGCTCCGCACTCAGCAGGGAATCTGCTTGAGGTTCTTTCCCTCCCTCCTCCCCTCCCTCCGCCCGTCTTCTCAACCTCCCCATGAGGTCATGCGCGCACATGTGTGCGCACGCTCTCTCTCTGAAATAAATAAAATCTTGAAAAAATGAATAGACAACTCAAGAAAAAACACACACGGAAGGTAATATATGAAATTAACTCCTGACTTCATTACTAATCAGGGAATGCAATTGGAGGCCATTTCACTCCCCCGTGACTGGCAAAAATGCTGAATGCCTCGTGGAGGTTAGGATGCACACATCCTACAAATGCTGCCGCTTCTCTCCTCGTTAGAGATCTCAGAGAATTGTTTCACACACACCTGGAGCCATGGACAAAAGTGCTCATTGAAGCGCTGTTCCTAACAGCCCCAAATCAGCAGCCATCCCATCCATTAACAGGAGAAAGGATAAATCATCATCCTCATACAATGGAATGCTAAAGCAACGAGTTAATGATCTATACCTGCGTGTACCAACGCGAACAGACCTCAAGAACAAACCTGAGCCAAAAAACACGCTAGAGGGTAATACCTCAGGGGTTACGCAAGGGTTTCTATAGTGTATATTTCCCAGTGTAGTACAGCTATAGATACAGGCATGGAGAGCCCCCAGATCAAGATGACGATTTCAGGGAGCACCTGGGTGACTCGGTTGGGTGACTGCCTTCGGCTCGGGTCATGATCCTGGGGTCCTAGAATTGAGTCCCACATCAGGCTCCCATCTCCACGGGGAGTCTACTTCTCCCTCTGACCTTCTCCCCTCTCATGCTCTCTCTTACTCTCTCTCTCAAATGGATAAATAAAATCTTAAAAAAAAAAAGATAATGATTTCAGGGGTGCCTGGGTAGCTCAGTCATTAAGCGTCCACTTTCGGCTCAGGTCATGATCCGATGCGATCCCCGCATCGGGCTCCGGGCTCGGCAGGAAGCCTGCTTCTCCCTCTGCCACTACTTGTGTTCCCTCTTTTGCTATGTCTCTCTGTCAAATAAATAAATAAAATCTTAAAAAAAAAAAAAAAGGAGGCAATAATTTCATCCGCAGAGGGAAAAGAAAGGGATTGGGGAAGCTGCTTCACTTGTGCCTCAAGTATTTTAGAGAGAGAGAGACTATATCTGAAGCAATTAGTGTAAAATATGAAGGTCTGACAAAGGTGAGTCCTGACACAGCGATATTTGCTCTGGTTTCAACCTTTTCTGTGTACTTCAACTATTTCATATAAAATTTACCAAAATAATCATCCATTTCTACCCCTCCTGGTGGGTCTCCTCTCTGTTCCTGGCACCTGCCAGGCTCGGCAGGAGGCAGCGGGTCTGGCCCCATTGCCGGGGCAGCAAATTCAGCTCCTCCTTCCAGCTGGCCGGCTGCTGAGCGACGCAGCAGCACCTGGGGTCTCTGCCAGTCCCACAGAAGGCAGTCCCACCCCGCTCTGGGGCTGCCCTGCCCCCAGGGAGCTGCCCAAGTCGGGAAGAGGCAGCCAGATCCTTTCCACGGCGCAGCACACGCAGGTGGGGAGAAGCCGGGCCTCGTTCCTCTGGTGAGGCTGGAGGGTCCCTGCCCCTGGCGGGGGCAGGGGGAAGGTCAGAGAAGCAACCCGGGGAGCCCCTATCTTCCTCTTGGTGGCAGGCAGATCTCGGGGAGTGCAAAGAGCAAGAGCTTTGGAGTTGCGAAGACACAGGTTCAAAGCCAGCTCTCGTCTGAAATCATTCCAGGACCCCAGGACCGATTACTAGCCCCGGGCTCCGTTTTCACAACTTTAGGATAAGAATAGTACTCCCTGCCTCATCTCTCTGGATATAGGGACCCCAAATATGTCCAAAGGGTTATTAGAGAAAAAAAAGATGCGGTCCAGTAGAGGAAAATACAGGTTCCCTGAAAGAAGCCAGTCGCAAAACGACAAACGCCGCAGGAATCCACTCGTATGAGGTAAACAGGCAAATTCATAAACACAGAAAGTGGAAGGGTGGGTGCCAGGGGCTGGGGAGGGGAGGGCACGCTGCTAGTGTTTACCAGGACGGAGTTTCCGGTTGGCAAGATGAACACAAATTCTGGAGATCCGTGGTGGCTGCACCTGGACGTGACGGTAATAATGCCACTGAAGCGACACTTAAAAACGGTGAGGATGGTGATCTTCCGGTTACGTGCATCTGACCGCAATTTAACGAAGTTAGGAAAAGAGGAGCATGATCTCATTCTTCTTTAAAAAAAAATTATATCATGGGGCGCCTGGGTGGCTCAGTGGGTTAAGCCTGCCTTCGGCTCAGGTCATGATCTCGGGGTCTTGGGATGGAGCCCAACATCGAGCTCTCTGCTCGGCAGGATGCCTGCTTCCCCCTCTCTCTGCCTGCCTCTCTGCCTACGTGTGGTCTCTCTCTGTCAAATAAATAAATAAAATCTTAAAAAAAATTCTATCAGTAACTTATTGCTGTATGCGTAGAAAAATCTGGAAAGCTATACGTAGAACTGTACATAGTTAAGTCCGAGGGTGGATAAGATTGGAGAGGGTTGTCTATACGACACACTTTTCTATCATTTAAAATTGGGGCATTTAGGAGTTGGAAAAATACCTGCAGAGAAAAGGCTTTCCTCACTGTGCGGTTTCAGAAGATCGTAAAAGTTGACAAGAAGTACCTGCCATCTCCAGTGTCAGAAGGTGAGCCTGCCTGGCCTGCCCTCCGGGTGACAGACCCTCCACAGGGCGCCCTCCTCCCTGTAGGGAAGGAGAGCCCAGGCTGCGGAAGCTCAGACCCTGGGAACAAATGACCTTTGCTCTGAGCCTCAGTTTCCTCAACTGCAAAATGGGAATATTGCCAAACCTACCTTAGAGGCTTACTGTGACAACTTCAATGACATAACGTATCCTGCCTGTGGCCCAGAGGAAGGTGCGCTCTGATTACAGCCCATCTGCCATCGCAGAAAACCCTCCCGGAGCTCAGTGGGGGAAGGCACGGGGGCAGGGGGGGTTTGCTGAGCCGCAAGGAGAGGCACCGGGAGCCCCCCAGGACCTGACCTGTCACACAGGCCACACGCAAGAGCCTTGAACTTCTGGAGCCCCTGCCAGGCTCAGGCCCCCAGGAAAGGATGGAGGTAGAGAGTTGGCGATTTCCCTTGACATTGTTGATTTCCCCCCATGCTTCTTCTGGATGAGGAAGAGAGTCAAAGAAATGCCCTGCAGCCCACTCCGGCCCAGAGGCGGACCACCCAAGCGTGGTCCAGCCCCCGTGTCAGCCTGCAGACCCTTGGCTTTCACACCGGAGCCGTGGCCGGCGGGCTGGGCTGCGGGTAAACAGGGCACAGAGAGCCTTTTGTTCAAGCCCAAAGAGAGATGCTGGGCAAGCTTCCCGGACAAGAGGGGAGGCAGGCGCCCCTCCTTGTACCACGCTTGGGAAGGCAGTCTGTCTGTCCGCCGCTCTCCCAGGGAAGGGGGAAGGGCCATTCCCCAGAGGCCTGAGGAAGACAGTGGGTCAGGAAGACAGTATGGCCTGCAAGGGCTCCGGGCCTGTGACTCTCCTCCTCGGTCAGCCCCGCTGGGCCTCCTCTGGTCCCAGAGCCAGGAGTGGGAGGAAAGGTCTCACCTCGTCATCGGCTGCACACAGCCCCCACCCACTCAAGAGCAGGGCACTGCCTGCTCGGCCCCCACACCCACTTTGGGTGAGTCAGCAGCGGGCTGGGGGCACTGCCTGGCTTGGCGCTCGGCCCGCGTAGAAAGGCACGCCCTCACTTCCCGGGAAAGGAAGAGGGGAGACGGTCAGGGCAGGAGGAGGGAGGCACAGGTTTCGTTTCCAAACTGCTCTCACATTTGGACTGGGCCTCCCAAACAGGTCCGTCCTCCTGCCATCTTGCCAGACTGCGGCCTACCTTACAGGGTGAAGGGTGACCGGTGAGGGACGCCCACCGGGGGCTCCCAAGCCAAGCCCACGGAGCAGCAGGTCAGCCTGGGGGCCCAAGCCGCCCCCTCGCCCCCCCAGGCTGGCTTTAGAGCCCCCAGCTACTGAGATGGATGACATCCAACACTGTGCCCGGCGCTTCCTGGGCCTCAGCTCCCAGTCACTTCACCAGCGGGTGACCTTGGGAAAGGCACCTTGCCTCCCCGGGCTCTGGTTTCCTCGTCTGTAAAATGGCTCATGACTTGTAGCGAGGACTGAACGATAGAGTCTGTGGAAAGCTCCGGCCCAGCGCCTGCCGCCACGTTAGCTGCTGTGACTGTCACGGCAGGTTTCACCAGTCCCTTTATGGAAGAGAGGTTAAGTGACCCGCCCCAGGCCACAGAGCCGGAGGTGGTGGGACAGAGCCCCACAGGGCTGACTTTTCATGGTGCCCATCGCCTCAAAGGCAAGCAGGCCTCCCGAGCCCTCCCTGAGCACCCAGAACCCTGGAAACGCTTCCTAGAACAAGACTCCCTTTTCCTGTGGGGCACGTGGAACCAAGCCCTCTGCAGAGAACCCTGGTGGGACACACGCAGATGCCTCTGGTGTCGCGGGGACAGTTTTAAGGAAACTCTAGAAGGGAGCCCTACTCTGCCGGGTCTGGGCCCACGGGGACAGAGGGGCCTCGGTTGGCTGCGAGCACCAGCACCGCATGCCTGGGCCAGTTATGGACTCGGGGGCCGGAGCACCCACGGGAGGCTGCAGACACATCTGCCGAGACCCCAGGGGACCAGGACCGAGGCCAAGGTAAGCTGCCTGTGGCCCGGCTTTCCGGGCTGGAAGGGCAGGATCCCCGTGTGCCCAGCCCCCGCTCAGCGCACCTGTCGACAGCCGACCCTGTCAGAGGGCGTGAGTTTGGTGACGGCGCCTTGGAGGGTGTCCGGGTGGCACGTGAGGGTTGTGGAATTTCTAGAGCCCCTTTCCCTCCGGCGGAAGGTTTCTCCCGGCAGGCTGTACGGCAGCAGTCCATTTAATTTTGAGGTTTTAGGCCCTCAAGAGACAGTTAAACATAGAACTTGCTATGAGATGCAGTAGGCACATACTGGGAAAGATAGCAGGGGATGTTTGCGGCTGGGAGGAAAGACCGTTCTAGAAACCTCAGTCCCACACATCGTTGAAGAGGGACGATGAACCCCCCCACACGTACTGGGAAGTCACTAGAACCCCCGGTCCTGAGGGGAGCTCAGCCTGCTTCTCCACCAAAGGCTGATCACGTCGGGGGCTGATCAGCTTCTCCACCAAGGGCCAATCAGAGGCCGGGACCAGGGCTGAACGCGTCGCCCTGCTCAGTGTCTGCAGCCCTCCAGCCTCGCGGCAGCCTGG
The DNA here is from genome assembly GCA_028533885.1 of Nasua narica. NCBI lineage: Eukaryota > Metazoa > Chordata > Mammalia > Carnivora > Procyonidae > Nasua > Nasua narica. The sequence continues at coordinate 75,091,541 of CM052813.1, read as the reverse complement.
CAGCATCCTCAAAATGTGGATTCCTGCCCCCCACCCCCATCCCCAGCTCGGACTCTGCAGTGTTTGGTGAGGCGGGTTCCTGGGGAACCCCGCACTGAAAGCAAGCCCCTGGGCTGCTCGGAAGTGCCTCTGAGCCTCAGAACCTGGAGAAGAAGAAAAACGGAAGGTTGGGTAGAAAGAGCCCAGGCCGCCAAGGCAAACAGATCTGGGTTCAAGTCCCAGCTCTGCCACCCATGGCAAGAGCCCTCGTCCCTCCGAGCCTCAGCCTTGAGCCTGCAAAGCGTGGAACCGCCTCACAGGGGAGGGCTGCTATGTGTATGTGGTGAGCTGGCGCACGGCCCGCCCGGTGCTCAGACCTCGGCCGTGGAGGACGACCAGGGACACAAAGGCCCTGCTGCTAGGAGGAGGGAGAAGGCGGAGAGGCCAACTCCTGGGGCCAGAAGTGTCTCCAGCGAGAAGAAAAGAGAATGCAGGGAAAGAACAGGAAGAAACACAGGTGAGGAAGGCAGGCCGGTGAGGCTGACGAGGCCACCAGGTAAGGACCCTACCAGACCACAGAAACAGGTGGCCAGGCCTGAAACCCTTCCTGCCCCAATACAGTGTCTCTAGACCCAGGTCACAGGGCGGCCTTCTCCTCACTTGCCCACCCTCAAGGTTACAGCCCAAAAGGAGGGGCACCTGGCTGTCTCAGTCGGTGAAGCATCTGCCTTCAGCTCAGGTCATGATCCCGGGGTCCTGGGATCAAGTCCCGCGTCAGGCTCCCTGCTCATCGAGGAGTCCACTTTTCCCTCTTCCTCGGCCTCTCCCTCCTCCTGCTCATGCTCTCACTTTGTCTCTCTCAATGAATAAATTAAAAAAAAAAAAAAAAAAAACCTGAAAGGAGAAAAACACACCTGGCTGACTTAGTCAGTGGTGCATGTGACGCCTGATCTTGGGGTTGAATTTGAGCCCCATGCTGGGTGTAGGGACTACTCAAAAATAAAATCTTAAAGGGGCGCTTGGGTGGCTCAGTCATTGAGCACCTGCCTTCGGCTCAGGTCATGTTTTCAGGGTCGTGTGGGATCGAGCCCCGTATCGGGCTCCCTGTTCAGCAGGAAGCCTGCTTCTCCCTCTCCCACTCCCCCGGCTTGTGTTCCCTCTCTCTCGGTCTCTCCCTCTGTCCAGTAAATAAATAAAATCTTTTAAAAAAAAACACAAAAACGCAAACCTGAAAGGAACATTCCAAAGGGACCAAGACTGCCCCCGGGGAAGTGCCAGGGTAAATGAATCCAGACCACACTCAGGCAACACGCAACTCATGTGTGTCCCTCCCAACCCCCAACCCGGGCCCTGCCCCAGGCAGACAGCGGAGGCTGAAACCTCTCAGGCCTGCTCATGCCGCTGCCTCCACGCTGTCCCTGGCACGGAGGAGGAATTCTCATCTCAGATAAGTAGGACCTGCTGCTTCCTGCTCATCCCGGGCCAGAGAGACCTCAGCTCAGGCCTCCCCGCTCCTCTCCGGGAGGCAGAGTTCCTCAAAACCAACAGGAAACTCCCGCAGGGCAGGGCTGGGGTTTGCTGACCTTGTCCCAATAAACAGGAGAGTCAACAAAATCACACACCAGGCATTTCCTAACCCCCCTGTGCTGCTGTAAATGCCCTCACAGACAGCTCCAAGGGGGAGGGGGGGATGAAGCAGGAAACGAAACAGGAGCAAACGGCGAACCAGCAGCCCGACCGAGACTTGACGTGGGAAAAATAAGTGAACAGTAATAATACATGTGGAATAACGCACTCCTCCCTGTTCGTGTCTCTGGAGATGGGGGTCATGGGAGACTTTCGCTTTCCATGACATCAAAATCAAAACATTATAAAAACATAACAGCGAACGTGCAACTATGTTGGTAATTACCCCCCCAAAAAAAGGTTCCTATTTCTTTTAAAATCCAAGCTGGGGAGGGCCCGGTCTTCCTTAGCCAAAAGCTGAGGTGACAGGTGGATGCAGGGAGGCCTCGGGTGCGAAACAAAGGACCCTGACCCGGGATTCTAGGATTTGGTTCCAGCCCCCCATCCCTCCTTCCTTCCTGAACTCTTGGACAAATGGCATCCTCCCTCTGAACCTCAGTTTCCATATCTGTAAATGAGGGACAAAGGCCACTGCCTGCGCTTCCTCAGATGGCCAGAGGAAATCACTGATAAGGGTGTGTTTTATAAATTACAAAGTGGCCCACCCAATGCCGCTCAGGTTCCGGCAGGCGTGCCTCCCCGGGACAGGCTCTGTGAAGTGCTTTCCCGCTATCAACACGCTTAATCTTCAAAATACCCTACAGGGAGGTAAAGTGCTAAAATTATGGCCTCTTTACAGCTCAGGAAACTGAGGCTCAGAGAGGGAGGGTGACTGCCCGCCCCCGCCGTCCCTCACTGAACACGTGACAGCGAGGATTCAAACCCGCGTCTGACCGTTAAGTCTGGGTCCTTAACCAGGGCACTCTCCTGCCTTTGAGAACCGGTTCCCAAAGTGCCGGCCCAGGAACCCGGGTCCCCAAAGGGGTCTGTGTGATCAAACAAGCGTGGGGACACACGGCGCGCCGACTCTCCCTCTGAGGGGGTCAAGCTCGCTCCGACGCCGTCAAGGCTGAGAAGCCCCGCAGCGGGGACAACCTGTTTCCCAGGGTTAGCGAACCACCATGACCACAGAAACTGGTGTTCCGTGGAACACACCTCGGGAGACGTGGTTACAGGACGGTCTGGTTAACAGCCCGCACTGACAAGATCTGCGCCGAGAAAGAAAAGAACAGAGGTTCACAACGAGACCCGACACGAGCATCTGAAGTCCAGCAGCCGCATCTTCCCCCGCCGGCCACAGGGTCGGGAGAAGGAAGACGCGGGCTGTCTCCTGCCACCTTTGCCCTCGGTGCCCTGGGTCTACGGTAAGAAGAGCAGAGGGCCGCAGAGATGGAGAGAGCGCCCTTTGCCCCCCAAGCTGGGGAAGGCACCTGACTGGGGCCTGGCCTGGAGGGAAAGGGGCCCAATCCTTACCCCGTGGACGGCTCTGCTATCTGCGCGCTGGCTGCCGGTGCTGAGGCTGGCCCACGTCTGTCTGGGCAGGGTGTCGGCATTCCTCTCGCTCCATGGAAGCTGCCTCCCTACGAGAAGTAAGAGCTACCGTCAGCGTTACCTGCTGTGCTGCCAACGCTCCCTGAGTGCTCACTCGGCGCCAGGCCCCGGGCCTGGCTCTTGGGGTGACAAGAGAGAGAGCCAGACAGGCTACTGGGAGGTGCCAAGTCGACAGTCACCGTGGGCTGTGGGGAGCCTGGGGCTCTGCTGGGGGTACCTGGCAGCTAGGGGAACACAGAAGAAGCACCAGACCCAGACTGGGAGGAGGGCAGTGGGGAGGAGGGTGAGAGAAGGCTCCCTCAACAAGGTGTTGCCTGAGTTGACTCCTGAGGGAGAGCAGAAGCTGGAGAAAGAGCATTCCAGGCAGAAGGAACAGCACAAGTTTGCCTGGAAGGGAGAGAACATGACATCTAGACAATGCCGAGTGGTTCAGTCTGATATCTAGACAGTGTTGAGTGGTTCAGTCTGACTAGAGCTCGGACCCGAGGAGGAAGGTGGTGGGACAGGAGCCACAGTGGGGCGAGTTGGGTCCAGGCGAAGACACAGCCTCAGCCCAGACACACGAATTCAACTCAAACACAAAATCCAACTGGCACCTATGAGTCAGGGAGCATTTAGTGAGCACCTACTGCACTCCAGGCACTCTGCTCAGAACCATTCACAAAACTGACAAGGACAAGTCATCAGGGTGGGGAGGGAAGTATGATCAGAGCCCAGTAGGGGTTGCCGGGTGGGGAGTGTCTAAACCACTAAGAGTGGGGAGGGTGGCTCAGCCAACGGGAAAGGCCAAAGGATAAGCAGGAGCTGAGAGGAAGAAGGGGGTGCACGGCAGACAAAGGGACCTGAATGGCTCTGGGAGGGACTGTGGAGCCTTTTAACCAAGTGTACCAGTGAGCATTTCGCGCACCTACTCAATGCTAGGCATCGTGCTGGGAGGAAAGAAGGAGAAGACAGTCCCCAGCCTGCAGGGGAGCTACATCAATTACCCAGCAAACCCACACAGGATGACGGCAACTAGCAGTAAAGTACCTAGGGTTGTAAAGGCACAGAGGCCACTAAGCCAGACTCTACCGTCACCCCGTGCTCCTCAAGGATGGGGTCCCCACTGAGGCTGAGCAGCCCAGTCACCTGCCATGGCACAGCCTGAACCAGAACTCCAGCCTCGGGACTCGCTGTCACTGATTCTTCTGGTCCTCCCTCTTCCAGGAAACACACACTGACACCGCCAACATATTCACCCAGAGCTAATGCCTCTTCCTCTGTAATATTTCTATTATTATACTGGCCACTGTGTCGATGCTTTCCTGCCTGCCTCTCCTCCCAGACGGCAGCCCAGGAGGCCAGGGACTGTGTTCTCCAGCATCATTCTTGGGCCAGGCCAGGCACTTACTAAAGAACGGCTAAATGGATGAATGGACGAATGAATGATTGAAGGATCAATGGATGGAGAGATGGTGTGCTGGGCTCTAGGACTCCTCACCCATCCCACCTGACTCCTCATGACGTCTTAGACCATTAATCTATGCCTCAGTGTCCCCATGTGAAAATCTGCAATCACCTCCACTCTCAGGAAAGGGAGTCAGGAACCAGGGTGATCTTTTCCCTCCAGCTGCTGCAGATGAGGTCCAGCCCCCGCCAGGCAGCAACTCAAGGCCCAGCCACTTCCCCAGGTTCTGACCCAATGGGGCAATCCTCAGGACCCCCCTCTGTCCAGAAAGGCCACTCAGAGTTTTCCAAGAAAACTGCTTCCTAGTGGGTGTGCCCACGGGATGGAGTACAAAAGCACATCATTGAGTTAGGGGGAGGGGAGTCACAAACATTCCTTGGTCCTCCGCGCTGTACCCTGGAAGGCAGAGGGGCATTAGACCAGACCTAAAAGCACCTCTAAGACTGGGAAGACAGGAAGGCAGAGGCCAGTCATTCGTGCCCCAGCATCTCTCCAGTCCACCAGCACAAGTCATCTGTCCTTGCCTCCCCTCATAAGCCAGAGAAAGACTTGACCTTCACGAAGGCAATGGCAGTGTGACTGAGCCACGGGCACTGCCCAGCTCTCTGAACAAACTCCCACTCCCCCACCCGCGCTGCAGGAAATATCACCAATAGCAGACCCCCTCCTCCTCCTGCCTCCAGTCTGTCTGTCTGCCGGTCTGTGTGCTCAAAGAGGTTAAAGAAACTCCTAATGGAAAAGGTGGGTGAGGCCCATGGGAACCTTTCAGCTCCGCCAAATCCCTCCTCCACAATTTAGGCCCAAATTCCCTTTCCCTCACAAGCTCTCTCCCTCCTCATCCTCACACCCCATCCTCCAAAGGCTTCCTGGGATAGAGCCGGGGAAGAAGCATCAGGGGAGTGTGGTCAGCCCCACCCTTCCAGCCAAGTCCTAATCAGAAGAGTGCCGGACTCCCCCCAACCATCTCTCCTCCTTCCCAAAAAAGGCAGTCTATAGTTGCATCAGCGGAGCAGCAGCCCAATCTTGGTTCACTCCAGTCCAGACCAAGGGGAAAAAGCAGTCAACAAAAGAAGCAGAATCATTGTGAACCCCAACCTCCCTGGCTATGCTCCTTCAGCCTGGGAGCCAACTTTGCTGGATCTCCAGCCCCGGACCTCATCAGATCTGGCTCTCGGGCCCATACGGATGCACAGGACATGGGCAGGGCCTCGGGCCTCAGACCCTGAACAGGTCCCCCCGGAAAACCCCAGTCCGCACGGGTTCCAAGATCTCAGCCAGGGATCCTGCCCCCAAGTCAGGGCACTGTTCCCGCCAGATCAAGAGGAGGGAAGGGTCCAAGGGAAGTGGAGTGGGCCAGGAGCCCAGGAAAAGAGAACAGGGGAAACCTTTAAAAACGAAAAAAAAAAAGAAAAAAAAAAGGCCGCCAAGGAGAGGTTCCAAGGTGGAACCTCTACGGAGTGGGGAGCGTGTGCGTGTAGGGTTTAGGATCTGGGGGAACCCAAGAGATGACAAGGGGACCTGGGGGAGCCCAGGCGGAAACTCCCAGTATGTAGAGCGCAGGGAAGCACTGGGGTGCCTGGGAGGGGGCTCGCGCGCCGCGGCACCTGGGAGAGGGTGGGGCCCCAGAGACCTGGAGTACGGGGGAGCCAGGAGGTAGGCCGAACTGAGCTGCCGCGGGAGGCCCCCAGAGAGCCAGCCGGGGCGGGCAGAGCCCGAGCTGCCCGAAGCGCCCGGAGCCGGGCAGCTGGCCGGGGGCGTGTAGGAGTGGGTTTCGAGAAGTGACAGCTCATGCCCCTTTCCCCGCCCCACCCACTCACTTGGTCCCGCCGGGTCCGGCCGCCCGGCAGGCAGCCCCGCACCCCAGCCGCTCCGTCCCGCCGCCGGCCGCTGCGCCCCTCCGGCGCCTCCTTTTGTTTGTCCCTCACTGCACCACTCAGCCTCCTCCGCCCCGGAAGTGACGTCACCACAGGCGCGAGCGCGGCGGCTAGGGCGTCGCCATCTTTTTGATGGGAACTCTCTGAGCCTTAACACCCTCGGCTCCTAGGTGGCGCCATGTTGGTTTGGGGCGGAAGTAGAGGAGACTGGGCTCGGCCCCCTTAAAGGGACAGGGACGTCTGTAACCTTCTGGGCGCGCTGGGGGACGAAGCGGTGAAGCCGCCGAGGCGGGGGTGAGTAGCTAGTGCCTGGGGGTTGCTTCCCTGAGGTCGGGTGCCGAGGCCAGAGGACCTGGTAGCCGGTTCCGAGCTCGTTTGTGGCAGAATGCTCGCTGCGTTTGATGCTGCTGGTACGGCGGAGTGGCTGCGCCGAAATCTTAACCCAGTCTGGAGCCACCCGCGGGGATAAATTGCGCGCGCTTGACGCTGACCCGCACTCGGACGCTGAGACCCGCCAGGCTGTCCTCTCTGCACCCACCTCCCGCACCCCCATCCGCCCGGGTGGTATCTGTGGGGAGGATGAAGCCAAAGGTAGCCTGGCCATTTATGGGCAGAGCCGGGGCTGGCACCGGGACACGGCTCAGTGGAGCCCGAGTCCTCGCAGTTCCCACACTGACAATAGTAACGGCAACCACGTTAGGAAATAATCCATACAATGGAATGCTGTGCAGCCATTAAAACGAAAAATGTTCCGTATGCGCTAACATGGAACGACTTCCAAGATACTTTAGATTAAAAAGAAAGGGGGAGGGGGCAAAAAGACCTGCGTTTATCGGCGCTATAGTTTGTGGAAAAGAACGCGTGTGTGAGTGTGTGCGTGTCTAAAGGTCTGTTAAAATGCACAAGAAGGGGTTAAGTGTGGTGGCCTCGGACAGGGGAACTGGAGTCCTGGGTACCTGGGCAAGTGGGGAGAATTTATTTTTTAAATAAGATGATGAAGATACAAGGGCTCCCATCCATCAAGCCTTGAGCCAGTGCCTGGGTTCAGCCCATCCTGCTGGAAGGTCTGATTTTCCCCTGTGGTTAGAGGAGGGAGTAAGGCTCAGAGATTAGGGACTCAAGTAAAACCTGCCGGCCTGGAAGGGGAGAAGCTGGAATTTGAGCCCTGCAGGGTTTTAAGCTAATCGCAGGGGTCACCTTATCCCACTTCCCACTGAGAAGCTTTTTTGTTATCAACCACAGCTCTATCCAAGTAACTTTATTGGCTGTTTACCAGTAGAACAGAGATAACTGGGAAGTGTAGAATGAAGAGAGGAACACTGGAGGCTGGAGCCCAGACTAGGTTCAAGGCTTGCCCCTTTGCAGCCTCTGTGAACCTGGCACATCCCTCCCTGAGCCTCCGTGTCCCCACCTGTAGAACTAAGGAGCGCGACCACAATGCCACCGGTGCCCCGCCTGTACTACTTTGGGCTTTAAGTGCAGGTGAGCCCCATTTTACAGATCAATAAGGGAAGCACAGAGAAATTAAGAAAGTTGCCCAAAGGGGGGGGGGACTCCCCCACTAACTGAGAGATATTGCTGCGCTTCTGGGTCTCCCTCAGCCTCCGGGGATTGTCCACACTAATACTCTGGGGAGCCCTCTGGTCCTAGTTGAGCTCCCAGAGGCTGAGGATCTGGTGGAGAACAGGACAGACACATAGCTCTTGTCCCTGAGGTCTAGTGAGGGTGACAGACAGCCCAGCACTTAGCATCTGTGAGGAGCTCTGTGGTGGGCAGCAGCTCAGGCCTTGGCAGGAACCTCTGGCTCAGCCCGGTTGGAGTCAGGGCTTCTCAAAGTAGATAACTTTTTTTTTTTTAAGACTTTATTCATTTATTTGAGAAAGAGACAGAGAGAGAGCATGAGCGGAGGGGAAGGGGCAGAGGCAGAGAGAGAAGCCGACTCCTCGCTGAGCAAGGAGCCCAATGCGGGACTTGATCCCAGGACTCCAGGATCATGACCTGGAGCCAAAGGCAGATGCCCCCCCCCCCCCGACTGAACCCCCCAGGCGCCCCTCCAAATAGGTAACTTTTAATCTGTGTCTGAAAAACGTGTAGGATATCTGGAAGGAGGAATGATAAGGCTGGAGATCCAAGCAGAGGGGCACGCTCATCCCGGAAGGTAACTGACATGATCAGAGACCACACAACACTTAACTTTTGTGTATATGCCAAAGAGTAGGACTTCCCGATTTTATAATCCAGGTGGGGGCGACAAAGGAACACAGGAAAGTTAATAGGAAGGAGGAACTTCTCTACTGACACCCCACCTCCCACCTGGACACCCCACCCCCACCCCAATCCCTGCTCCCCCTCCTGAGTGGCAGCCAGCTGTCTAAAGCAGTAACTCTGCCCTTGCCAATCAAGGTGTTAGTACTGAAAGTTCCTGTCTTTTGGGCTGTTTACGCTCACTGGGGTTCTCAGGTTGCCACTGCCCTTGGACATCCAATTGGACATGGCCCCTCCCCCGCTCCAGTTCTGTAGCCAGCAGGTCAAAGTCGCTCTGGCTACAGTGGGAGAGAAATCACTGCCAGTCCTGTCCCAACAGATGGTGGAGCCGCATTCCACTCCCAGACTACACTGTCAGCTCCTTGAAAAAATACAGGCAAACGCTCATCCTACTTCCTCATTCCTGGATGATGGTATAAACTTAGATTTGCATCTGAGGTCCTTCGGTGCTTTTCTGGGACCTTGAGGTTGGGTAAGTCATTTCCCTATTCTGAGCCTCGGTTTCTGTAAAACTGATGTGACTCTCTTTAATATTCTTGCCAGGCATTAAGTATATAAATGTAGATCTATTTTTCCCCCCATGTGTAAAACCGCCTTAGAGTGAGATCTCAATTTTGGATCCAGAGCCTGTGCCGGGAGGAATAAGGAGTGGGCTTCCCACTGCATATCTCACTCAGGGTCTTCAATCACCACCCCCTCCCCCAGCAGCCCAGAAACCTGCAGTCCAGGCTCCAGAGTCATTTCTCTCTGCTTTGCCGATTCCAAAGTCAAGGGAAACTAGGTGTAAGTCACTGTGCTTACTAGATCCTGCCACACAAGTTGTCACCTCCCTTGGGGCAGAACCATCAACTCAACAGGTTTTTACGAAACATTTGGCATGTAGGGACTCTGGTTTTAGACTGAGAAAAGAAAGGGAAAAAGAGAAAAGAAAGAAAAATCAAGATTCATTATCTGGAAAGGGACTTCCGTGTATAGGTTTAAATCTTAACAGCTTTTTTTTTTTTTTAGATTTATTTATTTATTTATTTGAGAGGGAAAACAAGCATAAACAGAGGGGAGGGGTGGAGGGAGAGGGAGAAGCAGACTCCCCGATGAGCAGAGACCAGGGCTGATCCCAGAACCCTGGGATCATGGCCTGAGCTGAAGGCGGACGCTCAGTTGAGTCACCCGGGCGGCCCGTGCTGAGTGCTTTGACCTCTTTATTGTTATCCCCCTGGACAGACGAGGAAGCCGAGCCTAAAGAGCTTGCAGGGTGGCATGACCAAGGCCGCATAGCCGGTTCAGAGTGGAGCTTGGGACCATTCTGTCCACGTCCAAGCTTTCATTTTCTGGGATTGTTCGTGTAGCAAGCTGCCCCTCCCTGCGCCCCATCTCCAGAGGCACCGTGGTTCGTGTCTTCTCAGTAACTGGGGGCACCTGACATTTTGAGCTCAGGGGATGCTAAACATCCTCCAGACGCTGGAGAGATCTGCCCAGTAGAGAATGACTCACCTCAAATACCAAGTGTGCCCCTTTTGAGAAACACCGAAACCAACTCTCCGCATTGTATAGAGTGGGCTTAGGCGGCACGGCCGGCACGTGGGGTGTGGAAGGGGCTCCAGCCGCCAAGGAGCTGAGGGAGGCGGCATCCACCTCCTGAAAGAGGGCCGTTTGGGGAAAGCCTTTGGACTACTGGAAACAGCGAACCCGGATTTGAATTGCAGCTCGGGCTCTCAGCTGAGCGAGCTTTGTTTGTTCTCCTCCGAGCAGAATAGGGATGATAATGCCTTCCTAGTGGGTTGTTTTGAAGATTAGGGAATGTAGCACAGGGGTCAGATGTAGAGTAGGCCCCCTCTGAGTTCAGAGGAAGGCCCAGGTGGACGCAGAGGCAGAGAGAAGGCAGAGCTGGAACTGGGCCCTGCTAGGGAGATAGGACTGGGGTGGGGGAATGCCGGGCAGTGGCACAGATGTCTATCCAAAAGCAAGCCAGGGGCGCCTGGCTGGCTCAGGTGGTAGAACATGCAATTCTTGATCTCAGGGTGATGAGTTCAAGCCCTACGTTGGACGTGGAGCCTACTTAAAAAAGAAGGGGCAGGGTGCCTGGGTGGCTCAGATGGTTGGGCGACTGCCTTCGGCTCAGGTCACGATCCTGGAGTCCCAGGATCGAGTCCCGCATCGGGCTCCCAGCTCAACGGGGAGTCTGCTTCTTCCTCTGACCTTCTCCCCTTTCATGTTCTCTCTCGCTCTCCCTCTCTCAAATAAATAAATAAAATCTTTAAAAAAAAAAAAAAGAAGGCGCACCTGCATGGCTCAGTCAGTTAACTCCTGATTTTGGCTCCGGTCATGGTCTCAGGGTCGTGAGATCGAGCTCCTTGCTGCCTGCACTGTGGGACTTCTCCTCCGACTAATATTGAAGGAATAACAATAACAGTGATGATATTTGTGAAACACTGACTCTTCGCGGGGCGCCACCCTAAGTGATTTTCACGTGACCTTTCATGGACTTCTCATGACAGCTCTATGAGACAGATGCTATCACTATTCCGATTCAGAGATGATTCTCAGAAAGCTTTAATAATTTGGGGCTCCTGGGTGTCTCAGTCAGTTGAGCATCTGCCTTCGGCTAGGATCATGATCTAGGGGTCCTGGGATCTAGGCCCCAGCCGCAAGTTCCTGCTCAGCGGGGAGTCAGCTTCCCCCTCTCTCTCTCTGCCCCTCCCCCTGCCTCACTCATGCTCTCTTTTCTTCCTCTCTCAAAAAAATGAAATAAAATCTTAAAACAAAACAAAACTTTAATAATTTGCCAAAAGCCACACAACTAGTAGTTGGCTTCAGTCCAAGGTCTGTCTGATCCCAGAGCCTCACAGTCTCAAAAAAACCCCAAAAACCAAAGTGTGGAGGGACGCCAGGGTGGCTCAGACATAAAGCATCTGCCGTTGGCTCAGGTCATGATCCCAGGGTCTTGGGATCGAGCCCCGCATCGGGCTCCCTGCTCCGCGGGAAGCCTTCTTCTCCCTCTCCCACTCCCCCTGCTTGTGTTCTCTCTCTCACTGTCTCTCTCTCTCTCTGTCAAATAAATATATAAAATTTTTTTAAAATATTGAAGTGTATAAGACCCCAACCCCATCCCAGAGAAAGCCACTATTAATAATTATCTGTGTTCCTGGAGACAGGCTTGTACATAATCAAGCAGTCCTTGCTTTGCACAACAGAATGAATTTCAGGGAACAAGGTTCAGTTAAATAACACCGGCCCCTCAACAACACCGTTCCAGCTTCAGCTGCCATGTTGCATTAACTATGAGTAATTGTCCAGAGTGCGAACTTCACTCCTCTTTAGCCCACAGATCGCTATGGGACTATAGGATGTGCTTTGTGGTCCCGTGACTAATCATGTCACTTCTTTCAAAGCCGGTCAGGGACTGGTCCCTGGGCATGCTCTTCAGTTCACACACGCACACCAAAGCTCCGTAGTTGTGCTGCCTCCTGCCTCCCGGTGATGAACCCATGTGACAGGCAACAGAAATGGATCATCAGAAGAGGGAACTGGCCAACGACAACCAAAGTACTGCAAAGAAATGCAGAGCGATAAGTCAGAGTGGGAAATGTGCATTGAGGGGTGCCTGGGTGGCCCACTCGTTGGGCATCTGCCCTCAGCTCAGGTCATGATCCTGGGGACCTGGGATCGAGCCCGGCAACGGGCTCCCTGCTCGGGGGGAAGCCTGCTTCTCCCTCTCCCACTCCCCCTGCTTGTGTTCCCTCTCTTGCTGTGTCCCTCTCTGTTAAATAAATAAATAAAATCTAAGAAAACGTGCGTTGAATGTAAGTGGAGTGATGAAGCAAGCACTGGCTGTAGGGCTGTTGACAGCACAGCCCTTTGCTGTTCCAAAAACTCCAGATACGCAACCAGAGAAACTTAGTGAAGAGAGATTGACCAACACGCATGACGCACGTGGTTGTAACCAAAAGGTTGCAGGTGTCCCAGAGGAAGGGATGCCAAGCAAAGAGATCACATCAAAGGAACGCCAGGATATATTCCACAACAGTGGAAGTACAAGGGAGGAAATGTTTGAAGTTGATGTCAACTCAGAAAGAAGCACATTAACTCATCAATGCTGAGAAAAGATGCTTGTTCCCTATCCTAAGTTACCGGACTAGAAAGCAAGCAAGCGCTGTTCATGCTACTCTGGATAATTTCCCCCCAGATCTATTGAGTTGTAATTGACAAAATTGTCGTACATGGGGCTCCTGGGTGGCTCAGTCGGTGAAGCATCCAACTCTTGTTTTCAGCTCGACTCATGATCTCAGGGTCATGAGACTGAGCCCCAATCAGGCTCTGCCCTGGGCCTGGAGGCTCCTTAAGATTCTCTATCCCTCTGCCTCTCCCACCCCTCTCTCCCTCCTTCCCTAAAATAAAATAAAATAAAATGCGTAACATGATGATTTGACATATGTAGACATTGTGAAGTGACTCCCACCATCAAGTTAATTAACACATCCATCACCTTACAGAGCTACCTTCTCTGTGTGTGTGTGCATGCGTGTGTGTATATACGTTTAAGATCTACTCTTCTAGCAAATTTAAATTCTACCATATGGTATTATCAACTTGAGTCACCGTCTCTATGCCAGGTCCTCAGAACGTCTTCATCTAATAAAAAGTGGGTACCCTGTTATCATCCTCTCCTCATTCCCCTCACCCTGTGGCGCCAGCAACCACCAGTCTACTGTTTCGAGGAGTTTAAGTTTTTTCTTTTTTATTTATTTATTTTTAAAAAGATTTGATTTATTTATTTGACAGAGAGAGGGGGAAGCAGGCTCCCTGCCGAGCAGAGAGCCCAATGCAGGGCTCAATCCCAGGACCCTGAGATCATGACCTGAGCCGAAAGCAGAGGCTTTAACCCAGTGAGACACCCAGGTGCCCCACTTTTTTTTCTTTTTTAGATCCCACTTATAAATGACACCACACAGTATTTGTCTTTGTCTGGCTTATGTCACGGGGCATCACTAGATTCATTCATGTTGTAGCAAATGGCAGATTTTCCTTCTTTCTTAAGGCAAATAACATTCCACTGTACACATACGCAGACCACATTTCTTCATCCATCCATCCATCCATCCATCGAGGAACATGTAGGATGTTTCCATATCTTGGCTATTGTGAATAATGCTATAATGAACACAGGAGTACAGTTATCTCTTCGAGATAGTGATTTCATTTCCTTTGGCTAGCTACTCAAAAGATCATCCTTGATACCTTTTTTTTAAAGTAGGCTCCACGCCCAACGTGAGGCTCGAACTCATGACCCCAAGATCAAGAGTCACACGCTCTACTGACTGACCCAGCCAGGCCCCCCTTGATATATATAATTTTGAAGATTTATTTATTCGAGAGTGAGAAAGTGTACCTGTGCATGTGCGAGCAGGGGTGAGAGGCAGAGGGAGAGGGAAAAAGAATCTCAAGCAGATCCCCTGCTGAGCATGGAGCCAGCCCCATAGCCCTGAGATCATGACTTGAGCTGAAATCAAGAGTCAGATGCTTGACGGACGGAGCCACCCAGGCGCCCCCATGCCCACTGATATATTTTTATAAAGAAAGAAAACACTCTAATTCTTAATGTTTCTAATTTCAATGGCATTAATAATTTAGTGAACACTAAATTTATTATTTTTAGTTTTACTAGTTTTTCATTTCCCTCTACATTTATCACAAACCATGAGAGAGTTTTTAATGTTTGACAGCAACCTTCAAAGATCACAGAACAATCATAATTTTTCCCACTAATTATTAACTTCTCTTTGAATGATTTCAGGTTATGTGGCTATTTTTATTGTCCCACATTATAGTGGGGAGTGAGGATTGCCTCACATACATACCTATACCTATACATACCTATCGCTCTGTGATTTAAAAAAGGCAACTGGAATGATATTGTTATTCAACCAGCTGTTTTTTTAATTATCATACAATTTAAAAATTGAGGTGAAACCCACATAACACACAATCAACTCTTCTGAAACATATAAGTCAGTGGCATTTAGGGTGTTTACAACCTTGTGCAACCCCCACCTCTGGTTTCAGAACTTTCTCATTACCACAGAGAAACGCCCTTGCCCATTAAATAATCACTCCTCATTTTCTTTCCCTCCCGTCTCCTGGTAACAACTGACCTTCTGACCGTAAGGATTTGCCTACTCTGGAACCCCATGCTATGTGACTCCCTGTATCTGACTTCTGTCCCTCAGTGTAATGTTTCCAGAGTGTAGCCAAGTTTGTAGCATGGATTGGTATGTCCCTTGTTCCTTTTAATGGCTGGGTAATAGTCCTTGTATGGATATACCACAATTTACCCACTCACTCATTGATGGACACATAGATTATTTCCACCTCTTGGCAATTATGAATAATGTTGCTATGAACATCAGTGCACGAGTTTCTGTGTGCACATGCATTTTCATTTCTTTCCAGTATATACCTAGGAGTGAAATTGCCAGATTGTAAGGTAATTCTATGTTTGGACTTCATAAAAATTAAAATTTGTGCATCGGAGGACATTAGCAAGAATGTGATCAAGGTCATTGATTATTTCTAGTCAATTTTTGTGGGTTCAGTGAGAGAGAGGTCCGACTTCATTCTTTTTCTTTTTTATAATTAACAGATTTTTTTTTTTAAAGATTTTATTTATTTGACAGAGGGAGAGCACAAGCAAGGGGAGTGGCAGACAGAGACAGAGGGAGAAACAGACTCCCTACTGAGCAGGGAGCCCGGTGTGGGGCCCCATCCCAAGACCCTGGAATCATGACCCAAGGCAAAGGCAGACACTTAACAAAATGAGCCACCCGGGCACCCCCCCCCCCCCAACTCCATTCTTTTGAATATGGCTACCCGGCTGTCCTAGCACATTTGTTGAAAAGAATGTTTCTTCCACCATTGAATCATTTTGGCACCCTTGTCAAAATTGATTGACCAGGGGCACTTGGCTGGTTCAGTCAGTTGAGCATGGGACTCTTGATCTCAGGGTCATGAGTTCAAACCGCATGTTGGATGTGGAGATGACTTTTTAAAAAAGACATATGGGGGCGCCTAGGTGGCTTAGTCAGTTAAGCGACTGCCTTTGGCTCAGATCATGATCCCAGGGTCCTGGGATCGAGCCCTACGTCGGGCTCTCTGCTCAGTGGGGAACCTGCTTCTCCCTCTCCTTCTGCCTACATCTCTGCCTGCTTGTGCTCTCCTACCTCTCTGTCAAATAAATAAATAAAATATTTTTAAAGAGTTTTTTTTAAAATCAATTGACCATAGATGTGTATATGTTTGGGTTTATTTCTGAGCTCTCTACTCTATTCAAAAGTGGTCTCTGTGTCTGTGCCAATACCACACTATTTTGCTTGCTGAAGCTTTGTGGTAATCTTTGATATCAACCTGCCTTTTTCATGTAACCTATTATCTTTCCATGTTAGAATGCTAAGGGCAATCTTAATCTTACTCCCTTTAGTGGCTGCACCATTTCTCATTGTATGGATAACTCATAATATATTAAACCAGCCCCCAACTGTTGGACATTCGATTGTCTCCAGGTTTTTCTGTCTCACACACAATGGTGCATTGATCAACAAGAGGTATACCTCTTTGTGTATATGTGTGAATATCCCTGTAAGATAAATTTCTAGAGAGGAAGTATTTCTAAAGTCAGAGTAATGTATGTTGTTATTGTGAAGTTGCCCTCCAAAAGTTACACCAGTGAACATTCTAACTTGGTGTTTCCCAGATCATGGATTATAACCTCATAGTGCTTGGTAGTATCAATTTGGTGAGTCTCAGTCTTCTTATCCTCTACCTCTCTGAGAGGCAGAGAATAGTGTTTCATTTTAATTTGCATTTTGTCAATTATGAGTAAGGCTCAGTATCTTTTCAAGTTTATCAACTATTTTCTTTTTTTGTGAATTTATATCTCTTTCCCACTTTTTTTTTTCTTGTGGAGATGTTGGGTTTTTTGTTATCGATTTATAAGAACTGTTTGTATATGGAGGCCCATACTAAATTAAAATGGCCTCATTACTTGTCTCCTTCATTAGACTGTGCGCTTCTTGAAGAAAAGGAGGGTATCCTGTTCACTGTCACATACCTGGTAGCATAGGGCATAGGCATAGCATGTAATAGAATTTCAATAAAAATTTGCTGGGGCAATGAAAAGATATGTATCTACTGTGTGGCAGGCCCTGAACCAAGTGGTGATGATAAAAAGATGAACAGAGGAGAGTCCTTGTCTGACCGAGCTCGCTGTCTGGTGAGAGCGATAGACATTCATTCTCTCATTCAACAAAAGTTTACGTAGCAGCTTACTCTCTGCTTGGTGCATAATGTCTATTGGAAAAGCCAGCCTTCTGGGGTGAGAAAAATGCCAGGACTGTGACTCAGGTGACCATGTCTTGATGGAATCTGGGCTGATCATTTCCCCTCCCTGGTCATCAGTATCTCCATCCATAAACTATGAGTGACGAGTGACTAGACCCAAATCCCTTATTTCCCATTGGGTATCTGCCCCTGAGTATCCGTTTGTGCTGCGTGGTTATTTTTTTTTTTTTTTTAAGATTTTATTTTATTTATTTGGGACAGAGAGAGAACATGAGCAGGTGGGGGGGAGGGTCAAAGGGAGAGGAAGAGTGAGAAGCAGACTTCCCACTGAGCAGGGAGCCTGACGTGGGGCTTAGCTAGATCCCAGGACCCTAGAATTGTGACCTAAGCTGAAGGCAGATGCTCAACTGACTGAGCCACCCAGGCGTCCCCTCTATGCTTCTTTCTGGAAGTAGGAATCTGACCCAAGGGGCCATCTTGTCCATGTCACTGCTCAGAACCTCCTCTTGTCCCACAGTGGCAGTGAGTGTGGGCTTTGAAAAATCAGAGTCCTGAGTTTGTTTGTTTTTTTAAGATTTTATTTGTTTGACAGAGAGAGAGCATGCATACAAGCAGGGGGAGTGGCAGGGAGAGGGAGAGGGAGAAGCAGGCTCCCTGATGCCAGGACCCTGGGATCATGACCTGAGCTGAAGGCAGACCCCCAAATGACCCCCAATTGACCCCCAATTGAACTTAAATTTAAAAACCATGGGGCATAAAGAATGAATATCATCCAGGTTGGGTTCATTATTATACACTCATAATTATTATATTCCCTTTCTTCTTCCCCCTTACTTTAAAATAAAAGGAAATTAAAACATTTTCATGGGCTTCTCGAAGTACTGTGTTCCTTAGCACCATGCCTACTGAGGAGGTCTCACGGAGAGTCAGCCGTGCCAGACATGAGTGAATTCACACACATCCAGCCCCATGTATCATATTATAGTGATTCAATGAGTATTCGTAAAGTGCCCCCTCTACTCTGAACATCTGTCATTTACTGGGCACCTTTTATGTGTCAGGCACTAAGAGATGCGTTTTCCATGAATTATCTTGTGGGTTTTTTTTAATTTAGTTTTGAATTTATTTAAGTCATCTCTAAACTCCCGGTGGGACTCGAACTCACGACTTCAAGATCAAGAGTTACATGATCTGGGGCGCCTGGGTGGCTCAGTTGCTTAAGCAACTGCCTTCGGCTTGGGTCATGATCCCGGAGTCCTGGGATCGAGCCCCACATCGGGCTCCCAGCTCCATGGGAGTCTGCTTCTCCCTCTGACCTTCTCCCCTCTCATGCTCTCTCTCATTGTCTCTATCTCAAACAAATAAATAAAACCTTTAAAAAAAAAATAAAACCTTTAAAAAAAAAAGTGACTTGCCTCAGCTCACACAGCCAAGGTCTGAGTGATACCGAAGTCTGTGTTCTAATCCTCTCCCCGGGGGACTATTCAGGGCCCAGTCCTGGGCCGGCAGAGTTTAGCAGCAGTAGGACAGAGATGCCCCATGGATGGAACAGTGTGATGCTCACTCCCGCGGCCCGAGACTCGCCCTGGCACGCACACACCCTATTCACCCCCTGCCTGGGCAGTCTGCTGCAGTGGAAGCCAGCTCCTGGTTTCCAGCTCCCCAGGCAGTGAGACTGGTTAAGCACATCCTCATCCAGCATGGGCTTTCTTTGCCCTCTGTGGAGCTGGGTTACCCCAAGGCACCACCTTTCCCCGGAGTAGACAGTGCCCAGAGGGGGTGAGGGGCTGCAGTGGTGGCAGAGGAGAGGCGAGAACCATGAGCTGGGGTCTTTTTCGTGGGGGGTGTGACCTTCTGCCCTGTGCCGGGCATTAGGTGTTGCAGACCCCCCTCCGACCTCCAGGAGCTCAATACGAGTGTTCGTTGTTATTTTATCATTATTACCGGCGTCTTTGCCTGTTAATGGAGGTGAGGAAAGCACCCGCTCTCCAAGGCTGTTAAAAGGGTCCAATGACATATGGAGTCACCAATTAGCGTGGTGCCTGGTACAAAGTAAGCGCTTGGGAGGTCAGAGCTGATTGCTGATTGTGTTAATGTTAGTCCCACCCCTGGAATGTGGTGAGATGATAAAGGTATAACTTAGGGCACAGGAGGTACCGTCACTTTGGGAGGAAGGACAGAATTCATAGGTGTGGGTCCCAAGAAACCCCTGGTCCCAAGAAACCCCCCAATCCTGGGCAAGCAAGAGAGTCGGTCCCCCTAGAACGTTGCAACTGGCACAAGGTGCCTCCCGTGACCAGCACTCGACTCAGACCTGACCATGGACTTCTTGTCCCCTGGCTGAGTGAGGCTGAGGCACACTGACGCCTCCCCCCGTCGCCCCCCAATGTGACACCTCGTGGAATGTCCTTCCTCAGATAATAATCACACTACCCTTTGTTGCTCTAAGCTCTGGTTCTTAGCTACAGCCATCAGGGAGTACTTCCTGCAGGGTTCCCCTGGGAAGTGACTCAGTTCTGAGAAACTAGAGCGTCAACTCTAGCCAGACTGACTTCTCAGCTCCTGACATCTCCCAGCCCTCCTCCACTCCCGGGCCTTTGGCACACTTTCCTTGCTTTGGGACTCTGCTCGTCCTCCAGGGAGCCCTCCCAGACTCCCAGGTTCCCCGGGCAGGTGCCCAGAGCGCCCTCTGGTGTCCATCGCGTTAGTTTCCAGGAGCTGCAGGCTCGAAATCCCTCAAGCTGGGCGGTTTTACACAACAGGAAGTTTTTCTTTCACCAATCTGGGGACTAAAGGTCCGAAATCGAAGTGTCAGCAGCGTCATGCTTTCTCTGAAGCCTCTAGACGTGAATCTGTCTCATGCTTTTCTCTTAGCTTCTGGTGTTGCCGACAATCCATGGAGCTCCCTGGCTTGCAGACACCTCCCCTATCTCTGCCTCTGTCTTCACATGGCCTTTTGCCTGTGTGTCTGTGTCCCTTCTCCCTCCCTCGAAGGACACCAATCATCCTGGAGTAAGGTCCACTCTAATTCAGTATGACCTCATCCCACCTGGATCACATCTACAAAGACCCTATTTTCATTCACAGGTGCCGAGAGTGTTCAACATACACTTTTGGAAGACATGGTCCAAACCATAACGTGTCTTTGTACTTATCAGGAAATACTTGCTGGATGAATGAAGGAGAGAGCGCTTGGGGGCATCTCTTCCCCCCTCCCCCCTCCCCCGCCGACCCCCACGGGGGGTCAGGGATCCACAGCTCCTGGTCCCTACTGTAGTCTCAGCCCTAGGCCAGGGCCTGGCCCCAGAAGATGCTCTAGAGAAGCTGATGATTGAAGAACAGAAGGAGGAGGTCCCCCACCTTGGGACAGAATGGCTGATGGTCAGCGCTCTGAGATTCTTTGGAGGAACCGGAAGGACAGAGGCGGGCTGAGTCGGGGTTAAGGAGGGACTTGCTGGGTAGCTGCCTTGGTCAGGCTGAACTTAACTTCTTTTAAGCAGCTGCAAGTAGCTATCTACTTCATGGAATCTTCTAGAGTGGGCAAGCCTATCGCGTTATAAATTATTTTCATCTATTTCTCCTTTATAATGAAGTTAGAGCATTCTGCTGGTAGTGACAAAATTCCATGAACTGGCGGGTTACACTGGACTTCCGAGAGTGTGCTAACCCGCCCAGTCTCAACCCACGGCCTGGCTTACTCCCTCTGTGCCCCCATCCGCCTCCTACTTCCACCATCCGGATCATTTTGGATTGTTTTAAAGCAAATCCCAGATATTATGTTGTCAGTACTTCAAGGAGACATCTCTAAGGTGCCTGGGAGGCTCAGTCGTTAAGCATGCCTTCGGCTCAGGTCATGATCCCAGGGTCCTGGGACCGAGCCGCACATCGGGCTCCCTGCTCAGCCGGGAGTCTGCTCTTCCCTCTCCCACTCCCCCTGCTTGTGTTCCCTCTCTCGCTGTGTCTCTCTCTGTCGAATAAATAAATCAAATATTTTAAAAAAGAGAGAGACATCTCTAAAATATAAGGCTTGTTAGAAGGAAAGAAATCCCCAATACCGTCAGCACAGCTCATAAATTACTGATTTCTTCGTATCGTATGGTACCCAGTCAGTGTTCACATTTGTCCCTTGGACTGGCCCCTAACATATGGGGACCCTCCATGGAACCCACACAGCGGATGTCTAGATATTTGCAAGTCTAATGCAGCTTTGCTGGGGGGCGTTCCCAACTGAGGCCCGCAGCCTGCTCCCCCTTGAGTGACAGTGGCTAAGGATGGTGGTGTGCTCTACCCAGCCTTTCCTGCCTGGCACAGATTGGAGCCCGAAATGAGAACTCACAAGTGCTAAGTAGTCAAGCTTGCGGGTGGGGGCAGGGCCTCAAGGAGGCTGGAGCCCCATTACCTGGGGAATCTGGGGTGGCTAGCTCAAAACCAAGCAGCTTCTTTCTGGTCTACCCTCTTCCACCACCACCACCCCCTCCCCCCGCTTCCAGGGACAGAGGTGGGGTTTTCTCCACATGCAACCCCCAGGGTGTGCCTTCTATCTCCCTATCTCTCTTTATCTCTGGCTCTGAGCCCCAAATCCTCGGGTCAAAGAGGTCCAGTTCAGCTCGTTCTTCCCTCTCCTGTAACCCAGCTTGCTCAATCAGTTATCAGATTTTCCAGATATTCTTTTTTTTTTTTTTGAGAGAGAGAGAGAGAGGTCAGAGGATCGGAGAGAGAAGCAGGCTCGCCGCAGAGCAGGGAGCCGGATGCGGAACTCGATCCCAGGACTCCAGGATCGTGACCTGAGCTAAAGGCAGTCGCTTAACCAACTGAGCCCCCCAGGCGCTCCCAGATATTCTTAAGAGATTGATAAGGAATAAGCACCTTGGTGCGTTTTTTGTGGAGCGCTTGCCCCAAGGGGGAGGGAGCCAAGGTGGTAGGGGGCACCATTTATAGCCCAGGGTTTTGTGGATCACAATCCCAGATGCTCATGTGATGTGGTTTTGCAGTGAGTATCGATGAGTTTCAGTGGGGTGGAGTCCAGAGCTGATGACCGGGAAAGAATTCTTGAGGCATCTTTGGTGCAAAAAGGTGATTTTATTAAAGCACGGGGACAGGACCCTTGGGCAGAAAGAGCTGCTGCCCTGGGGGTCGTGAGGGGCGGCTGATTATATAATGGGGGTGGGGGACGTAAGGGAAAAGGGAGGTTTCGAGAAAGAACTTCTGTGTATTAAGACACGCCAGATCCCCGAGGCTTTGATATTTGTTAAGGCTGTCTTTCCATCTAGTAAGGCCTTAACAGGATAGTTGGGAGCTTCCTGGAGAAATGTTACATTCCTCCTATCACACATCCTTGTCAATGGGCTGTAGGTTTAAAAGAAATTCCTCAGCTTCCCTCAATTTTATGGAGGGGAGGGTGATATTAGGGCTTCAGAAAACTGAGTTATGGGGTCTCTGGAAGTTAGGCTATTGCTAAGAAAGCTTCTTCCTTGTAAATCACCAGGACATTTGTAAACTGAGGGAGACTCAGGTCTTGCAGGATTGTGATCTCTACAAGTTAATTATTTGTTTTGCCTTTAGGGCACGTCTGCCTAGCGCCCAGATTCAGCCCTCACTCACATGGACCGCATTTGCAAACGCCTCTCTCTGCCCTGCCCTTGTATATGAATGTCTTTGCTGAATCTTTTCTTTTTTAATAGATACGTTCTGACCAAAGCAACTTTAAGATAATAAGCGCTTATTGTTATTTTTTTTCCAAAGATTTTATTTATTCATTAGAGAGAGAGAGAGAGAGAGAGAGAGCATGAGCAGAGGGGAGAGGCAGAGGGAGAAGCAGATTCCCCGCTGAGCCAGGAGCCCCACGTGGGGTTCGACGTGGGGTTCCATCCCAGGGCCGGGAGATCACCATCTGAGTCAAAGGTGGAAACTTAACCATCTGAGCCATCCAGGCGCCCCTCTGAATCTTTTGAAAGCAAGTTGCGGACATCCCGACCCTCACTCCTAAATACTTCCCGTGCTTCCTAAGAATGCCCCCATATAAACACACTCTTGAAGAAACTGACCAGTCATGCCCTCTGCTGAACTGGCCATATTCAGATTTCTCCAGCTGTGCCACAGATTTCCTTTAGGAACTTTCACTGTTCTTGTCACCAATCCTGGATCCAGTTAAGGGTCATGTGTTTCATTTGCTTGCTGGGTCTCTCTGACAGCTTCGCCCGCCCCCGAAGTCCCCAAACCCTCACCTCTTTTTCAGCGCCTGTTCCGACCCCCCTGGAGGAAAGATGGAAGGAAGGAAAGCTGGAAGGAAGAATCTCAGATGGTAGTGAAACTCTCAGAAAGTTTCAGCAAGGGCACCTGGGTGGCTCAGTCAGTTAAGCGTCTCAGGTCATGGTCCCGGGGTCCTGAGATCCAGCCCCACATCGGGCTCTCTCCTCAGCGGGTAGCCTGCTTCCCCCCCCTCTCTCTGACTGCCTCTCTGTCTACTTGTGATCTCTCTCTCTCTCTCTCTCTGTGTCAAATAAATAAAATCTTTAAAAAATAATAAAAAATAAAAAAATAGTGATTTTTATTTTATTTTACTTTTTATGTTTTACAAGTTTATTTATTTATTTTATTTATTATTATTATTATTTTTTAAGTAGGCTCCACGCTGGGCATGAACTCGTGACCCTGAGATCAAGATCTAAGCTGAAATCAAGAGTCGGACAACTGAGAAAAAAGGCGGGGCACCTGGGTGACTGGGACACTTGGGTGTCTGCCTTGGGGGGTCATGTTGTCCAGGTCCTGGGATCGAGCCCCATGTTAGGCTCTCTCTCTCTCTCTCCAATGAATAGAATCTTTAAAAAAAAAAAAAAGAGTCAGACACCTATCTGACTGAGCCATGCAGCCATGCACTCCCTAAAGATTTTGTATTTTTTTTTAAGATTTTATTTATGTATTTGACACAGAGAGAGAGATCACAAGTAGGCAGAGAGGCAGGCAGAGAGAGAGGGGGAAGCAGGCTCCCCGCTGAGCAGAGAGCCCGATGCAGGGCTCGATCCCAGGACCCTGAGACCATGACCTGAGCCAAGGCATTCACTTTTTTTTTTTTAAGATTTTATTTATTTATTTGACAGAGAGATCACAAGTAAGCAGAGAGGCAGGCAGAGAGAGAGGGGGAAGCAGGCTCCCCGATGAGCAGAGAGCCGGATGCGGGGCTCAATCCCAGGACCCTGAAATTGTGACCTGAGCCAAAGGCAGAGGCTTAACCCACTGAGCCACCCAGGCGCCCCTCAAGGCATTCATTTTTTAAATGTAAGTCTCTTTTCATCTATCATGCCCTGCACATTTTTTCCCTTGCACTTTATTTGTTGAAGAAACAGGGTCATTTATGGATCACCTCTCCATGGTATCATTTAACGTGTTCTTCTGTCCCTTGTGTTTTAGTAATCCAGCGGCATGATCTGATTTAGAGTTGGTTTTAACACAGGGATAATTTGCAGGAGGTGTGTGTGATTCCAGACTCAGAACATAATGTAGGGTCGACTCTCCCCGTGGTGTTAGAGGAATCAGCCATGATCTTTACCTAGATCTCTTTTTTTTTGAATTCTATTAGAGGTAATATACATTTTGAAAGAGTCACTGTGGTTGCTGGGGGCCAGGGGGTTGTAGGTGTGAGGGATAAACGTGCAAAAAAGCACTTATTGCCAAGGACTGGCACACAGTGACCTGTCAGTAAATATTAGCTCTTATTGCTGCTATTGTTGTTATTGTTAGAGCTGTGTGGGGGGGACCCACGCCCTGGCTTTGGAGCCATTTTTTGGCCGGAGTGTTCTCTTCCCTCTCCTCTGCCCCTGGAGGAGAAGTCACCAGTGTCCCAAGGCTCTAGGAGGCATGTTCAGAAATGTGGCCGCCATCTATTTGCACCTGGCCGGGCTCCTCCAGAGAAAGAAGGCTGGAACTTCTCTCAATCGGTGCTTGCACCAGACTGTAAGTGCTCTAGCCCCATGTGTTTTGCTGTCCAGCCCAGAGCCCCCCGGGATCTGGCATGGTCCCGGCTTCAAAGCTGTGCATGACGCCCCTCTTTCAGCACGTCTTCTCTGACTGTAGCCCAGAGGGAATCCCTCCCTTGCTCTTTCCTCTAACCTTGAACTTGGAGCTCTGCTCAATCCCAATCCTCAATCATGCGGAATGGTCCGCATGGTGCTGTGCTGCCTCCCCTCTATCCCCTAAGCCCAGCCCAGTGTTCAGTACATAGTAGATGCTCAGTAGACATTGGCTGAGGAATACATTATCCGTAAGTCCAAGAACAGGCACTGTTTCCTCACTTATGCAGGTACTGTGTGACATACTTGAGGGTCACTGCTTTGAGTTCCCCCAAGTTTCTGTGGTCCCATTATATTTACCTCCTTCCTATACTCATTCACCTCCATTCACCTCCTTTGTTTTCTCTCTCTCTCTACGCCTCTGTACCCACGTACCCCTTACCCCACCCCAACCTTCTCAAACTTCCCTTGCTCCAACTTGCACCCCCACCTCCCCCTGACCTCACCTTCATTATATATATTTTTAAATTTTTATTTTTAAGTAATCTCTACACCCAACATGGGGCTTGAACTCACAACCCCAAGATTAAGAGTCGCATGTTCTATTGACTGAGCCAGCCAGGCGCCCCTCTATTTTCTTAAATATGATGCATCCCCAATTCAATAGTTCAATAGTAATTCCTTATAGCATTGAAACCATGGTGCCATCAAAGATACACTGTTATTGTATGGCCTAATAAAGGGGGCGGGAAATGCCAATCAGACTCATACTGGAGATTCTGAGATTCATTTGAATTCAGAGAACGTGCAAGGCAAAAAAAAAAAAATGCACATATCAGAATCAATCCCATATGGTGTGATCTCCATACCAAAAAAAAAAAATGGAACCATCGAAAAATACACACATGGCGCCTGGCTAGCTCAGTTGAAAGAGCATGCAACTCTTGATCTCAGGGTTGAGTTCGAGCCCCACCTTGGGGGTAGACATTACTTAAATACATAAACTTGAAAGAAAGAAAGAGAGGAAGAAGGAAAAAAAGGAAAGCACACACATGTAGTTAAATCACGTATAGTTCCGCCACTCAGAAAGAATCTTTGTTAACATTTTGATGTATTTCTTTTCCAGACTTTTTTTTCATCTAATCCTATATGGTCATAGAAAAATGTACGTGTATACAAATATATAGTAGGGTATATTTTTTACAAAACATAATCATACTGTACATACTGTTTTGTAGCCCGTTTTATTGATGTCAGCACATCACATTGATAAATATTCTTCTAAAATGTGATTTTTCTTGGGTACCTGGCCAGTTCAATCTGTAGACCGTGCGACTCTTGATCTCAGGGTCGTGAGTTGGAGCCCCACATGGGGCCTAACGTTTACTTTTAAAAAATTACTTTTAAAAAATGTGATTTTTCTCATCTATAAAATGGGCCCGGCCAAGTTGTCCTGAGTTTAGCATGACCGTCCTAAAGGGAAGCTGCTTCCCTCACATTGCCCGCGGTATTGCTCTCCTCCCCTGAAGGAGCAGAGCAGGGCTGGCTTGTTTTGTTTACACCCGCCTTCTTGTGTGTGTGCCCGC
>CM052813.1:74962492-75055416 GCA_028533885.1 Nasua narica | reverse complement strand
GGCCCTGAAACGTGGGCTTCCTCCTCCCCAGGGCTTGGCAGCCATCCCGGTGTCCGTCTTCTACAGCACCCCACATCGGAAGCAATTTGACCACTATGTCCGCTTCTGTTTCGTGAAGGTAAAGGACAGGGTGTTGGGGGGGGGGGGCCTCCTCAAGCTCCCTGTGGCGCGCCAGTGCTGTAGGGAGAGAGGGGTAGGACCGACCTGTGTTGGTGCAGGATGAATCCACACTTCAGGCCATGGACGAGAAGCTGCAGAAATGGAAGGAGGAGCTCAGGCCCTGACGTGGCCCACTCGGCCCGGCCCCACCTGGTTCCCGAATGCTCTTTGCCCAGGTGTCAGCCCCTCCCAGGTTGGGCGTAGATTGAGTTTGGGGCCCCGTTCTCTGCAACACAGGATGTCCCCAGGGAAGAGCCCACAGGACCTATATTCCTGTCACGGTGGGGAGGTGGACTCGACCTGGGCCCCTCCCTGCCCCTCCCTAGATTGGGTCCTAGAGCCCTGGGTCCCCTCCATATTCTCCCCAGACTTGGCTGGGACTCAAGGGACAGAGTCCAGCAGTGTACTGGCCTGAGTCCCAGCCCTGCACTGACCCCAGCCCGGGCTCCGGCCTCCCTTACTTTCCTTATCTGTTTAGGTAACCTTGGGAATCGGTTTAGGCTTGAGTCCTCAGGCCAGTACTTTTCACCCATAATAAAGTTTTAAGTTATTTAGACCCTTATTGGCTGCTTCTCTTTGCTTCACGCGGTGGTGCTGACGGCTGATGGCTGATGGGGACTGGGGCAGAGCGGAAGGCACCTCAGTGAAACTGAGATCCCAGCCCCTCTGTACAAATGTGTTTTCTGGAATAAAACTGAGGCCCAGAGCAGGGCAGGGACTAGATACTTGTCCAAAGTCACGGTAAGTGGTAAAACCGGGCCTAGAACCCGGGGTCCAGATGGGGGGGTGTGACTGCGGCACGTTGTGGATGTGTGTAGGAGGTGGGGGCCTCCGTTGAGTGTCTGAAAGGGAAGATGCGGAAAGTCTCCTGTCTCACAGGGGGTCAGAGTGCAGGCCAGGAGGGTCAGGGAGTTTAGGCAGAAGGGGGAGGAAGTAGGCCATTTAATTGTGCACCTCCCTGTGTCCAGGACCAAGGTGCCCACCGCCTCGTTAAACAAGCCTCTGAGACAGGAGTTACTGTCTGCATTTTACAAGCGAGGAAGCCACTTTGGAGGTGATGTGACTTGCCCAAAGCCATCTGGCTGGCAAAGGTAGATGTTCCCTTTGTTCCCGGGGTGGACGTCTCTCTAGAAAGCAACAGTAACTCCTGAATTCATTTGGAAGGTGACGCTCAGGACTTGAAGTCGCCTTACATCGCAGGCCCATGTGTTTGCTCATATGATCCTCTAATTGGGGGAGTTGATGAGAACATATGATGTAATAGAATATATTTAGGGTTTGTCCCTGGTTCCTGGCACAGAGCTCCTAAAACCCTCGGAATCCCCTGAGAGATAGGACTGTCTTTTGTTTTTGGCCTTTTTTTTTCCTCTTTAAAGATTTTATTTATTTATTTGAGAGAGAGCGTGAAAGAGATGAACGGGGGTGGAGAGAGGGAGAAACAGGCTCCCCGGGGAGCAGGGAGTCAATGCGGGGCTCCATCCCCAGACCCTGGGATCATGAGCTGAGCACAAGGCAGATGCTTAGCTGACTGAGCCACCCACATGCCCCTAGGATTGTCTTCTGTATTCTTTTTTTTTTTTTATGTATTTATTTATTTGACAGAGAGAAAGAGATCACAAGTAGGCAGAGAGGCAGGCAAAGGGAGAGAGGGAAGTGGGCTCCCTGCTGAGCAGAGAGCCCGATGCGGGGCTCGATCCCAGGACCCTGAGATCATGACCTGAGCCGAAGGCAGAGGCTTAACCCACTGGGCCACCCAGGTGCCCTTGTCTTTTGTATTCTTTTTTTTTTTTTTAAGATTTTATTTATTTATTTGACAGAGAGGAGAGAGATCACAAGTAGGCAGAGAGGCAGGCAGAGAGAGAGGGGGAAGCAGGCTCCCTGCTGAGCAGAGAGCCCGATGCAGGGCTCGATCCCAGGACCCTGAGATCATGACCTGAGCCGAAGGCAGAGGCTTTAACCCACTGAGCCACCCAGGCGCCCCTATCTTCTGTATTCTTAATAAGCCCCTTGGACTATGTTATTAGAGGGCCAGAGCTTTCAGTCCCAACCCCAGGCCCCTATGGAGGGGAAGGGACCAAACATTGAGTTGTCACTTCCTTTGGTCAGTGATTTAAACAATCGTACTATGGGATAAACCCCACCTAAAAAACCCTGATTCAGTGAGGCTCAAGGAGCTTCTGGGTCGGCAAACACAGCAATGTGCTGGGAGGGTGGTGCATCGGGAGGGGGCCGGAAGCTCTTGCACCCTCCTCCCCCAAAACCTTATTCTGTGAATCTTTTCCCTTTGGCTGTTTCTGCATTGTATCTTTATAATGAAAATGTAAGTACAGCACCTTCCTCAGTGCTATGAATCATTTCATGGAATTACTGAACTCCAGGGGAACGCTGGAAATGCCCTAATCTGTAGTATCCTGGCATTTGAAATTGGAGGGGGGGTCTGGTGGGACTGAGCCCTTAATCTATAGGATCTGCGCCAACGATCAGAATTGAATTGAAGTGTAGGACACCCACCTGGGGTCAGAGATTTGCTGTTGGAAGCATTTTGTGCTATGGGTTTGGACACTTCCCTCCCTCCCCTTCCAAACCGGGACTCAGTACTTGCTCCCAGTTCCAAAGTCAAGACTGTGAAGCAAAATACCAGCTCAGAGGGCGCCTGGGTGGCTGAGTCATTGAGCGTCTGCCTTCAGCTCAGGTGATGATCCCAGGGTCCTGGGATCGAGCCCCACGTCGGGCTCCCTGCTCAGTGGGAAGTCTGCTTCTCCCTCTCCCTCTGCCCTCCCACCTGCTCATGCTCTCTCTGTCTCTTTCTCTCTCAAATAAATAAAACCTTTTTTAAAAAAGAAAGAAAGAAAAGTAAATAAATAAATAAAAATAAAAATAAGAAAGAAAGATGGAAATCAGTCTCTCTTCAGTTGTAAGCTCCAATCAGCATCTGCATCTGCTTACCATTGTGTCCCTGTTCGTGCCTCAAAATGGGCCCTGCTCAATAACTATTTCTTGTTTGAATAAATATTGTCTCAAATTCATTTATTATTTTATTATATATATATATATATATATATATATATATATATATATATTTAAGATTTCATTTATTTATTTGAGAGAGAGAGCGCACACACCCGAGCCAGGGAGAAGGTGAAGCAGATTCCCTGCTGATCAGGGAGCCTGACCTGGGGGGTGGGGGCTCAATCCCAAGACCTTGAGATCATGACCTGAGCCAAAGGAAGATGCTTAACCGACTGGGCCACCCAGGCGCCCCTTAGATTTACTAACATAAAAAAGAAAGCTTAGCTCACTCATGGCAGACAGGAGTGCAAATGGTCGAGTCACTTGGAAAGATAGTTTGGCAGCTTTTTACAAAGCTAATCATGGTCTTAATTGCCCGATCCAGCAGTCGGGCTCCCAGCTATTGAACCAAGTGAGCTAAAAATTCCTGTCCACACAAAAACCTGCACGTGAATGTTTATAGCAGCTTTATTCATAACTGGAAGCAATCAGATATCCTTCAAAAGGTGAATGGATAAACAAACTTCGGCATATGCCTGGAATGGAATAGTATTGAGCAATGGAAAGAAATGAACTATCAAGCCATGAGAAATCATGGAGGAAACCGAAATGCATATTGCTTAATGAAAGGGTATCTGAAAAGGCTACATGCTTTCTAGGGGCGCCTTTCTAGGGCTCCTTTGGTAGAGCCAGCAACTCTTGATCTCAAGGTTGTGGGTTCAGCCCCACCTTGGGTGTAGAACTTATTTAAAATAAATAATTAAAAATGAATAAATAAAAAGGTTACATACTTTGATTTCCGCTATATGACATTCTGGAAAAGACAAAACTATAGAGATGATAAAAGATTAGTGGTTGCCAGGAGCTTGGAAGAGGGTAGGTGGGACACAGGATTTTTGGGGTGGTGGATTTATTTTGTACCATACTGTGACGATAGACACATGACATTATGTCTTTGCCAAAACTTGTAGAATGTACAGCACAAAGAGTGAACCCTAATGTAAACTATGGACTTTAATTAATAATACTGTATCAAGGGCGCCTGGGTGGCTCAGTTGGTTGGGCAGCTGCCTTCGGCTCGGGTCATGGTCCCGGATACCTGGGATCCAGTCCGGTATCGGGCTCCCAGCTCCGTGGGGAGTCTGCTAAGCTCGCTTCTCCCTCTGACCTTCTTCTCCCCTCTCATGCTTTCTCTCTCTCTCTCTCTTCAAAAATATAAATAAAATCTTTAAAAAAAATACCGTATCAACATTGGTTCATCTACTACAGTAAACCATAATAAGGCAAGATGTTGAGAGTAGGGTGAAACGAACCGAACGAGTAGGGGGGAAGGTGTATATGGGAACTCTACTGTATGCTCAATTTTTGGAAAACCTAAATCTGCGCTAAAAAATAAAGTATGCTAATTAAAAGAGAGAGTGAATGAATTCATCTATAAAAGAACTGGATTAAATTCTAAGATTCAGGGCGCCTGGGTGGCTCAGTTGGTTGGGCGACTGCCTTCGGCTCAGGTCATGATCCCGGAGACCCGGAATCGAGTCCCACATCGGGCTCCCAGCTCCAAGGGGAGTCAGCTTCTCATTCTGACCTTCTCCCTTCTCATGCTCTCTCTCACTCTCTCTCTTTCTCAAATAAGTAAATAAAAATCTTTAAAAAAAAAAATTCTAAGATTCATTTCCAGCTCTGAATCACCCTCCAGTTCTGGGCCTCAGGGTCCCCACGTAGAATAAAATGGAACTAAGTTTTAAGTGTCGCGCTTGTGCGGAAACGGAGCGTGGCTCTCCAGTCGTCTAAGGATCCAGGACAGCATTACACAAGTTGCCCCTTTGGAACCCCGAAGCCGGCGACAAGACCTGCCCCCTCTACCCCCCACCCCCTGGGCTCGGGCCCGACTTTCGTGCGCGCACCCTGTTCACCCAGCCTGCGCGTCCCAGGCCACGCGCTCGCAAGGCCTCAGGACGCCTAGGCCACGCCCCTGCACGCCATTGGCTCTCCGATTGGACGGCTCGGAGGAGGTGTGGCCGGAAGGGGTGAGTCTGATTGGCAGAGCGTGGCCGACTGCGTACGACGAACATGGCGGAGCGCGTGAAGAAGCGACCCTGCGGCCCTGTAAGTGGCGGGATCTGGGGTCCCGGAGCAGGAGCAGGGGTGGGCGCGAGAACGAGCCGCTGGGCGGCCCGTGGCGGGATCAGGCCGCGCCTCCCGCTCCCTGCTTGTCGCTGATCCGAGGCCGGGAGCCTCGAGGTGCCGCATGCTCGTGGCCGCGTGCGCTCCCGCCCAGATAGGAACCGGGGGCGGTGCTAGGGTCCGAGCCAGGGCCGGGACAGCGTCAGGTAACCCATTGCTGGAGCCCCTTGCAGCTACTCTGACCCGGGCGTGGATTCAGGGGGTGGGACCCTGCCCGGTCTCTTGAGCTCTTTCGTGGCGTATCTCTTCTGACTCCCAGGGTGACAGTAAGCAGGTCTTCTTCCCAAAGCTTGAGTTTCCTCTTCTCTCCGGTCAGACTAGATTCAACAAGCTTGCTATGTGTCAGACCCAGTCCTAGGCACTAAAGTATACCAGGTCCCTGCCCTCCGACGCTCCCAGCGGCGGCAGTGTGGAGGCGCTCCGTGGTTTCCTCACTACCTCCCCATTTATAGGCAGGATCCCCTCCCAGTCGCGATCATTCAGCCTCACTCCTATACCCCTTCCGACTCCTGCTCTAGGGTGAACATGGCCAAAGGATCGAGTGGCGAAAATGGAAGCAGCAGAGTAAGGGGCTGGAGGGGAGTGGGGGGGATCTATTCAGCCTTACCATAGGCCACTCCAGCAGTGCACTGCTGAACCTCGGGTACAGCCTCCAGGTTTGTCCCTCTGGGTCCCCCAGCACCCAAAATGGGAAAGGAGGGGCCACGGAGGCTCCTCTGGTTGCTCACTAAGCAACACTGGAGAGCCCAGGCTGACCTTACTGGGAGGGCACCATCTCCTGGACTGCTCCATGTCCCTCTCCCCCCAAGTCCCTCTCCCCTCCACCAATCCACATGCCCTCTTCTCCAGAGAAAGAGGAGAAAAAGAAGTGGAAGGATCTCAAGTTGATGAAAAAACTGGAGCGGCAGCGGGCACAGGAGGAACAGGAAAAGCTCCAGCGGGAAGAAGAGGCAGCTGCCCAGAGGGAGAACCAGGGTGAGCAGGCTGGGTCTCAGGCAGGGAAGAGAATCTTATATCTGGAAGGGACCTGAAAGACCAGTGGGTCCAGACATCTTGTCCTAAGGGAGAAACTGAGGCCCAGAGAATGGGGAAACCTGAGTCCTAACCTCCTACTTCGGTAGATTTCAGTCTTTGGAGCCTGAGCATCAAATATCATAACTTTACACCTCCAGAACTTATCATCACCATAATGACAGCTTTTTTTTTTTTGCTTTTTTATTGAGCACTTTCTGTGTGGTTTAATTGAGTTTTTCATTTACTTTATTTTGATTTTGTTTATTTTTTTAAGGAAGCTCTACACTCAACGTGGGGCTTGAACTCACAACTCTGTGATCAAGAGTTGCATGCTCTACCGACTGAGCCAGCCAGGTGCCCCTTAATTTGATTATGATAAGAATTTATATTTTTTTTCTCTTGTTAAATAATATCTGTTCAAAACAGTCCCCTCCATCCCCAAAATACAGAAAACCGTAAGGAAAAGTCCCAGCAAACCTGGCAGTGTCAGTTTCTCCAGATATTATGGTGTAGAATGTAGAGAGTATATAGATACTACAAGAATCTCTCTGCATGAATGTAGAGAGTATATAGATACAGTTTTACAAAAGTGAGACCACTTCATCCATTAGCTTCCGGACCTGGTTTTTCTCATTCCACATTGTTCCCTGCGTGTCCTTCCACATCAGTACATCTGGGTCTACCCTAACAAATTGTATCTTTTTTCCTTGTCTAGACCCAGACCTCAGGAGGGTTAGGGTGTCATAACGTGCCCTCTAAGCCCATTGGTTACCAGTGATGATGGTGACAGTGGGACAGAAACGGAGCATGTCAGCTGTTTCAGACACCAGGGAAATCCTTCATGCAGCTCCCTTTGGGCAACTCTGGGAGAAGGATATGGTGGTTCCCCCCCAGAGTTAAGACAGCCTGAACCCCTATCTCAGCTGTCTTGCCTTTTGTGTGACCTTGGGCCACATTTTTTATCTCTCTGGGTCACAGGTTCCCCACCTCTCAATGGGGATCCTAGTAATAGTTCTTACGGTTATGGGGTAAATGCACCCAGAAAAGGCCTAATAATATTAGTTCTCTTTATTATCCCCATCTGACAGCTGGAGAACTGAGGCAGAAGGGGGCAGAGCCAGCATATGAACTGAGCCAGTGCCCCTAACCACTCTCTAGCCTTGCCCAGTGGTGTGCCCTGCTCACGGGAGCCTTGGGGACCAGGAGGTCCATTTTCCACCTGGGTACATTGAGGCCTGGAAAGGGGAGTTGGGTCTATTTTGCTGGCCTCAAAATTCCTCCTGGGGGGAAAGGGGAAAGTTCTCTAACTCTGGGCCCTGGGATTAGAGGGAGGGAGGGAGGGAAGGAGGGGAAAGCTCGGCCCTAGCCTCTCAGAGTGACCATGAACGCCGGTCCCTTGCCCAGGTCGGCCCTACACCCTGAGCGTGGCCCTGCCAGGCTCTATCCTGGACAACGCCCAGTCACCAGAGCTTCGCACCTACCTGGCTGGCCAGATCGCCAGAGCCTGCACCATCTTCTGCGTGGATGAAATTGTGGTGTTCGACGAAGAAGGCCAAGATGCCAAGTGAGGGCCCATCCAGCAGCTCACGGGGGCTCAGCAAGGAGGGAGGGACTGCTAGGATTGACTTTGCTTCACCCTTGTCTCTGCCTACTTGCCTGGGCTGAGAACACTGCCCGAAATGCCCCCCTGCCGCCCGCCCGGTGAATCTGGTGGGAAGAGTCACAAAGCCGGGGTACTGCATGGGTCCGATTGGGCAGAGGAGCTCTCGAAGGGAACATAGGCTCTGGAAGCCCTTTCTCTCTCCAGGACCGTGGAGGGAGAATTCAGGGGAGTCGGCAAAAAGGGGCAGGCATGCGTGCAGCTGGCCCGGATCCTGCAGTACCTGGAGTGTCCACAGTAAGGGCGCGGAGGGCAGGCTTCCCTGAACTTGACCGGGAGGAGCAGGGTGGTCGAGGTGCAGGTCAGGCAGCAGGCATCCTCGCCTGCGAACTTCCTGAGATCCATGTTCTTTACTAGGTACCTAAGAAAGGCGTTCTTCCCCAAACATCAGGATCTCCAGTTTGCAGGTAAGGCTGCAAGGGGGTGCTGACCCCCATTTCTCAGGGTTCATCCCCCAGACCCTGAGAAATTGCTGTACAGTTGAGAAAACAGGCCCAGGCAGGGCAAGGCCTATGCCTGGTGGCGAGTAGCAAGTCTGTGTGGCAGGCCCAGAACTCGGACTGGGCCTCCAAGGTTCGCGCCACACCACCATGTATGTGCCTTTGCATCTCCCAACCCTCAGGGCTTCTGAACCCCTTGGACAGCCCTCACCACATGCGTCAGGATGAGGAGTCTGAGTTCAGAGAAGGCATCGTGGTGGATCGGCCCACCCGGCCAGGCCATGGGTCCTTTGTCAACTGTGGCATGAAGAAGGTAGTGATTGGGAGAGCGGGTTGGGACTCCCCTGGACACACCCCGACCACGGAGGGCAAGCAGGGTCCAGGGAGCCCTGGACCCAGGCATCTGTGCCTGCAGTTCCCCCGTGATGTAGATTTGGGCCAGAGAAGTGCCCCCAAACAGGGGTCAGTAGCTAAAGCCAGGGGCAAATTTACTGTTTCTTAAAAAGTAAAGGAACAGGGGGCGCCTGGGTGGCTCAGTGGGTTAAACGTCTGCCTTCAGCTCAGGTCATGATCTCAGGGTCCTGGGATCGAGCCCCGCATCGGGCTCTGTGCTCAGCAGGGAGCCTATTTCCCCCCTCTTTCCCCGCCTACCTCTCTGCCTACTTGTGATCTCTCTCTGTCAAATAAATAAAATCGTAAAAAAAAAAAAAAGTAAATGAACAAAAGGTAGTCCTCATGCTCAGACCCAAAACAACCCAACCAAAACCCTACAAAAGTAAGTTCAGAATCCCTCTGGGGCAGCTCTGGCAGGACCCAGAGCCACGCTGGGATTGGCGCCTTCATCGGCCACCTGCTTACTCTCAAGTCTTCTGGAGTCAGAGACAGAAACACTTCCAGGTTTTTTTTTTAAATATTGTATTTATTTATTTGAGAGAGAGAGAAAGTGAGAGAGAGCAGGTCAGAGGAGAAGCAGACTCCACGAGGAGCTGGGAGCCCGATGCGGGACTTGATCCCGGAACTCCAGGATCATGACCTGAGCCAAAGGCAGGTGCTTAACCAACTGAACCACCCAGGCGTCCCAATGGTCTCTTTTTTTAAAGATTTATTTATTTGAGAGAGTGAGAGAGCCCGCACGTGCTCATGTGGGGGGCGAGGAAGGGCAGAGGGCGAGGGAGAGAGTCCTCAAGCAGATGTCCCCGCTGAGTTCGGAGCCCCACCTGGGGCGCGGTCTCAGGACCCCAGGATCTTGCCCTTGAGCCGAAATCCAGAGTTGGCCGCTTAATCGACTGAGCCTCCATGGCACCCCACGAATTGTCTCTTGAGAGCAGATCTGGCTCAGGTGTCAGAGAAAGGGGACAAAGGACCCCTTTGACCTGGACCCCTCGGGTCCTGGTCCTGCCAACTACCCAGACCCGCCCGCCCCCGCCCCCCCAGCATCTGGGAGAACAGGGACACCTGCTGGCCCTGTGGGGAGCAGCACCCATTCCTCTGGGCTTCTCCCCAGGAGGTGAAGATTGACAAGCACTTGGAGCCCGGACTTCGTGTGACGGTCCAGCTGGACCGGAAACCGCTCCCAGGTATTGATGCCTCCCAGCCGGAGGGCTCAGCGCCGCCTCCTGCTACCTCCTTGTCCCTCGCCCCATCTTCACAGCCTCCCTGCTTCCTCTCCAGAAAGCAAGACCTACCGGGGAAAAGTTGTGTCATCGCAGGACCCTCGCACCAAAGCTGGTCTCTACTGGGGCTACACGGTCCGGCTGGCCTCCTGCCTCAGTAAGCACAGAGCTTCCTCCTCTGCAGAGCTGACCCCTCTCTGGGAGGCCACAGAGAGCCTTGCTTGACCCAAAAGGCAGACCAGGATCCTCTCCTTTCACCTTGCTGTGTGTCCTTAGGCAGATGCCTTTCCTTCTCTGGGCCTTGATCTCCCTGACTGTGCTGCCTGGAATACCCTATAAAGGATTCCTGAGGTGTCGTGATCCATTAGTAAGGTCTGCCATGGGGTTGGGAGTAGGACAAAAGGACCAGATGGGTCCAAGCTGTGCTGAGGTCTCAGAGCTCAGCACTCCTTCCCACCCACCTTCCGCTTCGCGCCCCCGGTCTAGCACAGGTGTGGCTTCTCCCTGCTGAGTCCCAGCCTTCTCAGGAACAGTGGATGTTTGTGGCTGGGTGTGGCTCCCTTTCCTGAGTCCCCTTCTCCAGCCCTCCCCCAGCCCCCCAATATGCAGACACACACAGCCCAGTGGCTGTGGCATTGGAGCGGAACCCCCAGTGACCTGGTCTCTCCCCTAGGTGCTGTGTTCGCTGAGGCCCCCTTCCCAGACGGGTATGACCTGACCATTGGGACATCGGAGAGAGGCTCGGATGTGACCTCCGCCCAGCTGCCCAGCTTCAGGTGGGTGCAGCCCAGGGAAGGGGCAGTGGAGCCGGAAATGTGACTGGCGGGGGGCAGAATGGTCCAGCCTGGGCCCCTGCTGTGTCCCGGGAGTGGGGGGCCGAGAGCCCTGGGAAGCTGCATTCGGTGCGGCCTCGGTGAGCAGTGACCGATCCCGTCCTGTGGATGGCAGGCATGCTCTCGTGGTGTTCGGGGGCCTCCAGGGGCTGGAAGCTGGAGTGGATGCAGACCCCAACCTAGAGGTGGCTGAACCCAGCGTCCTCTTCGATCTGTACGTCAACACCTGTCCTAGCCAGGGCAGCCGCACCATCCGCACCGAGGTGAGCCTGCCTGCCTCCGCCTCCAGCCCCAGGCTGCTCTCAAGGTTCTGCCGCCGGCCAGGGGTCTGTCCCAGCGGGGGTGGTCTCAAGCCAGCCTTCCCTGGAGATGGTTTCCTGACAGCCTCGGCCTCTCACCACCATGAACTCCAGCGGGGACAGTGTGGGAAGGAGCTGGGAGTCAAGAATTCTGGGTGCGGGTGCCCAGCCCGCTGCTCCCAGGCTGGGTGACCCAGGAGACTCTGGGCCTCAGTTTCCCTAGCCGTATGCTCAGTGTTCCACATC
The DNA here is from genome assembly GCA_028533885.1 of Nasua narica. Taxonomy (NCBI): domain Eukaryota; kingdom Metazoa; phylum Chordata; class Mammalia; order Carnivora; family Procyonidae; genus Nasua; species Nasua narica. The sequence goes on along the minus strand of CM052813.1, from coordinate 75,043,956 downwards.
CTCACACGTGCCGGTGGTGGGCAGGGCAGCCCTCCACACGGGGTCTCACCAGCCCCTCAGTCCTGTGGGGGACAGTATGCAGCCAGTTCTGGGAGCCTGTCCTAGACACCCATGGAACCAGTGAACCCGCTTCTGAGGTGCGCCATGAGAGGTACTTGGCTTCCAGTAGCCTCAAAGGGGCTTCACTGCACAGGTGGGCTGCTCCATTCTGTCCCTGAGGGCCCTCCAGGTGCCACGTCCTCCCAGCAGGAACCCCCACACCGACCCTGTCCTGGGGGCTGAGAACTCCCCTGACCCTGACCCTGGGAGGTAGGTATTATCACGAGCACATTTTACTGAGGGGAAGAGCGAGGAGCAGAGAGGCAGGGCCCTCAGGGAGTGCAGCCAGCCCACTGCCCCTCGGCAGAATGGGGCGGAGTCTGTTCTTAACTTCTCTGGGGCCGCATGAACGTGGAGGGCAGGAAGCCCCTGGCGGTGGGTCCTGGGCTGCGAGGCTGGGAGCCAGGTACCCGCCATTCTCCCAGGCCCCAGCCCACAGCTGTGCTTCCTCTCCAGGAGGCCATCCTTATCTCCTTGGCCGCCCTGCAGCCTGGCCTCATCCAGGCAGGCACCCGGCCCAGCTGAAGGTCCTGTCAAGCCGAAGACAGCAAAGCAAGCAGGAGGGAAGCCAGAGGCTCCTGAGGGTCCCCTGGAACAGACACAGCCAGGACTTTTGTCTCCAAAAATCACCACCTTTAATGCGACCCGGCCCTCTCCGAGCCTGGTGGGGCTCGGCCTTCACTTGCAGCCTGCAGTGATGGCCTTGAGGCTGCCTGCCCGCGCCAGAATATTTGGCATAAAGAGCAGCCCCGAGGCCCGCTCGATGCTCTCGATGGGCACTAGGAAGCGTTCCAGCGGAACCGCCTCGTCCACGGGAGCGTTGGGCATCACGTAGGAGCGGAGTTCGATTTGCCCGCCTGCCGCCTCCAGGATCAGCACCTTGAAGAAGTGGGTGGGCACCGCCACGTGGTTCTTGCCGATGACCTGGTACTTGACGTAGGACTTCCCGTCAGCCTCCGTCCTGCAGGCAGGCCAGGGCACACGTGGCCTTCCAGAGCTCCCCAGGGGTCTGGTCGGACCCGAGGCTGCACCTCCAGGAAGCCTTCCCCGACCTGACTTCCGCTTTGTGTCAGCCTGTAGGGCTGCCCCCTCAGTGGGAGGCTTCTGTGCCCTTCTGAGCTCCCCCAGGAGGCGGGGGTGGGAGGTGTGGTGGGGGCTCCCTGCCGGGTAGACATATCCTTCCCCTGTTTTCCTCAGGCCCAGCACCAGTTCAGGCAGGATGGGGGTTGGCAATAAATGCTGAGAGAATCCGGCCTCATGGGCCTTCACCTTCATTTGTGCAGACCCGGGATTACGGTCTACCTCCCCTGTGGAAGGGGAGCACCGAGTGGGCGAGGCCCATGACCCCTGAATTCCCAGTGCGAGCACCAGGCCTGGGGCCCAGAACACGGGATGGGGGACCTCTGGTCTTCCCCTCAGCAGGGCCTACTCCTTCCCGCGGGCTGTAGGAGGCACCTGCCAATGATCGGTGCTGAGCACCTACTGCGACGACCTCCACCACCACCCCCTTTCATCCCCAAGCAACCACGAGGGAGGGAATGGCTATTATCCCCACTTTCCAGGAGAGGATATTGAGGTCCTCTGCCCATGGCACCCAGAGACCAGGGGACAGGGCCTGGGTTCCATCTAAGGCCGGCGGACTCCAGGGCCAATGGCTTCCCCACAACACTTTACCTCCCTGATCTTAGTCTAAAGTGGGCTGGAAAACTCACTGAGCATGGAGCTCAGTTCTTTCTTCCCGGGAGGTGGGGCTGCAGAGGGACAAGAGTGAAGACACAGGATCGGGGAGATGGAGGTCAAACCCTGGCTCCAGAAGGGTGAGGAGGGCCTGGATGGTGAGTGGCAGGGGGGCCTCTAGTGAATGGGAGGCCCTGGCCTCCCCCAGGGTGTCCTCCCCCAACTCCCCAGTTCTAGCCTTACCTGGGCAGGAAGAGCGGCCCTGTGCATACATAGACATTCTGGTAGGTGCGGGTCAGGCTGCGGCTGTACTTCTCCAGGTTGTTCCAGGCATTCTGGTTGAGATGGGGCACCTGGTTGGGGAGGTGGGGCTCAGACTGTCAGAAGGGCAGGAACTGGCACCCAGCCGGGATAGTCTGATGGGGAGTGGGGTGGGCGAGCATGCTGAGGTAATGGGTTCAAGGAAGGAGAGAGCCCTTTAGGCCACGTGGCCATGAGGGCGGAGCCAGACAGAGCTCAGGAGTGCTAGCTCGCCCCCTTGTACTGTAAGAGGACCAACATCCCAGGTCTCCAAACGGCTTCTCCGCTCCAAAAAGCCACACCAAGGAAAGGGGCACTTCTCCCTCTTCAGAGAGAGAAACAAGCCCCCCCCCCCACCATCCTCAGGGGCTCATGGAAAGGCAACTCTCCAGCCCTACCCTCTCCTTTCTGAAGCAGGTGCAGAGCCCAGCCGGAAGTCACGGGTCTGCTCTTGAGCTCTCCAGTGTCTAGTCAAATGGGCAGGGAACTCTGACACTGGGAGAGCAAAAGTCAGATGGCAGCCTCAGAGCCCCGGGGCTCCCTGCAGAGCCCCAGGTCAAGTCTCCATGTCCTCCTCCAACAGGAGGGCACACAGTGACTGCTAACAGCTGGCTTTGCAAATTACTTTCCTCTGACTCCTGGGAGGCAGGCAGTGTAGGGACAATGGCTGAAAGCTCAGGGTCCTCTAGACAGACTGCCTGGGTCTTCTGCTGTGTGACAATGGGCCAATCCCTTTGCCTCTCTGTGCCTCAGTTCCCTGCCGAATGCCTACGAGGGGCGTGGAAGTGTGCTCAATGCTTTCGGACGCATTGTCTTCGGTTCCTCGGCGCTGCAAGGAAACTGAAGCTCAGGGAGGTGCCCCGAGGCCCACAGTTAAGGTCGGACGGCAGAGCGGGTGCTGGGTGGCCCCATGTTCGGTGCCTCCCGCCAGGGGCGCGCGGGGCGGGCCGCCAAGCGCCTGAGCCGGAGCGCGCACTCGGCAGCTTCCCCGCTCGGCACGGCGCAAGCCGAGGCTCTGAGAGGCTCCGGGGGGCCGGGGCGTGGGCGCTACCTGGGGCGCGATGTTGCTCAGGTAGAAGGTGTCTTCCATGGCCTTCTGGCTCCAGCGGTGGTTGGCGGCGGCGGCAAGGTGGCCGCGGTCGAAGCCGCTGCCGCGGTAGTCGGCGTTGGTGGCGCGGTGGTACGCGTGCACCGAGTCGTCCTCTCGGAAGTCGCACAAGCCGCGGTCGCCGTCGCCGCGGAGCCGCTCGGGCCGCAGCTGCTCGACCACCCAGAGCGCGCAGCGGGTACGCGGGTCGTAGCACAGCACGTACGACTCGCGGCTCTTGAGCTGCGCCAGCCCCGGCAGCCCGTACTTGGCTAGCTCGCCGGCGCCCGCAGGGGCCCCGGGTTTCGCGGGCACGGCGGGCAGCTCGGCAGCCGCGGCCACGGGCAGCACCGGCAGCCGGCCCAGCAGCCCCGGCGCCTCCCGCGCGTCCGCCCGCCGCCGCCGCCAGCTCTCCGCCGCCGCGCCCAGCCCCGCGCCCAGCGCCAGGGTCAGGCCGGCCCGCAGCGCCTGCATGGCGGGGAGCGCGGCCCGAGCGCAGGCTGAGAGCCGACCGCTGCGCCGGGGGAACGCCGCGACCTCCGGAGGCCGACCCGCGAGACTCTTAAAGGGGCCGCGCCGGTCTACGGGGCCCACCGCGAGGAGGAAGCCGGGTAGGGGCGCGAGAGGGTGGGGATCCTCGTCGCTTCCATTCAGGACGCTTCGAAGAACTAGGGAACCCCAACAGAATGGGTCAGGGCTGGCGCTGAGCGGACTTCCCTGCGCCCTTTCTTTGCCCTTTTAAGACGCGCGCCGTGAGGGCGGGGGCGGGACCGTGCGGGTGTATCACGTCGCTCCTGGCTCGTGATTGGCTGCCCCCGCCCCCGCCCCGCCCCGCCCCGCCCCGCTCCTCACCCGCGGGCTCCCGGACCCTCGGTGCTGGTGGTAGGAGCTCTGACTTTAGCGCGTTGAGAATTGTCAGGCACTGATCCAAAGCGCTTCCACTACTTGACTTAACCTTCAAAAGAGCCCTGAGAGGAACTTATTCCCAGTTGTCAAAACAAGGAAACAAGGATAAGGGCCCAGGTATGTCTGACACCAAAATCTACCCTCTTAACCACTACACCCTAAGTCAAAAGTTCTAGGACATTGGCAAATCCGAGCAAGAGGACAGGGATGCAGGCGGCTGATGCTAATGGCTGGTTGGGTCGGAAACCGGCACGTTTCTAGAACACAGTTTTGCAGTGTTTAACAGCCTTAAAAAGGTTCATACTGTTCAACCTTCGAGGGCTGAGCCTGGGAAATGAATCGGGAATGTAGGGATTTTAAACACGAAAGCTTCCCCCACAGTATTACTCCCAATGGAGGCTGAACTAAGCAAAATATCCCAAGATGGGGGCTGGATTCAGACATTTTTTTTAGCATACGAGAATACTATATAGCATATAAATATATTTCAACATCAAACAGCAACTTGCTTACCACCTAACCTCAGGGGGGAGACAGTATACAAAACTGTATCAAGAAAATGATGATGTAGCAAAGACTTAACATGTTCTCAGTGATTTTCTCTAGATTGTGGGCAGTACGGATTTTATTAACTTGAATTCTTCAAGTTTTGTCAATCTCAAAAATAACTTGCTGTGTAATCAAGTGCATAGTACCTCCTTCCCTAGCCCATTGGCCCTCAGCCTCCAGGTGCTAATCCCAGTTGAATAAGACTTGAATGGGCTTTTCTAACAAGAATTTCCTGGCCGTTTTCTTTGCCCACTCTCAGGGTCTCCAGACTCCATCCCCGCTCAGACTTTTCTTCCTCTGAGGTCCCAAAGGTTTCAGCCCATCACAGCACCAATGCTCATTGCAAAGAACACATGATTTATTAAACTTGTCATCAACAGCATTGATTGAAGGAATAAAATTGATGAGAACAAAAGCAGACTCACATTCTGACCCCGGAGTGAAACCTGCTGAGCTCATACAGCCCAATCGGTGAGTGTCCAAAGTCCTGGGGGCAGCTTCCCAATGGGGAAGCCGCAGGCACTCTGGCTCTCAGGGTGCCTCCCTGGAGAGTCTGGGGAAGGGTAATCACCAAGGACCTGTCCTTTCCCCAGGCAGTATCCCACCGGAGCGCAGCCCAATCTGGACAGGATCCCTGTGCTCTTTACCTTCACCCCAAGGTCAAGGAGAAAGCACTGGACCTAAGCCTGCCAATGAGGCTAATCAGACGCAGTGATTCAAGTAGTATGGCCCCAGGAGGGAAAGAGGGAATGCATCAGCTGTCCTGGGCAGAGTCTGCTGCATCCCAGGATGGGGCCCAAGCCTCAGGCTGTGAAGGGGTCAAAGTCGGGACTGAACCACCAGCAGATAAGTTCTGGAAAGAGGCCAAGCCAGACTGGTGGGAAGTGTGTGTCTGCGCCATGCTGGGGCCTTGCAGTCGGGAGACGATACCAGCCCTCTCAACACCAGCCCTCCCATATCCCTTACTTCCGGTTCCAGTATAGAGCTCCCGGCCCTCCCAGCCAGGACCTGCTGGAAAATCAGGAAGGTCCCAGAGGCAGGGGGAGTGGATGCAGACTCAGACCAAGGAAAGTCAGGAAGACTATCTCCAACTCCTTTTTACCCTCCTGGCCCCACCCTTCACCTCCAAATCTAGCACTAGCCAGTCTGCAATAAATAACCAGGGGTCTAAATAAATAGTAAAAATCTCCCAAATACTGTGTGTTGGGAGAAGAGGTGGCAAAAAGGCATGTGCATAACATCCCAGCAGCGTCCAAGGTACAGTCTGGTATAGGAGCCACTTGGGGACAGCTCGTCCCGGCCACAGCCAGGCCTGGGCGGGCAGCACGAAGTCCCGGATGCCAGACCTGGGAAGGCTTTGGGGACAAGAGGGCCACCGCCGGTCATAGTCAGAGGGCAGCCTGAGGACCCCTGCTACACTGCCCAGCCTTCCAGACCCAAACCACCCTGCTTTCTCACAAGAGGAGGAGAGGCTTGGTCAAAATAAGCCCACTCCCCGCACGGCCCAGGGGCAAGAGAAGCCAGCTGCTCCTGATCAGCGTGCCCCTGCCCCAAAGCCCGGGAACAGCCCAAGCAGGTGCCCAGGAAGGGCCAGCAGCTCCTTCGCCCTGCTTGGGGGAGACATGCCTTTCCTGGCACCAAGAAGATCCAAGGCTGTTAAGCTCAGCTACCCAGGCCCAGGGAGGCTCCCGTTGCACGGCCCCCCCCCCCCCCCAGCCCTTTACGGGACTCGCCACCCTGGGCGGGACCTAGAAGCCACAGGAATGACTACTCTTCTGAAGCACTTGGATCCCAACCCCTGGCACAGTACCACTTGTGTGTCCTTTTCCTTCGGGAAACAAGGGCCTTTGGGGGGAATCTCTGGAAGACCCAGCTCTTCCTCATCTCCTTCCTCCAACCTTGGGCAGAAAGGAGGGCAAGGGGCCCAAAGCCTTGTGGGCCATCATTTCTCGGCTACTTTTGGTTTCCAAGATTTCTGCTGGGAGCAGATTCAGGGCCCTCTGGTGAGGCACTGTGGACTCCCTCCCTCTCTCTCCCAGTCTGTGGGACCCGGGGCATAGGGGTGGGGATGGGAACAGGCCAAAGTTGACCCCCAGGGACTTTGCTAAGCCAGACTCCTCATTCTGTCTCTGGGGCTCATGGGATGGATGGGGGAAGAGGCCGGGGATAAGGCACCCCAAGAGAGAAGGGCGGAGAGAAATGGAGAGAGGGGCAGACAGAGCGAGAGAGTCACACACACTCTGTGAAGGGAGGGAGACAGAGAAGAGAGACCTCGAGGGACCAAAGACGCCCCCACTGCCCTCACACACACAGTGACAGACGTGCACGGGAGCAGCAGACACCTGGGGGATGGAGAGACACAGACACACCCAGCCGTGACTGCAGACAGAAACACACTCGGTGGGAGAGGGACAGAGGGTGTGACCTGGGCCTGGCAGCTTCTTAGCTCCTTCACAGTGTCACCTTCCCCGTGGAGAAGCCTAAGCACCAAGAACCAGAAGAAGTGGTTTCTGGCTCATTTGCCCAGCACCTCCTGCAACCAGAGCCCAGGAGGTCCGAGCAGGAGAGGAAGAAGGGAGCGGCAGAGCACAGGCAGGCAAGGACCCTTGCCAGCCCCCGGTGCCCCCAGTGTGCCCCAGCCCCAAGAAACCACCCCATGAGTGCCAGCCTTGCTCGGCAGCCTGGGCCAAAGGTCCCCGGGTCGAAGAGCAGGGAGGGAGCCAGGGCTGGGTGGTTGGAAAGGAGCGTGGCACAGTGTGCCCCCAGCGGGGAGCGGCCTAGGGTGAGGGCCTGATGCGGAGGCCTGGAGCGGGCCGGTCCTGCAGCTTCCCCTCGGGCTGGCTGGGATCCCAGAGGCTCCTGCGTGTCCCAGAAGCCAGGGCACAGGGGTCGGTGTCTTCTCTCCCAAACCTGGGCCTCTTGCCAGCAGGCTACTTTGAGTCTTGGATTTCCTTGGCTTTCTGTAGAATCTGGCAGACGTCTGTGATGGGGTAATCCTAGGTATGGGAAAGTTGACAATATGCCTCTGAAGTGAGCTCACCTTTCACCGCCTCTGCCACACCCACGCCCTGCCCACTGGGCCCTGTTACCCGCTGGGCCCCTGGCCTCAGGGACAGGGACCGCAGGCTACCAGATGCCGCTTTCTGCCCAAACCCCTGTGAAGAGTGACCACTACGCCCGCTGCAGCCCTCGCCGACCCAACCCAATCAGCACAGCCAGTATCACAGCCCCTGCCTTAGCACCAGGACCGCCCCCCACCTCTCTCCTGCCCTCGAACCCGAGCGCACTCGGAACAAGCCGCCTGAGTGGGCCGGACATGGCTGGTGCACTAGGTCACGGGTCACCTCCTCAGTCTGAGGAGAAAGTGACCTTGACTAGACCTCTCTTACAGACCTGGTCAATCCAGTTACCGACGCCAACCCCAGGCCGGGTGAGGAAAGCGAGGCCCGGAGAGGTGGTCACTCGGCTCAGGTCATGCGACTAGCACAGCAGGACGAAGGTGCGGACCCAGAGCTGTCTGCTTTGGCGCCCAGGCTCTTACCCTTACGCCCCCCAGCCACCCGAGGGTCCGAGCGCTCGCACAAGTTCTGCGATGGAATCCGGTCCAGGGACGCCGAGGCATTCACTCAAGGCGACACCACACTCAAGTGGCAGAAGTGGGATTCAAACCCAGATCCAGACCAGATCCGCCACAGGGGTCTAGACATTTATGTCTCAGGGTTCCTGCCCCCAGCCTGTCACAGCAGCTTGTCACCTACGGGCGTGGGTGGCTGCTCTGTAAGTACGCGCCTCAGGGCTAAAGACAGGGCTCGGCGCTCCAGACCCCATTACCTGCAGGAGCCGCATGTTTATGGTAAAGTCCCCTTCCAGCAACTGCTCCCGGATCAGTCTGAGGGAAACAAGCAGCGAAGGTGCTGGAACCCTGGGCCGCGGAGCGCAGGCCCACTGGGGCCCCTTCCCGCCGCCCGCAGTGGCCCACCCCTCAGGAGGGCAGCCCCCCGCCAGCCCCTCTGCTGGCGGTCACACTCACATGAGCATGGCGCAGCAGACCAGGAGGAGGAAGTCGAAACGGTTGTCGTCGGCGAAGAGGGAATCCCAGATACGGATGACGTCGGGCAGCAAGAACTCCTGGGACAGCAGCAGTGTCAGCCAGCGGAAGGCGAAGAACTGGGGCTTGATGTTCTGCTCTTGCTGGGGAGAGAGAGGTGTGGGATGGGGTGCTCGGTTGCCACGTGGTGCCACGCGGCCTATCACAGTGACCACACGTGTCCGTGCCAGGCACGTTGCATGGGCAAAGGCACTGGGGCCTCTGGGGAGCCTTGGCCGGCTAAGGGGCAGCGCTGCTTGCCGCCAGCCAGTGCTGTCAGATCCTCCAATGTGTCAAGAGAAGCCAGAAATCCGAGCTTTGAGGTAAGCTCACTAGATTTACAAATGATTGCTCTAATTCCTTTTAAAATACGGTATGGATTGTAACCTTGGAATTATGGGCAGACAGACCCGCTATCGGACACTTACTAAAAAGACCAAGACCGGCCTTAAAAAAAAAAAAAAAAGCCTGGCCTTGTACTTATTAGCACGTGAAATCAAATCATTTATTTCCTCCACACCTCCAGCCTCATGGGGCCATCATTCCCCGGAAAGATGACCCCTCTGGTCAGCCCCAGTGAATATTAACTGAAAAACTGTTACAGAAAACAAAAACATAATTCCGTTTCTGTTTAAAAATATCTGTTTAAAAAAAAAAAGATCTGTTTATATGCATTTTTCTGTTCAAACGATTTTTGTTTATAAACAGTTTCTCTTCACAAAACTGTTTTCTGAAATAAACAGGAAATACCGCTCCAATAACTTTTTAGATTATTTTTAATTTTTAAAGATGACTTTCAGGGGCACCTGGGTGGCTCAGTGGGTTAAAGCCTCTGCCTTCTGCTCAGGTAGTGATCTCAGGGTCCTGGAATCAGGCCCCGCATCGGGCTCTCTGCTCAGCGAGGAGCCTGCTTCCCCCACTTTCTTTGCCTGCCTCTCTGCCTACTTGTGATCTCTCTCTCTGTCAAATTAAAAAATTTATATATATTTAAAGATGTTGGGGCGCCTGGGTGGCTCAGTGGGTTAAGCCTCTGCTTTCGGATCAGGTCATGGTCTCAGGGTCCTGGGATCGAGCCCCGCATCGGGCTCTCTGCTCGGCAGGGAGCCTGCTTCCCCCTCTCTCTGCCTGCTTCTTTGCCTACTTGTGATCTCTCTCTCTGTCAAATAAATAAATAAATAAAATCTTTAAAAAAATAAATAAATAAAGATGCCGTTCATACTTTTTTCTCAGAGGACCTCCACCAGGCTCGAGGCATCCAGCACACATAAACGCCCTGAGCCATGCCTGGCCCACGACCGGCCCCCTACCAACTTCCTCACCACACCCCGCCTGCTCAGCTCCCACGTCAGCTGCTGCCTCAGTGTCCCAGTCGCACCGCAGTGCTCGGGCCAGAGGTCCCCAGTGGGAGCGGTCACTTTCCATCTCCACACTCAAGCCAGACCTTGCCCGCGGCCTGGGGGTCAGGAGGCCCGCTCTCTGTGCCCCTTCCCGTCTGTCTGCCTTGGCCCGCGGTCCTGGTGCCCCTCACCAGTTTCAGGTAGAGCTCCATGTCCTTGTCCTTCAAGGTGGAGTACACCTTTTCCATCTTGTAGGTGATGCCGCACTGTGAGTCGTCCAGGCTCTTGATGAAGTTGTCCCGGATCTCAGCCATGAGGTTGGTGAAGCAGAAGAAGGTGTCTGCCTCGGCATGCTCTGGGCGACAGGGGCAGGGGGACGGCAGCTGCAAGGGAACTGATGCTCTCCCGAGTCCCACCCCAACTCTCACGCATACGACGGCTTCCCCCCTTCACGTCCCAGGCTCTCCGGACCACCCACCCTCCTGGCCGGGCTCAGGCCCTCCTCTCTCCTTGACCATGCCCCCCACACACTGAGGACATCACGCCTTCTCACATCTTCTGGCAACACTGTACTTTCGCTTAGCGACTACCACATGCTCTTCTGGCAACATCTTTCCGATCGTTATTTATTTAATTCCTTGTCCATCATTCAGCTTCTGGTATATACGTCTCACTGCCTCTACCAAAATTTCCGTTACAAATGCAGAGAGATCAGTATGCTTCCAACATTCTAGGAAGCCTGAGATGCAAAGGATCTCAGGGACCATCCCGGTCAACCCCTCCCGTCTGATGGAGGGGAGGAGGCCCAGGGAAGGGAAGTGAGTTGCGCAGCCTGATAAGGCCCATCAGCCTGGCTTTCCTTGGTCCATTTTCCTAGGGAGCCACAGGAGGGAGGGGGGCAGCCAGGAGCCCTTTTACCTTTCCATTCGCTGTTGGGGTCAGTGGCAAAGGTATAGTAGAGGGGCCCCACGATCTCATTCATGCCCTGCACGTAAGCGATGCCAGGGTTGAGCTTGGCGTAGATGAACAGGATGCGCTCCACCACCTCCCAGTGGGCCTCGCAGCCGTTGGGCAGCACCTCATACTCGTTCAGGGAGGACGGCGCGGAGTTCTTGTGCGGGGAGCTCATCTGCAGGAGGAGAGGAGCCGGGAAGGCAGGTGGCATTACAGGTAATGTGTTCGCACCAGAAACGTTTACCATTCAACCCAGCCCCAACTCCCAGTTTATGGGGAATACAGAGCAAAGCAGAACGTGTCTAATACCGTGAGGTAAAACGAGCAAATACAGAATGTGGGACATTCCAGAAGACAGCTGGACTGAAGTCTTATTTATGGTGATAAAAGCTACAACAATGCTTACCTCTGAGATGAAGGTATACTGACTGGGAAGGGACATTAAGGAACATTCTAGATGATGGAAACGTTTAGTGCCTTGATTGGGTTGGCAGTTACAAGGCACGTACACAAGAAAAAGTTCACCCAGCTGTACACTTCAGATCTGTGCATTTTACTGCATGTAAATTATACTTTATTTTTTTTATTTTTTAAAGATGTTATTTATTTATTTGAGAGAGAGTGAAAGCAATCACAGAGGGAGAGGAACCACAGAGGAGGAGAAGCTGACGTGCTGCTGAGCAGAGAGCCCAACATGGGGCTCGATCCCAGGACCCTGAGATCAGGACCAAAGCCAAAGGCCAGACGCTTCACCAAGTGAGACACCCAGGTGCCCCATATTTTAAAAACCTTTAAATAGGGACGCCTGGGTGGCTCAGTCAGTTAAGCATACAGTTCTGGATTTCAGCACACGTCATGATCTCAGGGTCCTGGGATTGAGCCCCACGTCAGGCTCCCTGCCAGCAGGAAGGGAGCCTGACTCCTCTCTGCCCTCTGTCCCTCTCCTTCTGCCCCTCTCCCTCTGCCCCTCACCCTGCCCAGGCGCGCGTGCTCTCTCTTTCTCTCTCTCTCTCAAATAAATAAAATCTAGGTAAGAAAAGAAAGAAAAAGGAAAGGAAAAGAAGAAAAAAAAAGAAAAGAAAAAAGAAAAGAGAAGAAAAAAGAAAAGAAAAAAGGAAAGAAAAGAAAAGAGAAGAAAAGAAAAATGTTAGGTCATTCATCAAAGGCTCGCATTACATGGTGGCACCTGAAGCAGCTGACTCCAGGCCCAAAGCCGAGACCTCAGAGAAGTGCTTTCCAGCCTTCCAAAAATCTACAGAGCCACGACCTCATTTCATCCTCTTGGCAATTCAAAAGCCAGGAGGATGGAAACGATTATGCATAGTTTATAGAAGAAGAGACAGAGGCCCAGGAAGGTCAGCCGGTATTACTGCCCCAAAGTCAGATGGTTGCTCAGCTTGAACTAAACTGACCAACCACAGGCCCCGAGGTCCACGGACGAAGCTTCTAGTCAGATTCTCTGCCACCAGGACTAGATGGAAACCTAAAGTGGGTAAGAGCTTGGCTCTCAAACCCCAATTACTACAGTGAAATGAATGAAGTCAGGTCCCCACCTTGTCCTATAGCCAGGACATCAGCAGTGAGTAAGAGGGTCGCCCACAAAGCCAAGCATTCTGTCCTAGAATGGGGGACCCTGGGATCAGTTGTAACTGCCCTTGTCACCCCTGTAGCCGAGAATGGCTGCTCTCTTAGAGACACAAGAGACTTGATCAGTCGTTCTCCTTGGGAAGTCAAAGCTTCCGAAATATCTGTCACTAGCTTGTTGCAGATTACAGAGAAGGGTTTTTCCACTGTTGGAGGACGACGAAAAATTTTGAGGAACAAGTTGGGAGTTCCACATAACAAAGCATAGGCGTAAATTAAGGAATAAGGTAATATGCTTCATCTGGCTACAAGCAGCTTCTCCGAGTTACGGAATCTGCTAGAAGAATGGGACTCAAACACTCAGCATGACTTGGCCAGCACGAGTCCTGTTAATTCCAGCTCCGGGAGCACCTGGCTGGCTCAGTGAGCAGAGCACACGATTCCTGATCTCGGGGATGTAAATCTCAACACCACACTGGGTGTAGAGATTGCTTAAAAAAAAAAATAGTAAGATCTTAAAAAAAAAAATTCTCGCTCCTAAGTCTCTCAGCTCTCCCCGGCCCTCCGCTCTCCCCCAGCCCTCACCCACCTTTGCCGGGACAATGCAGCCACCTCCCAACCTCCATTCCTAACCCCCATGGGGCCCACAGCAACCCTTTACAAAGGCAGACCCGAATCTTGTCGCTGGCCTGCCCAGGATGCTGCAAGGCTCCCCAGCCCCCAGGACAAAGGCCCCATGCAGTCTCCCCACCACCGATCTTGCCAGATTCCTCCAGCAGCCCCGCCTCTAGGCAGGCCAGACCCCGCCATTCCCTGAACGCACCATGCTCTCCTCTCCCGCCTGGAGCCTCCATGTGTGCTCCCCTCTCCTCCTGGAATGAGCTTTCCTCCTAGTTCTTGGGCGCTCAGCTTAAATGTCACCTCCTCAGGGAAGTCTTCCTGGACACCCAGGGCAAGTCAGCTTCCCACCGCCATCACTGCTCCCACCACACCTTCCCATCAACGTGCAGTTACTTTTTCAAGAGCCATCTCCTCCGCTGCTCCTTTGCTACACAGCAGGGTGTCCCCCCCCAGCACCCCTTACACCCAGCTTTTGATACCTGACTTGCAGAAAGAACCCCAGAGGTGGACCTGGGGGTTACCCAAAGTCGCTCTGGGTAACCGTCAGGGCAGATGGTCGCAGGCCCCATGGCCAGTGGCCAGGGCTCCAAGGGAAGCATGGAGGGAAAGGGAAAGGTCCCTGGGACCCCCACGTTGGCTCTCACATTTGTGACTCCACTCCGGTTCCGGGCCACTGTCTGGGATTTCAGCGTCGTCTGTTCCACCCGCTTTCGAAGGGTCTCAAACTCATTCTGGGGATCCAGGATAAGGAGGCAGGGGTACTCAGTGGCTCTCTGGAAGAAAGATATGTCTGGGCACAACCTCCTGTCAAGAGGGAACAGGAGAGAGCTCTGTTACTCAGGGTGAAGGTTTGGGACATTCCACTGGCACCCTACTGCGGGGTGCTCCCGGATCCCAAAAGGCATTTCTTGTGTTTTTTAAAAAATAACATTTTAGGGGCGCCTGGCGCCTGGCCCTCTCTACTTGTGGTCGCTCTCCCTGTCAAATAAATAAATAAAATCTTTAAAAAAAATAACACTTTATCTTTAAAAGTTTAGTTTTTAAAGAGCAAGACACTTTTTACATATGTACACACACACATACACCCAGATTCTTATGTGTTATTAGTAAACACACATATAAATTTTTAAGCGTCCTTATGGTCCATCCATAAGGACGCTTCCAACTCTTCTTTTTCTTTTCTTTTTTTTTGGTGGGCAGCAAAGCAAGATTTATTGAGCAATAGAAAAGTGATAGTACAAAGCTCACAAGGAGGGAGGGGACCCAAGAGGGTTGCCCTCCAACTCTTCTATTAAACCACAAACATCTCTCCATGTCAAAAATATTTATCTAGGGATGCCTCGGTGGCTCAGTTAAGCATCTGCCTTTGGCTCAGGTCATGATCCCAGGGTGCTGGGCTCAAGGTCCACATCGGGCTCCTTGCTCATCAGGGAGCCTCCTTCTCCCTCTGCTGCTTCCCCTGCTTGTGCAGGTGGCCGCATGCACACGCACACTCTTTCTCTCTCTCTCTGACAAATAAAATCTTTAAAAATATACATTTATCCAATATGCCAGGGTGTTAGGCGTAGCGTGGTTTAAAATAGTGACGTGGCACATGGCATAAGAGGACAGCACGTACAGCTGACATAGGAAGATGCCCAAGACAGAGGGAGAGGGCAAATCAAGGCGGGAGAGTTTCTAGAATGTGATCGAGTTGGTTTTGTTTTGCTTCCGGTCTGACTGCGGTATCGCCAACACACAGCACCGTAAGAGTTTAAGGCACCAGGTTTTTCTCGTGTTGGCGAGGCAGCAGAGGGAAATTTCCCAGACTCCTCCCACACAGCATGTTGCCAACTTGCCCTCCAGAAACACTGAGCGACGTGCTACTCACTACCAGCGTGAGACAAAACCCAAGAACCTATTTCTCTAGAACCAGGTTTAAGATGTGTTGTTGTTGTTCTTGTTTTAAGACTTTATTTATTTATTTGACAGACAGAGAGATCACAAGTAGGCAGAGAGGCAGGCAGAGAGAGAGGGGGAAGCAGGCTCCCCGCTGAGCAGAGAGCCCGATGCGGGGCTCGATCCCAGGACCCTGAGACCATGACCTGAGCCGAAGGCAGAGGCTTTAACCCACTGAGCCACCCAGGCGCCCCAAGATATGGTTCTTGACTCCCACATGTTAAGACACCTTCTGGACAGAAGCTGCCCCAACACCAGGCTGAGGATGCAGGAGACAAGCCCCGTTTTGCATCCTGGAGGAGCTGCGCCAGGCTGGGTATCCACCTGGGGGCCTTCTGAAGATGGGCCTGGGCCAAATGAGTGGAGACAGAGGAGCAGCCCCCAGGGCGGCGAGGGCCTGGAGACACAGCTAACACCCGCTGAAGGCAGAACTGAAACCCGGCAAACAGACTCCAGAACTCTAGCTCCCACAGCTCAGCCCCACTGCAGATAAGCCCCCTTCCCGCTCCTCACGCAGCCTCGTGGGCGACTCCGCCCGCTGCCAGACCCACCAACCCCACGGGACAGCACAAGTGTGTTTCCACATTTCTCTGCCAAGTGGAAAAGCACACCCACGTACACACTGTAGCTCACCCCTTTTCAAAAAACACACATCTGACCCTGTCACTCCTATGCTTAAAACCTTTACACGACTGCCCCATGTCCTTGGGATCAAGTCCAAGGTCCAACCCCCACCTCCCTCTACTGTGGCCTCAAGCACACTGGCCTTCACACTGCTGCTCGAACGTGCTTCCCTGGGCTTTCCAGGGCCTTCATACAGGCAGCTTCCCCCAGCCACGACCTTTCCCTCCCTCTTCCCCCAAGGCCTACCACTCCTGAGACCTCAGCCAAGGCTTCCCCCAAACTCTAAGAGCACCGTGAACTCTCCCCTCAGAGCATTCACCACAAATGCTAACTACTTGGAAGATGTCTTACTGAACGACTATCTTCCCATCCTCCCCACCAGGTTCTAAGCTTCTTAGAAAGACTACGTCTGTCGACTCCACACCCAACCCAGAGCTTGGCACGGAGCCTGCCATAAAGTAGGGCCTCAGTATCTGCTGCAGGAGCATCAGATGAACCCATCCCTACACGCCCGGGGCACCAATGCCACTAAGGCAGGGAGAAAGGAGCGCCGGGCACCCGCCCCACTTGCCAGCCCCATTCACAGGCCGACGTTACTGGGGCCGGGACCCACCTACATGATGACCTACCAGTTCCTCGAACACCCACCTGTGGGTGCTGGCTGGAAAGCACGGGACTGGGAAACTCCCCAACAGTCCCATGGGCCAGCTCCTGACCCCCCGGGCCCTGCTTACCGGACGTCTTTGTCGATCTGCAGCAGCACCTCGTTGTCCTTGAAGTAAGTGTTCCACCGGCTGTCAGGGTTGGGGTTGAGCGGCTGTGGGGAGAAAATCGGCTGCTCTGTCCTAGGTCCGACTAGGACGTCAGAGGACAGACTCCAGTCTGGGGGCCGAGCAGAGGCCCAGAACCAACAAGCCCACCAGGGCTCCCGCTGAGGCTCTGAGACAGCCTATGAGCTACGCGGCGAGCCTCCCACAACACGCTCGAACTCCCCGCGGAGCCCCGCAGTCTGCCCTGAAGACATCCCTGCTGGCCAGGGAGTGTCCCTTCTGCTGTGGCTGCCGCTCTCGAACACTGCCTCCACCAGGCGCTGCTGAATGCTTGCTGAATGAATGCACGTTGTATCATTAGGTCTCTTCGAACGTGACTCATCAACGCTTTGAATCACTCATCCTAATCCTTGGAGCATGGGCCTGGGTCCATCCATCCCCACTTCCTGCACACGGCGAGGGGCTCGGTATTTGAGGGGAGAGTGGGGCTTCCTCCAGGCCACAGGAAGATAGTCTATCCTCACTCCCGCCCTGCTCTGACTTTCTTCAACTATCAAACCAAAACCTTCCCCCAGGAACAGAGGTGAGGCAGAAAGGAGAAGAGCCCACGGGGGGAGGGGGGAGGGTTAAGTGCCACGCACACCCTCGGAGCCCAAGCTATGACTTTATTCCCGACTGGGTCCAGAGCCTGGGAAACAGAAGGCAGAGACAACAGCCGTCACAGGCCGAGCGGCCCCACGCAGAGAGGAGGCACTGGACGGGCCAAGAGGGGACCCAGATCGGCTCCACCTGTCCTCCGGGGTGAGGGGGAACCTGCCAGCTCCAAAGCCTGCACCCCTCCCTACTCTGTAGCCTTGGTCCCTGCGGCCACCATTACTCACATGGTCCTCAAAGGTCACGTCCTCCCTGGACACACCCATGTTGGCCTTGGCAATGCCAGGCTGGATAATCATTTCCCTCAGGAACTGAGAATAGAGCTCCCTGTGGAAGAGGAGAGGAGAGACGGATGACCCCAAAGGTCCTGCCCAGGGAGCTCAGACCAGAGAAGCAGCAACAGGAGCCAAGACCTGGTGTCTGACACAAGGGTCCTCCCAGCATCCCCCCTTCTCCTGGTCTCACCTCTGCTTGGCCAGGATGGAGGTCCATGAGGCTCTTTCCAAGGGGAGGTAGTTCAAGAGAATCTGCACAGAGGGAGAGGGACAGAGCTCGGACGACTCTCCAGCTCAACCCCCGACAGTAGATGGAGGCTGACCGGGCTCACGGAAAACGCCGAATGAAGCCCAGAGGGGCTGAAACCCACGAGTGGAGACGTGGGCTGGGGACAGCCTTCCCTTTGCTCTCCACTGCCTCCCTCCTCCTTGACCCCAAACCAGCCCTTTCCACTGCTTTTCTGCACACAGACTCTTCCAAATGATAATAAAACCTGGCGCTCAAAGAGGCTGGCAACCCAGACACCTTGGCTAAGAGCCGTGGGCAGAGCATGGCCTTTTTTTTGTCCCGTGAAGCCTCACTTCCGCTTCTCCGTATGGACCAGGAAGGAGAGGGCTCCTCTGGCACTACAAAGCGTTCCATCCCCAAGGGGATTGCACAGGGGATGCCAAGAAGAAGAGAAAACTTCCCAGAAAAGTTTCCTCAAACCAGCAAGGAAAGGCGCAGAACAAGAAGCAGGGGCCGGGGGCGGGGGGGCAGCCCATGCAGGAACCCAAGGACTCTCGGCAGAGCAGACGCCCCGGCCCAGGCACACCCACCTTCCAGCAGAGGCACCGCAGTCCGCCCTCACAGGGGATGCCTGTGGACACAGCAGGCAAGAGTCACGCCCCAGGCCAGAGCCCCCGGACCCCCCAGCCCTCCACCTCAGAGCCAGCTGGCAGGGAACAGAGTGGGCAAGAAGTACTTCTTCCAGGCTCATTCTCTGTCAGAAAGATGACTGGACTGGATGCCAATCCTGCGTATTTCTCTCCGTGACCCCTGCCTCTAGCCCAGCGCCCCCTCTTTGTGGAATGTTCCACACATTGGTGGAACACGTGGAATGTGTTTGAGGATAACACCTTCTCGTTCTCGGTATTTCTTCCTCAGAGCAGCATTTACCCACCACCATCTCCTCCCAATCAAAGTGAGATTGTCTCGTTACAAACCATAATGGTTCCGTGACTTCTCCTTCATAGGGTCCATCACAATCAGGACTGTGTAACATAGTTTGTGTATTTATTTAACATCTGTGACTCCGAGCACTGGGTAAGCCCCGGAAAGACAAGAACCAAACGTGTCCTACAGTCCCCATCTCTAGCATGGGGCACAGCACACAGAAGGCAAACCATAAATATCTATGGAACATAAATTAAGCTATAAATGGTAAGTGCCTTCTGGTCTTATGCCTTGTGCCTGATGGTCACTACTTCACTTAATCCTCATTATAACTCTACTGAATAGGGAAGATTGGCATCATTGTCCTCATCTTCCAAATAAAGAAACCTATCTGTAACACAGAGCAATTCAGGACTCAAACACAGGTCTGTCTGAACCCTAAGCCCAAACTCAACCACTCCCGAAGAATGGCTCCCTGAAGGCCTGGTAGATTCTCCAGCTCGGTACACATCCCGTGACCCACCCGCCCCCGCCCCAAGGTCTTCAGTGTCTAAATATCACTCGTGAACAAAAAACAAACTCCTGCTGCAAGACTATGAGGAAGCTCGCTAAAGCAGCTGCTGTTCTCGGACCCCTAATACGGTGAGCAGGAGCTAAAACCCTCCCTCAGAGTCTGCACGGGGAGGAGAAGAGTAACTCAAGAATTCCTTGCTGACCAAGTCACAAGGGCCAAGCAGTAACCTTAGGGTATTTTAAAAAGATAAGCAAAAATCTCTGGGCTGGAAAGGTAACCAGGCCCAGGAGGGCAAAGTCAAACATCGCTGAAGTTTAGCTCCTAGAGTCAGGGTCTCGAGGACTTAACCGAAGTTCACGATCACCTGAGTCGGCTTTAATCCCCAAGCCAGGGAGAGAACCAGGAACCACTCTACAGCTAACCAAATTCTACAACACAAGAAGTCAGCTGAGGAGTAAGGAAGACACTGCAGCAGCTCTAGGCTCAAGTCTCCTCCCGCTCCAGCCTCCCAGACTCCCACGTTCAGCCCTCTCCAGTTACTCCTGGCAAGCAGCAAGCAGCACGTAAACGCCAGTTAACATCCAGGGCCCAAAGACATGCCCTTGGTGGTCAGGGTTGTCAAGGACTGCATCGGAGTCACAGAATCTGGGGAAGTCCCCAGGAGTCAGCCTGGCCCCCAGAACTGACCAGGTGACCTTCCCCTCCATTCTAACCACACACAATGTTGCTCTAGAAAGACTCTGAACCCGGAGGGTTGCCGCTTACCACTAAAACTGAGCTCCCGAAGCTTTTCCAAGGCGATGGTAGGCTCCTTCAGGACATCGTGGAAGTCTGCAATCCTAGAAGGCGGGATGGGGAGGTAGGTGAAACACACCCAAACCCCACAGTGACAGACTTAGTGATCACTCCTGAAGCCCAGAGCTCTCATATCACCAGTCAACCTGTTCCCCTGTCCCTTCAGGACAGAAAGACAGCAAAACTCAGTCAAGGTCCAAAGGCATCTTCGGGGATCGACAGAACTACAGATCACTTCTTCCTTCAAACCCAGAAACACAGAGGTATTCTTGTCCAGAGGTTCTCAAGCAAACATTTAGACACATTTCTAATATTTAGTGAGCTAGCATTTATTGGGCACTTCCTGCTAGGGAGGCCCAGCCCACAGGGCCACTATCTGAACTCAAGGAACCCTAGGAACCAGGAGTAACATGATCCCTAGACAACGGGCCTGTGTAATCTGCACGCAGCCCTCCAGACTCAAAAATATAACCATTAGAAGACTTCTGGGCTAACCCGCAGGCAAGGACAAAAGGTTTAAAGAACAAGTCGTGGAGGAAAATTGAAGAGTGAGCAAAATTGGCCCGGGGGAGGGAAGACTGGATAATCTCCAGCATGCCTTGTAAGAAACGGGGCAGGGGGAACGGCCAGCATTCGGAGGGGAGGGTACTGGGGCAGAGGATTAACCGGGGAGACAAAAACGGGGGAGGGGGATGGGGAGCTGGGGGCATCGAGGCCCTGGATGAGAAAGACTTGAGAGGAAGAAGGAAACCCGGGTCCAGGATGAGGGAGAGAGATGGGGTGACGCTGGGGAGCAAAAGAGGTGCCTCCGCTCCGTGCCTTTTCAGGCCCACAGGCAATGAGGTTGGAAAGCGGGCGTCCGAGACCCTCTACCGCGAGGGGGTGGTCCCTAATTCCTGGCCGCACCTGCGCCCCCTTCTGCAAAGCAGAGGGGACGGCCTAACCCGGAGTGGTGTGGCTGGGTCGGCCCCCGTGGCCCTTACCTGCTCTTGTGCAGACTCGACATGGCGTTGACTTCCGGATCCCCCCGCTGCCTCCGCCGCCTCCACCGCAGCCGCCGCCGCCCCCTAGGGACGCGGGGCTCTCTGCAAAGGACTCCGACCGGAAACGCAGCTGCCGGCCCGCGCGTTCCGTCTCGCCCCGCCCCGCCCCGCCCCCTCTGCCCCGCCCCGCTCACGTGCCGCCCACCTCACGTGCCGCCCCGCGCCGCCGCCCCCACCCCACCCCGCAGCAGTCGGGCCCCGAGGGTCCCGGGAGCACGCCCCTGCCCGCGCACCCACCCGTCTCGCGGGCCCCGCGGTCCGAGTTAAGGACGCGCCGGTGACCGCGCGGACTGTGGTTCCCGAAGCCTATTCATTGCGCTTCCCTGGGCCTCAGTTTCCATCTCGGCAATGTATCTGTCACCCTGTCCTCTTCCTTACCTGGTCCTCGCGGGCAAGGAACAGTGGCGTCATTGTTTCGGGAATGTGGACCTTCCCTGCTAAACTATACTGGCCTCCGGGCTGGTCTTTTCACTGCTGAGTCCTCGACGCTGGTGACAGCGGTGCGCGCACCAAGCAGAAGGCTCCATAACTGTGGTTCAGTAACCGTGGGGTGGATGAGCACGACTACAGTTCAGGGTTTCCTCGGCTTTGGGAGTTGATGAACACGAAACTCACCGTATCAGAACAATAGGAAAAGGAAAGCCAAGATTTCAGGATCCTTCCTGAGGAAAGACAGTTGGCAGCCTTACAATGATTTTCTCTACACCTATGTGCTCATATGTGAGTAATTGTCCTTTTTTTTTTTTTTTTAATTTATCCACTGATGGATGTAAGCTTAGTCACCTCAAACCCACCCTCCAGCTCTCAGGACTTTTCCGCTCCCGTGAAGCCCGGACACAAATATCCGTGCCTTTAATTGTCAATCCCACAATTCTCACCCACTTGTGTGGTAGATACAGAGTTAAAGGTTTCTGTAGGATACGAAGATTAAGTTCTTGTATGAAATACAAGAAATAAATAAATGTCACAATTGCACAACAGTAAAAGAATACTTTTCCAGATAAAAAGAGTATCAGTCAGCCCTTTAAAATGTCAGGAAGATGGGGTGCCTGGGTGGCTCAGTGGGTTAAAGCTTCTGCCTTCTGCTCAGATCAGGGTCTCAGGATCCTGGGCTCATGATCCAAGCGAAAGGCACTCAACCAGCTGAGCCAGCCAGGCAACCCAGGGTATTGGAACTTTAAAGAATGGGGTCCAGGAAGCTGCTCTGAGGTGACATGTAAAGAAACATCTGATGGAGGTAAGACAGCAAAACTTAATAAGCAGGCACTTCAATGAAGAAATAACAATGTTTCACCAAAGCCTGAAATGACATTGAACTGGGCTTACACTGAAATGAGTATGAATTGAACAACCATCTTCCGTCTCTTGGATGGGTGAAAGTAATCAGCATTTATTCCATTCACGGTCCCTGGCCTGTGGAAGAATAGAGGTCTCTGGAGAGCGTTAGAGTGCACTAAACTGATACAGCTTTTTTTCCTGGAGCAATTTAATGACTACTAATACGATTTTTTACATTTGCATTTAACTTTCTATATTGAAGTACTACAGGTTCACAGGAAGCTCCAAAGACAGTGCAGAGAGATCCTTTGTACTCCTCACCCAGTTTCCCCACTAGTTTCATTTTCAGATAGTTTTACCAGCTTCAAGATATATTTGATGTCCCATAAGCTGCCCATATTTAAAGTGTACACTTACATAAGTTTAGACATACATGTATATACAATTGTGAAACTGTCACCACAATTAAAATCATAAGAATATCCTTCGCCCTCAAAAGATTCTTCCTGCCTTTCCTATCTTCTGCCTCCTTCCTCTTTTTGTATACCCTCACCACTACCCCATCCAGGGAACCAGTCATCTGCTTTCCATCACTATAGATTAGTTTGCCTTTTCTAGAATTGTATATAAAAGGGAACATATGCTGTGTGCTCCTTTTTATCTGGCTTCTGTCACTCAGCATAATTATTTTGAGATTTTTTCATGCTGTAGCATGTATTGGCACTTCTCTACTTTTAATTTTATTTATTTGTTTATTTTCAAAGGATTTTGTTTTTTTCAAAGATTTTATTTATTTATTTGACGAGAGAGAGAGAGATCACAAGTAGGCAGAGAGGCAGGCAGAGAGAGAGCGGGGAAGCAGGCTCCCCACTGAGCAGAGAACCCAATGCGGGGCTCGATCCCAGGACCCTGGGATCATGACCTGAGCTGAAGGCAGAGGCTTTAACCCACTGAGCCACCCAGGCGTCCCTGTTTTAATTTTATTTTAAAGATTATATTTATTTATTTAACAGGGAGAGACACAGCAAGAGGAGGGAACACAAGCAGGGGGAGTGGAAGAGGAAGAAGCAGGCTTCTTCCTTCTCTCAGGACCCTGGGGTCATGACCTGAGCCAAAGGAGACGCCTAATGGCTGAGCCACCAAGGCACCCCAAGTTTTTTTTTTAAAAGATTTTATTTATTTATTAGAGAGAGAGACTGAGAATGAGAGGGGAGAAGGTCAGAGGGAGAAGCAGACTTCCCGCAGAGGCGGGAGTCCGATATGGGACTCGATCCCGGGACTCCGGGATCATGACCTGAGCCAAAGGCAGTCGCTTAACCAACTGAGCCACCCAGGCGCCCCCAAGTTTTATTTTTAAATAATCTCTGCACCCAGCATGGCGCTTAAACTCACAACCCCAAGGTCAGGAGCTTCATGTTCTACAGACTGAGCCACTCCGGTGCCCCCTTTCATTCCTTTTTATTGCTGTGTAGATTCCATTATATGAATATGCCATTATTGATCCATTCACCTGTTGATGAGCATTTGGGTTGTTTCCATTTGTTGCTATCACAACTAAAGCTGCTATGAACATTCACGCACAAGTCTTTATATGGACGTATGCTTTCGTTTTTCTTGAACTGGAAAGGCTGGATGAATTTTAAATTTTTAAGAAACTGCCAAATCATTTTCCAATATGGCTATTTCATTTTTCACTCACACCAGCAGCATAGGAGATTCTCTGTTACACTAGATCCTCCCCAGCACTTAGTATGATTGGTCTTTTTATTTTACTTTTATTTTTTTTTAAGATTTTATTTATTTGAGAGAGAGAGCAAGAGAGCACAAGCGGGGGAGAGGCGAGGGAAAAGGGAGAAGCAGGCTCCCCTTGGAGCAGGGAGCCTGATGCCAGGCTCTGTCCTAGGACCTTGATCATGACCTGAGCTGAAGGCAGATGCTTAACCGACTGAGCCACCCAGGCGTCCCCTGAAAGAGTTTTGAGAATTTTTTTAGATTTCCTAGATACAGGTCTATTTAATCTTTATTTTTAATTGTGGTAAAATAAACATAACATAGAATTGACCTTCTTAACCATTTTTAAGTGTACAGTTGAGTAGTGCTAACTAAGTACATTCACAAATTGTGCCAGCAAGCTCAGGAACTCTTTTCATCTTGTAAAACGGAAACTCTGTACTCACTCAGCAACTCATTCTCTCCTTTGTCCCCATCTTCCTGCACTTGGTGACCCTCATGCTACTCTCTGTCTCTATGAATTTGACCACTCTAGATACATGTAAGTGGAAGCATATAGTATTCGTCTTTTTATGACTGCTTTATTTCACTTAGCATGATGCCTTCAAGGTTCATCCACGTTGCATGAGTTAGAATTTCGTTCCTTTCTAAGGGTGAATAATAATCCACTGTGTATACCTATACACACGTATGCGTTGTATATACATACACATACATACATGTATATGTATACATGTATATACATATGTGTATACATACACATGTATACATGTATATGTGCATATATACATGTATATCTATATAATGTGTATATATACATTATATACCACATTTTGTCTATCCATCATCTATTGCAACATGGGTTGCTTCCACTTTTTGGCTGTTGCAAATAATGCTACTATGAATGTGAGTATACAAATCTCTCTTCAAGGCTCAGTTTTCAGGGGCACCTGGGTGGTTCAGTCAGTTGAGCATCTGACTCTTTATTTCAGCTCAGGTCTTGATCTCAGGGTCATGAGAGCAAGCCCCACACTGGACTCCATGCTAGGCGTGAAGCCTACTTAAAAAAAAAAAAGACTTTTCAACAAGGAGCTTTGGGGTATATATACCTAGAAGTTGAGTTGCTGGGCCATATATAGAATTAACGTTCTATTTTTATTTGTTATTATTTCTTTAAAGATTTTTTTAAAAGTAATCTCTACACCTAACATGGGGCTCAAACTTACAACCCAAATATCAAGGGTCACATGCCCTATGGATTGATACAGCCAGGCACCCCTGTTGTACTTATTTTTTTTAAGATTTTATTTATTTATTTGTCAGAGAGAGAAAGCACAAGCAGCAGGGAGTGGCAGGCAGAGGGAGAAGTAGGTTCCCCACTGAGCAAGGAGCCTGATCCAGGATCCGATCCCAAGACCCAGAGACGTGAGTTGAAGGCAGATGCTTAACTGACAGAGGCGCCCAGGAGCCCCCCCTTGAGTTAATTTTTATAAATGAGGTGAGGTAGGATCAAAGCTTATTTATTTCCACATGAATATTCAACTGTGCCAAAGTCATTTGTTGAAAAGATTACCCTTTCTCGGGCGCCTGGGTGGCTCAGTTGGTTGAGCAACTGCCTTCAGCTCAGGTCATGATCCTTGAGTTCCAGGATCGAGTCCCACATGGGGCTCCCAGCTCCACGGGGAGTCTGCTTCTTCCTCTGACATTCTCTCCTCTCATGCTCTCTCTCACTTTCTCTGTCTCTCAAATAAATAAATAAATAAATAAATAAATGGGAAAAAAAAGAAAAGATTACCCTTTCTCCAACTAAGTTGTCTTTGTACCTTTGGCAAAAACCAATTAATCTTCTATGTGGGATCTATTTGTGGACTCTATGTTTTGTTGATATCTTTGTCTACCATTTTGGCCTCACAACACTGTGTAAATACCTTTATAATTAATAAGTCTTGAAGCCCCTTCATACCATAGCCCTATAATTTGGTAGCAATATAATAACAACTTGAAGTTGTTAATGAATATGTAACTCCATCAATTCTGTTCCTCTTTTTCGAAGTTGTTCCCGCCTTTGCATTTGGTCCTTTGCATTTCATATGAACTTTAGAATCAGCCTGTGGGTTTCTGGGGGAAAGAAATTTGCTGGGATTTTTATTGGGACTGCACTGAATCTACAGATCAATTTGCAAATAACTGATCCTGAACACTACTGAATCACTGTTCCATGAACATAAAATCCCTCCCCCTTTATTTCTGTTTCTAATTTCTCTCAGCAGTGCTTTGCAGTTTCCAGTAGAGAGGTCTTATGCATAATTAGTCATATTTATACCCAAATATTTCATATTTTTGATGATATCATAAATGGTATTTTTAAATTCCATTTCCAACTGTTTATTACTGGACTGCAGAGATACCATTGTTCTAAATTTTCTTTTATTATTATTTATAATAACAAACTAATTAATTTTTTTTAGATTTTATTTATTTATTTGACAGAGATCACAAGCAGGCAGAGAGGCAGGCAGAGAGAGGGGGGAAGTAGGTTCCCCGCTGAGCAGAGAGCCCAACATGGAGCTTGATCCCAGGACCCTGAGATCATGACCTGAGCGGAAGGCAGAGGCTTTAACCCACTGAGTCACCCAGGCGCGCCCTAATTAATTTTTTTAAAGTTTTATTTAAGTAATCTCTACACCTAATGTGGGGCTTGAATTCACAAACCCAAGATCAAGAGTCACATGCTCTACTGACTGAGTCAGCCAGGTGTCCTCAATAAAATTAATTCATAATAAATTATTATTTATTACTTACTTTTAATTACTTTTATTGATCTTGTATCCTGAAATCTTGCTAAACTCACTCACTAGTTTGAGAAGCTTTTTTGTAGATTCCCTAGTATTTTCTACATAGGCTATTGTTTTCGTTTCCTCGGACTTCTGTAACAAATTAGTGTAGATTGTGTGGCAGTATATTCTACTGAGAATTCATTTTGTTAAGTTTTTATTCTGTTAAAAATTCCTAACAGAATGTTTGTATCTATATTCACAAGGGATAGCACCTGGTTAGCTCAATAGGTTAAGCATCTGACTCTTCATTTTGGTTCAGGTCATGATCTCAGGGTCGTGAGATTGAGCTTCAGAGGAGCCCTGCGTCGGGCTCTGCACTGGGCATGGAACTTGCTTGAGATTCTCTCTCTCTCTCTCTCTCTGTGCCTCCCCTCCTCCCCCCCCCCCCCACTGCTTATGCCCACAAACTCTTTTTCTCTCTCTCTAAAATAAAAAATAAATAAAATAAAAATAAGTCCAATTTAACAACTTTATTGGGATATAATTCACATACTACACATTTAGAGTATATATTTAAAGCGAACAATTCAGGGGCACCTGACTGGCTTAGCTGGTAGAGCACGGAACTCTTGACCTCAGGGTTGTGAGTTTGAGCCCCACGTTGGCTGTAGAGTTTACTTTAAAAAATAAATAAAATCAAGCGAACAATTTGGTGTAACTGGGAAGAAGAATTTTCTCTGTCCTTCAGGGTGTTTCTAGCTGGCCTAAGAATCGAATTGACCTAAAACAAATTAACAGGAGAAAAACCAGATTTAATTTCATACATACTGGGAATCCCCATACACGGAAATTCCAAAAACAGGCAAAGTGAGATATAGATGGCATTCTGAACCAAGGAGAAGGGGGCAGGAGTCTGAGACTTCAAAAAGAAGAAATATAATTAGTAGGAAGATGAAAAGGATTAAACGTCTGGCAAATAAGTGTTTGCTGGGTCACCACCTAGTAACAATGGGACATAGAGGACTTGGATCAAACAAGCCTTGTTAGGTTCCTTCCTGTCTACCATACCTAGCTCATAGTATAATGTACTTATCTATGGCGTCAGCTCTCTTCCTGGAGCAGTTCTCTATCAATTTTTCCTAGGCAGTTCCAGCCGGACGGTGGGGCGGGGGGGGGGGGGAGGCAGACAGGGGTAGTAAAGAGCTTTTCCTGAATCTGCTAGGTTTTAATTGCATAAATAAACTTTATGCCAGTGTGGACCATCTCAGGACCACTGCCCTTGGCCTCTACAAGTGATTTTCAGAATATTCACAGAGTCCTACATATAGAACTATCACCCACCAACCATGCAACCATCATCCCTATCTAACTTTAGACCATTTTCGCCATCCCCAAAAGAAGCTCTGTACCCAATGGCAATCATTCCCATTCCCCCCCCCCACCCATCCTCAGACCTAGGCAACCACTAATCTACTTTCCATCTCTATAGATCTGTCTAATCTGAACATATGAATAGACTCATACAATGTATGGGCTTTTGTGGCTGGTTTCTTTTATTTAGCACGTTTCTGAGGTCCATCCATGTTGCAAGATGTCGGTACTTCATTCCTTTTTTTTAATATTATTAAATACTTAATTGTTTATTTATTTATTTGACAGAGAGAGAGATCACAAGTAGGCAGAGAGGCCGGCAGAGAGAGATGGGGAAGCAGGCTCCCTGCTGAGCGGAGAGCCCCACATGGGGCTCGTTCCCAGGACCCTGAGATCATGACCTGAGCTGAAGGCAGAGGCTTTAACCCACTGAGCCACCCAGGTGCCCCTGCTTGTCACCAAGTTACCCTATGCCCCACCCACCTCCTCTCCAACAACCCTCAGTTTGTTTCCTATAGTTAAGAGTTTCTCATGGTTTGTCTCCCTCTCTGGTTTCTTCCCACTTAGTTTTCCCTCCCTTCCCCTATGATCCTCTGCACTATTTCTCATATTCCACATATGAGTGAAACCATATGATAGTTGTCTTTCTCTGATTGACTTTCTTTGTATAACTTTTTTGGAGAAACGTCTATTCAGCTCTTTTGCCTATTGTAATTTGGGTTATTTGCCTTTTGGTTATTTTGTTATTTTTGTTATTTTGTTGCAAATTCTTCACTTATTTTGGATTACTAGTTTTTTTTATCAGATATATGATTTGCAAATATCTTCTTCCATTCTATGAGTTATCTTGTCACCCTTTCTTTTTTTAAAGATTTTATTTATTTGAGGCGCCTGAGTGCCTCAGCAGTTGACAGAGAGAGACACAAGCCAGAGAGGAAACACAAGCAGGGGGAGTGGAGAGGGAGAAGCAGGCTTCCCGCTGAGCAGGGAGCCTGAGGCAGGGCTGGATCCCTGGACCCTGGGATCATGACCTAGCGGAAGGCAGACACTGAACCACTGAGCCACCCAGGCACCCCAAAAGTTCTTAATTTTGATGAAATCCAATTTGCTTATATTTTCTTTTGTCACCGATACTTCTGCTGTCATATAAGAAACCATTGCCTAACCCAGTCACAAAGACTTACTCCTATGTTTTCTCCTCAAAGTTTTACAGTTTTAGCTCTTAGCTACATATGCGTATTATATATGTCTATACGTATATATGACTAAGGATTATAAAGGATTATAAATATACATGATATATATCATATATATAATAATATATATGTATATATAAAATAAAAGACTAAGGGGATCCTCACCAAACTGCTGAGAGTGGTCATCTCTGAGGAAGGGAATGAAATTGGAGTTGGGTTAGGGTTTGAATGGGGATTTTCATTTTTCTTCCCACCCTACATTTCTGAATCGTTTGGACTTTTTTTTTTTTCTGTTACAATTATGCCTTCTTTTGGTAATTTTAAATCATCAATAGACTTTTCAAAGGATTCAAAACTGTACAAACATTGTTGCATACGGTGGGAGACGAATAAAAGCTACTATGCAAAAGAAAAGGCATGGGCAAAAGCAGTCATGGCATTAGAATCTGCCGGGCGGGGGGAGAAGGGCGGCGGGCGGGGGTTGTGTCAAGTAAGTAGCTTCTAAACTGAGATTAGAAGGTGGAAGAAAGCGTGTTGCATATAGATACAGCAAAAAGTGTGTTGATATAGATATGAAGAAGAAATTATTTGAGCCTACAGGAGAGAAGGGGATCATTCCAAGAACCAAAAATGCTTTAAGCTGTGTGGATTGGAGGATGGAAGGGAGGCCAAGAGAGAGGAAGACAAGAGACTGGAGATGTGATCCTAGCCGGCTGTGTTAAGGGCTGTAAGCAGGGGAGTGCGCTGATCTGTTCCAAGTTCGGGAAGCGCCCCTCTGGGACGTTGAGGAGCTGGAGGGGAGGGCGCAGGAGGAGGCAGCAGCCGGGATGTGGGGAGGAGATGCTGGTGGACGGAGCCGGGCACTACTGGGGATGGAGAGGGACTGGTCTGCGCGATCGTCATCAGGACTGGGCGACAGGAGCCGGAGCTGAGGGAAACGCAGGGGCCAAGGCCGACTCCCACTTCCCCACGTGGCGGCGCGTTAAGCAGCCGGCGAAGCCCGCGCGCGTCGGGCCGCGTGGGAGAGCGCTACCTGCCGAGCACCCGCCGGGGACGTTCAATGGGCTTGGGGGGGCGGGGCGTGCAGAGAGACGTCGGAGCTGACGGAGGAGGTGGAGTCCGTCCCGCCCGTCACCACTGCCCGGGCTCTACCGGCCCGCGGGCCAGAGCGGGCCCCAAAGCCGGTGCCACACGGCGGGTCCCTCCGCAGCCAGGGGGCACCCGGAGCAGCGTGCTCCAGGCCCGGTGGGGCCCGCCCGCACCCCGCCGCCCGCAGACCAGGCCCCGCCGGGACAGGAGCCCCCGCGCGCCCCGGAACCTTCGGCCGCCGCCGCCCGCGTTCGCCGCGGGACCCATCGGGGGAACCCGTTCGCGGTTGCTAAGGGGCGGCCCCGGAAGTGACGCGCCCCGGGTTTGTTGACAGCGGAGGCGGCGGCGGCTGCAGGCTCCGAGCCTCAAGAGCCGGATCGGGGGAGGGGCCGGGCCCCGGAGCCAGCACCCGGCGGCCCTCTGCCCCGCCCGCAGGCCTAAGGGCAAGGTAACGGCCACCGGGTCTCCCCCGGCGCGACCCCCTTCCGCGCGGGGCTCCAGTCCCCGGGATCCCAAGCTCCGCCCCGCCGACCCCCGTCTCCCGCAGACCCCGGCCCTAGCCTGGCGAGATCCCCTGTCTCCCTGGCTCTCTGGCCCCCGATTCCCTCGGGTCACATCCCCAGCTTTCCTCGCAGAGGAAGCAAGCATCCTGTCAGCTCCCGGTGCCGAGGGTATTTATCTGCGTCCTCCCCCCTTTCCCTTCTGCTCAGGCGCCTGGGCATCGCCGCTGCAACCTCTTGCACAGGTCCATTTCGGCCAGTGGTAGGAGGGCTCCCTTCTCTGCCCCTGCTGCCAGGTTTGAGAAGCGTTCCTTTAAAACTGAGCTCCCTTCCTCCAGAAAGAAAATGACGTCCTATCGGATGCCCCTACAAAATGGGGGATCGATATAGGGCTAAAACGGCCAGCCTCTGCCCCTCCTACCTGTTGGACGAGCTTAAGTTCCTCCAAAGCAATGCTTAAAAGCTCAGGGACCGCTTGGATTCTGGAGCAGCTCCCAAAAGGGAAGACAAGGTGCAGGAAATCCAACAGGGTGAGAAAAGGATGGGCTGGGGTTGCAAACCTAAGGGCCAAGGGAGCCTGATAGGTGAGTTAAAAGTGAAACTTACTGCTGGCCACTATAGTTGTGTGTGTGGAAATTGACTTGGCTGCTCTTTGGACCAGGGAGTCCAAGATTTCCAGTCTTTGCCTGTGCCTGTTAACGCGCTTGGTTTTTAAGGGAGGGAGGGAGGCCTGATGCCTCCACAGGGAAAAAACACCCCTTTTCATCTTTTCCACAGAATGTTTCTCTTCAGGGTTCAAAATGGTTAGAATGAGTTTTGAAGACAGCTTTAAAAAGAGTAACGAGGCTATGTTTAGAGCAGAAGGTGGTTGCAGTGGTGAGGGGGTCTGTTTCAGTTCACTGCTTCATTCAGAAAATAAGACACATACTTAGGGTGTCATGGAGAAAAATAAAGCAGGAGGAGCCATGGCATGGTCCAGAGAGTGGGGTCATCTTTGTAGAGATGTTGATCAGAGAAGAGCTCTGCTAAGGTGATAACTGAGCAAAGTCCTGAAGGGAGGGAGGGAGCAAGCCATGCATCTGTCCACAGGCAGAGCATTCAGCAGCAAGTGCAAAGGTCCTGAGGTAGCATACTTGATGGTTTTAAGAAACAAGAGGACAATAGGACTGGAGGAGGGGAAGAGTGGGAACCAGGTAATGGTGGGGAGAATGTCAGGGGCTGTCCTTGTGATGCAGCGTCTCAGAGTATCTAAAGGAGCACCCTTTCAGATCTGTACAAGCATGCTGGTCAGAGAAAATATAGAGTTGTTTTACATGACGAATAGCCATTATGCTCTGGCCTGGTGTTATAAGTGATCTTTCTCCATCTTTGTGATGACTGCTGGTGGAATTAACACAAAAAGGATGGCCATAGAGTACTGTACTTAAATCAGATCTTGCAGCTGCTTCCTGGTTGTGAGAACTTGGGCGAGGGACCACCTCAGTGTCATCTGTAAAATAGGTTTGTTGGGCTTAATGAGACATCACACACTGAAGTGCTTAGCACACTATTTAGCTTGGATTAAGTACTCGGTATCTATCAGTTGTGATGATGGCAATGGCCACGAGAAGGAACTGTTTACATGTGTCTACCTCCAAGCCTTTCTTTTTAGTACCAGCTGGTGGTGCTACCAGCTTGGCTTCCCCTCTGAGCTAGTAGAATTTTGGAGAACAGTGGGGGTGGGGGGAGACGGAGTGGACACTTCCTGTCACCTCTCAGTGGGAACAATGCTTGCATATCCTACAGGGAGGATGGTAACTTGGTTGTGGCGCCACTAGAAGGTGATGGCTTTTTACAAAAAGCAAAGCAAATCCCCATTCTACCACGGAAAATAGACAAAACAATGGTGTTGACATAAATGTGACATGAGGACAGGTTGGGAAGGGCAGTCTGCGTTGGCCTCAGACATGCGGTGGGAGTTTGTGTGCCTGATCGGCTGATGGGGAGTGTTGATCCAAGACGTACCCAGCAGACGCTGAGACTTTGCAGCCTGCCTTATAGGGAGCGGAACAATGGCTGATCTCCCTCCTCACCCCTCAAGCCTGGACTATGTCATCAGGCCTGGGTCATAAGCTGAACAGGGTGACTGGGCCAGATGATTTAAAAATGAAAAGTCAGAGCTCGTGGACGCTGAGAGCCAGCCTATTCGAGCAGCTGTCAGCGACTAGAACCTAGGATCAGCCACCTGGGCACTTGGGTTCGGGCCCCAGCTCTGCATCTGGCTCACTGTGTGAACTTGGGCAAGTTCCATCACCTGTGTGGGTCTCAGTTTTCCTATCTGTGTACTTACTCTGAAGGCTGTTGGAAGGATGAAATGAGACCCAGGTCGTGAAAGCATTGGGTGCACTCTGAAGCTCTCTACAAAGGCAAAGAACGGTTCTTGTTATTACTGCCGTCGGTACCTCGGCTGTTCTTGACTCCTGAAATGCCACTCCAGGGACCCCTGTTGGGTCATCGGTTTGGGGACTGACATTCTAAAGAATGTGATTCTGGCTCAATCACTAAAGCTCATTTTTCCACCTGCCAAAACGAACAGAAGGCTCTCCCGAGGCATGATTGCTAGGAGATCACTGCATAATGATTGCTCACCACCTTCTTACCGTTATTTCATGGCATCTCCCCTGCAACCCCACAAGGTAGGTGCTATTCGCCACATGGTGACCGATAAGGACCCTGATGAATGCCGAGGCCGGTAATACTACTTGGGGATATCGTGCCGCGGAGGCTCCTTCATCTGCCACCAA
Source organism: Nasua narica (assembly GCA_028533885.1). Classification (NCBI taxonomy): domain Eukaryota; kingdom Metazoa; phylum Chordata; class Mammalia; order Carnivora; family Procyonidae; genus Nasua; species Nasua narica. The sequence continues at coordinate 75,010,261 of CM052813.1, read as the reverse complement.
CCAGCCATACATACGCTCACTGTGTTGCGGAGGCTCCATGGATCACTCAGGGTGCCTGCCAAGTGGCTTCAAGTCATGTGGCCAAAATGATACATGCTCGTAGCACAGCTGCCAGCGGTAAGAGATCACCTGTGCTCGGTGCCTGAGGACACACAGAGTTTTAAGGAGTCAGTGGAGCCTCTGAGGCAGAAACAAGAAAGATCTGAGACGGAGGGAAATACTTCCTGCCCCATAGCATCATGGCAAAGAGAGCCAGGCACTTGCTGGGGGACCTCGGGCAGGTCCTCACACGTGGTTTGTTCATGGTTTGTTCATCTGGGAAACAAAATAACGTGTCCCTCCTAGGTTATTTGTGCCTCCGGTGAGAACATGCGTGGAAAGCTCGGCACTCTGGGTCTGGAACTAAGGAGTACACATCTGTGTGTTGCTAGGTACAGATAGACCCTTGAACCTGAACATAGTCTGTGGCAGATTACTGCGCCACTCTTCAGCTGCCTATCTGCATGTTGTAGATTCTCATAACTCCTGCTTCATGTGGTTGCTGAGGGAATTAAATGACCTAACGGATATCAAGTACTTAGAGGTCTCGGAACATGGTGCTCAGTATGGGTATGATCATTAAGTTTTCGGGAACCCAGGTATTCTGCAACACCCCTCTGCCTCCAGGTGGCACCAGTGAGCAGGGAGGTGCGTCCCTCCCTCCTTACATTTCTGTATGGTCTTAACGTCACCCACTGTGTGGATTAGGCTCCCCAGGCTGGTGACCCGGCAAGGAGGGGGGACCCGTTGGGATGCTTGCTGCCCCTGGCCTGCACCCTGGGCCCTGGGAGACCCTGGCACTTGCCCTGACTCCCCTCACAGCAGCTTCCCACCCCTAATATCTGGCCTGGGATCTGCTCCCTCCTGGAAAGCTTCCAGCTTCTGTAAATAGGGCATTTGTTTGGATTTCCCCCCCAGCTCTTGGGTTAATATTTCACGGGGTGGGCGCTGCTCCAAGGCTCAAGCTTCTGGCTTCCCCCAGCCTCTCTGTCGGTGGGGTGTCAGGTCGCCAATGGGGTCCCCCGTCCCCCCCAGCCCCCAGCCCTTGCACTGCATGGACAGAAGACCCAACGGTGTGGTGAGAAGCACAGGTTTGGTTTAGGATCACGTCCCCTGTCACCCATTGTGTGATTTCAGGCAAGCCTCAGCGTCTTCATCAGCAAATGGGGAAACAGTCAGTAGTCAATACCTCAGCTGCTACAGTGAGGTCAGAGCAAAGGCAAACCTTTATTCTGACACGTCCCAGGCACAGGCTGGCACGGAGGATCCGGGAGCCTGCAGCAGGCCGGGTTCCCATCCTCCCCGAGCTCACAGCTCACGGGGCTGGGGCTGTGGGACGGGTGTTCGGTAATTGTTATATAAATGTCAATTAGCTTCAAGTACTGGCTCCTAGGGAATGTGGTTCGTTGGTTAAATAAGGAACTATACGCCCTAAAGCATGAGAGGCTCAGCGCTCCCGGGGTCTGGAGTGAGGCTGTGGTCACTGCTTGTTTTCTGCCTTCTCTCTCTGCTCCCCACCGCCCTCCCCCTGCCCCGCCCCCCACGTCAGAGCTCAGGACGGATCCAGTGTAAAGAACCTGCTAGAGACGGGATGGAGGAAGACGCAGGGTTCTTCTTACCGTGTGGTGTGCTCTCCGAATCCGACTTCCTTCTGTCCCGAGTTGCCAGAATCTCAGATGGCCGCGCTTGCTGTAGGAGTGAGGAGCCTTCGGGGGTGGGCGTGGGGAGGGTAGAGATGACAACTGCATGCGGTCCCAGAGACAGGGTGTCCCGGGCCTCTCCACCTCTGTGCCAAGATAAGGACGGCCCCTTCCTCCCCCAGCTCATCCCAGGCCCAAGAAGCAGGGTCCCACCGCCCAAGGGCGGTACTCTCAGCCTGGCTTGTCTCTGGGCGACCTTAGGGGCTGAAAGGGTGTGTTTCTTCCCCCTGGGGAGCAGGGACAGGGCCTGCTGGGTAGCTGGGTAGCTGGGCTCCGTCCTGCAGAAAAGCCAGAACCCTTGGCATTGCTCTCTTGTCAGAGTGGTGAGGGTTCCTCTGTGGCCCCTGGGGGCTCCTGCTGTCCTGGCACAGGGGACAGGGAGGATGCAAGGGCGCGCCTTGTCCCCTGGGCGCCTGCCACGTCTGCCTCAACCTGCAAGCCGCTCTCGCCCCTTCCACAGGCACGTGTGGAAACCCTACAACGTAGTGGGCCCACACAGGGGTTCAGCACTTCCTTTGTCCAGCTCGGGCCTGTGGCTCGAGCAGCCCATACCCTCTGGCCTTTCAGCCTGTGCACGTCTATTCCTTCCTCTTGGAATGCCTCTCCCTTCTCTCCCCACCGCCACAGTTAACTATGACTCATCTTCCAGGTTGCAGCTGAAATGTCACTTCCAAGGAAGCTTGCCCATGACTCCCCAGTCCAGGGCCCGTCCCCTGGCACCAGCACCCAGAGCCCCAGGCACCTCCTTCTCCTCCAGGACACTGGTCCCAGTGACGTGGCGTGGGGTTTGTGTGCGGCTTCGGTGGTGGTCTGTCTCCCTCGGAGTCAGTTTTCTCCGTAAGGACAAGGACCTTGTCTGGTGTCGCTCCCCACTGAACCTGCGGTGCTTGATACACAGCTACTGAGCTGGTGAGGAAGTGACCTGGGCTCAGCGCAGGGCGATGCCACACAAGACAGCCCGGTTCCTGCCTTCGTGGAACCGGCCATCTGGCAAGGAAGCCCAGCCACTAAACTGGCATTAGTTCAAAGTGTTAGTTGCCACCGTGGGGCCGTGGGTGTGCATGGCGGGAGCACCCTGGCGGGTCAGGGAAGGCTTCCCAGAGGAAGCGGTGTTGATACTGAGGCTGGAGGGGTAGGGGGAGCAGCTAGTGAAGGGGCGTCAGAGGCGGTGTGGGCGGGGTGCTTCCTGGAGGAGGGACATAGATGGATTTTAGGGGCAGGAGTAATATTTAGAATAGAAAGTGGGATAATTCATTGAATTGGGATGCTCCCAGTTGAGAGAAAATAGTCTGAGCAAAGATCTGAAGGTGACCCTGTGCTTAGGGCCTGTTGCCAGTACCACGAAGGAGGCCAGGCCGGCTGTCGAAGGGGCCAGCGGGCACCAAGTGGGCCAGGAGGCCTTGAGTGGCCGCTTGGAGAGAGGGATCTCAGTGTCCAGTGGGGTGCGCCTCCCTGCCGGTGGTGCTCCCCTGGCTCCTGTTGCCCGGGGAAAATCTGGAAGTGAACGAAGGGAAAGGAAAGCCATGCCCAGTGCCTGGGCGGCCTATTTATTGTGCCTTCCGTCGAGGGTGGCCCACAGCCAGTGGTACAGCGGGCACCACAGGCCTGGTGGCAAGAGACCCAGGCCTGGGGAGCACAGGCCTGCAGCTGTGCAGCAGGAACAGACCCTGCTCTGTTGGGGATGAGGGCAGGTGAGGCAGAGAAGGGGATGATGGCGGTGATGTTGATAATTGTAATTGGAACAGTAGCTGCTTTTTATTGGGCATTACCAGGGACCAGGTGCCAGGCTAAGCTCTTCCGAGTCTCCATGTTATCCTCACACGGTGCTCCCTATTTTAGAGAAGAAACCGAGGCACAGAGAGGTGAAGACAGTTGCCCAAGTTCACCTGCCCCGAAGCGGCAGGGCTGGGACTGGACGTGAGACTGTGGCCTGACTCCGCGGCTCTCGGAGCACTGGCACCACTGAGTGGTGGTGCCGGAACTTAGGCCTTGTGATTCCAGAGGGCGCAGGGCTCTGGGGCCGCCCATTGGATTTCTAGAGCAGCCCCAAAGGCTCAGATATGGACGTGTGGGCTCCTGGAAGCCAGGGGCAGTGCTGGACCGTGAACTCCTTCAGAGCTCTCCAAGGGGTGACGTGACGGAGTCCGAGAGACCAGCTTCAGACCCCACCTTGGACAGAGTAGCCTCTCTGAGCTTGAGTTTTCTCATCTGCAAGATGGGATCATAACCAGCATTTCTTGCATAGTCAGTCTCATCCAGCCTGAGACCAAGAATTTCCCGACATCTCATTTAGTCTGGCAGCCCCGTGAAGTGGGGATCATTATCCCCGTTTTCCAGATGAGGAAATCGGTCCAGAGAGGTTAAGTAGTTTACAGTGAATCGTAGAACTGGTCTGAAACACAGATCTATCTGACGACGGAGCCGGCACTGAAAAAAAAAAAAGAAAAAGAAAAAAAGCTATTGAAGTCTAACCTAGATAGGGAAAGGCCTAGAAAGCATGAGGGGACAGTTTGATAAATGTCTATAGGTGAACACCCGTGTCCTCGAGGCCCCGCTGCCGCTTTCTAATCGCTGCGTCTCTGCAGGGGGACTCGCTACCCTGACTTCTAACGCCATGGGTCCCTTTTGCCTATTTCCCTCCCTTTCCAGTATAGAGTCTGGTAGGAAGAAGGTTTGAGATTCACTCCCAACTTTCCTCGGTTCTATAAATGGTTGATTGTTTTCCATCTTGGTCATTCAATGTGAATGTGGAGGTTCTGCTTTCATTCTCTCTCAGCCACTTGTCGCTGAGGACCTACACTCTCAGAGCATTGTCACTTAAGTGAATCCAGTCCCCTCTAAATGTGGATCCCTTTTGGTGTCCAGGCCATTTTCTTAATTTGTATTGAATTATAATATATGCCAAAAAAAATCACAGGGCACCTGGGTGGCTCAGTTGGTTGAGCAGCTGCCTTCGGCTTAGGTCATGATCCCGGAGACCCGGGATCGAGTCCCGCGTCGGGCTCTGTGGGGAGTCTGCTTCTCTCTCTGACCTTCTCTCCTCTCATGTTCTCTCTCACTTTGTCTCTCTCTCTCAAATAAATAAAATCTTTAAAAAAAAAATCACGGGCCCCTGGGTGGCGCAGTTGGTTGAGCGACTGCCTTTGGCTCAGGTCATGATCCCGGAGTCCCGGGATCGAGTCCCACATCGGGCTCCCAGCTCCATGGGGAGTCCGCTTCTCACTCTGACCTTCTCTCTCTCACTCTCTCTCTTTCCTAATAAATAAATAAATAAAATCTTTAAAAAAGAAAAAAATCACAAACCATGGTATACAGCTCCCGAATATTCACAAAGTGAACACACCTGTATACCCAGCGCCCAGAGGCAGGACTAGAAGCTTCTCAGGACCCAGCCAAATCCCCAAAGTAACCTCAGTCCTGACCTCTACCACCACAGATCCGATTGTTCTGTTTTTGTTTTTGTTTTTGTTTTTAACTTAACGGAATAAAACGTAAATGGATTCATTTGGTACATAATATGATATATGCTCTTTTCTGTCTGACTCCTTTCACTAAACTTGGGAGGTTCATCCAAGCTGTTGTGTTAACAGTAGTTTGTGTGTTCTCATTGCCCTTAATATTTCTTGGGTGAGTGTACCGTACTTACTCATTCTAGTGTCAGGGACATTCAGATTCGTTTCTGGTTTTGGCTGTTCTAAATAATGCTGCTGTGAACATTCCAGTCTGCATCTTGGGGGGACATGTATCCGTGCATCTCTGTTGGGTGTGTGCCTAGGAGTGGAGTTGCTGAACATGGAACATGCGTGCATATTCAGCTTTAGTAGATCATGTCGCGCAGTATCCCATTACACTGTCAATTCACACCGATTGCCACTCCCACCCGCGGGATCGGTGACACCCCAGTGTTCCATCATCACCATGGCACAAGCTTGGTGTATTGGCTGGATTGTTTCCAGCTGAGCCATTCTGGTGGGTGGGAAATGGGATCGGATCTCATTGTGGTTTCAGGGATATTGATGAAGCTGAGCCCTTTTCCATATGTTTCCATATATTCTTTTACCCTTTATGAAATGCCTGTTCAAGTCTTTTGCCCATTTTTTAGGAGGATGTTATGTCCTTTTAAAAACAATTTGGGGGGTGGCCTGAGTGGTTCAGTCAGTTAAGTGTCTGACTCTTGATTTCAGCTCAGGTCGTGATCTCGGGGTTGGGAGATCAAACCCCGTGTGGGGCTCCATGCTTAGTGGGGAGTCTTCTGGGGATGCTTGCTTGCACATAAATAAATCTTTTTTAAAAAATCAATTTGGGAGCACCTGGCTGGTTCAGTCAACTGTCAGTATAGCTCTTGATCTTAGTGTTGTGAGTTTGAGCCCCACATTGGGTGTAGAAATTGCTTAAATATGTATGTATGTATGTATATGAGTGAGAGGGAGAGTGCAAGTGGGGGAGCACTGAGGGAGAGGGAGAAGCAGGCTCCCTGCTGAGCCAGGCCCAATGCAGGGCTCGATCCCAGGATCCAGGATCATGACCTGAGCTGAAGGCAGTCGTTTAACCGACTGAACCACCAAGTTCAAAATTGCTAAATCTTAAAAAAAAAAAAAAGATTTGTAGAAGGTGTTTATATATTCTGAATATGAGTCATCTGTTGGTTATATTATTGGAAATATTTTCTAGTCTGTGGCTTGTCCTTTCACTTTCTTAATGATATCTTTTGATGAATGATGTACATTTTAAGGCAGTACAATTTTTTCTCTTTATGGTTTCTGGGGGTTTTTTTGTGACCTGTTTAAGAAATGATTTCCTACTCTGAAGTCACAAGATAGACTCCTGTGTTTTCTTCTAGAAACCTTGTTGTTTTACCCTTCACATATAGGCCTGTGGTCCATCTTAGATTAACTTTTGTGCATATATGAACAGAAATTTCTTCACTTCAGTGCAGATTGGTTTATCATTTTTCCCTTATGAGTCTTATTTATGGAATCTTTACTTAGCTCAGAGTCATGAAGATAGTAGGAGACTTTAGGGTTTTTATTTTTTTTAAAGTTTCTTTATTTTATTTTTAGTGATCTGTACTCACGACCCCAAGGTAAGAGTCACATGCTCTACCAACTGAGCCAGCCAAGCGCCCCAACTTTATTTATTTATTTATTTAGGTTCTACGCCCAAGGTGGGGCTCAAACTCATAACCCCGAGATCAAGTGTCACATGCTCTTCTGACTGAGCCAGCCAGGCACACCCCCCGACTTTAGTTTTTTAACAAGTTTTATTGGGGTACAATTCCTATACCATATAGTGTACCTATTTAACATAGACGATTTTTAGTATATTTAGAGTTGTGTGACTATCACCATCATCAATTTAGAACATCTTTATCACCCCAGAAGAAACCCCGTACCCATTAGCGGTCACTGCCCATTCCTCACAACCCCCCAGTCGTGGGCCAGCACTCATCTACTTCTGACTCTGCAGGTTTCCTCTTCTGGCTACACGTTACGTATAAATGGAACCGTACAACATACGGCCTTCTGTATCTGGTTTCTCTCGCTCAGCGTAATGGTTTCAAGATATCCATGTTGCAGCATGTTTCGATACCTCATTCCTTTTATGTTTGAATAGTATTCTGTTTTATGGATAGACCGCTTTTGTTTATCCGTGCATCAGTTGATGGAGAGTAGTTTCCACGTCCTGACTATTGTGAATAATGCCGCTGTGAACATGAATGTATGATTTTTATGTGGATGTGTGTTTTCATTTCTTCTGGGAGGAGCCTTCATTCTTAATCATATACAGTGAGATTCAGTGACAGCATGTCTATAGGCCTGGCATATACTGAACTTTCACACGGTGACAACTGTTTGCAGGTTAGGTTACACAGTAAGGGGCGCCCCAGTGTATCTGTTAGTGAAAGCCGCCATTATCCTCACCCAGGCATGGAGTCCCCAACGCATGCATGTCTGCCCACGGATACTGTGAAAGCATAAAAATGCTTGGACAAGGCCCCCTGCCCTTGCCACACAGCTAGTGGCAGAGCAGAGAGGAGCAGGAAAGGAGGCAGGAGCCCTAGGTCATGTTTCTGCTAAGCTGCTAACTTGAATGTGACATCTGGGGCCTCAGTTTCCCTACTCAGAGAGTGGGCATAGGGTAGCTGGTGGTTGTGGCTCACTTAGCTTCTTCCTGTTCCCCAGGCTGTGGTTCTGCCAATGACCCTGTGAGTGCTGGGGAGTCACTGCTGCCCCTAGGGGCCCCTGTCCCGGATCGGCCCACCCGCCTGCCCCCAGCATGGCGTCCGACACCCCTGAGTCCCTGATGGCCCTCTGCACAGACTTCTGCCTGCGCAACCTGGATGGCACGTTGGGCTACTTGCTGGACAAAGAGACTCTGCGGCTGCACCCAGACATCTTCCTGCCCAGCGAGATCTGCGACCGGCTCGTCAATGAGTAAGCAGGAGGGGGGCTAGGGCACGAGCATGAGTCTTAGCCTGAGCTCTGGGACTGTGGTGTGCACCAGGCAGGAATGCGGCTGTGGATACACACGTGTGGGGTGTCAGTGCATGGACTTGGGGATCTGTGGGTGTGCAGCTTGGGGTACGTTTGAGTGTGTAACTGCAAGCTTGAGAGGGTATATAAAGCTGCTTATAGAGGGTGCCTGGGGGGCGCAGTCTGTTAAGCCTCTGCCTGCGGCTCAGGTCACAATCCCAGGGTCCTGGGATCAAGCTCCCTGCTCAGCAGGGAGTCTGCTTCTCTTTCTCTCTCTGCCTGCTGTTCCCCCAGCTCGTGCTCTCTCTCTCTCACGCTGTTCTCTCTCTCAAACCAGTAAATAAAATCTTAAAAAAAAAAAAAAGAAACCTGCACATAAACGAAGGAGTTCAGAATGTTCCGTGTGCATATGTGTACATGCCTGTGGCTACACACCCATGTCTCTGTGTGCACAGAGCCACACACGTTCATGCCCCGGTGCGCTGTAAAGAATGGACCCATGACCAGGGATTGAATCATTCAGAAAATCTGTATCTGGGCCCTCCACGGAACTGAACACTATGAGAGGCTCCTGGCAATAGGATATGCATCCCTTCACCTCGGGGGGTTCAGTCTAGATGCCCAGAAGGGAAATCGTTAGACCAAACAGTTGCATATAAAAGTGGGAACTTGGGGTGCCCTAGTGGCTCAGTGGGTTAAAGCCTCTGCCTTCAGCTCAGGTCATGATCTCAGGGTCCTGGGATCGAGCCCGACACTCACAGGGAGCCCACACTCAGCAGGGAGTCTGCTTCTCTTTCTCTCCCTTTCCCTCTGCCCCTCCCCTGCTCGCTCACGCTCTCTCTCAAATAAATAAATCTTAAAAACATAAATAAAATCTGAAAAAAAGAAGAAAGAATGGGAACTTGTGTGTGACCCAAGGACAAACCCCGACTCGTATCATGTTCTGAGGATTTAATGTGGGTCAGGCACTCGCTTGGACCCTTTGCAGACCCAAGTTATGTCCATTTTACAGGCGAAGAAACTAAAGTCTGGCGAAGTTCCATTACTCGTGTGAAGTCGCCCAAGTAGTAAATAGCCGAGCCAGGATTTAGAGTCCAGAGTGTCTAACTCCCAAGCCTTTTCCACTAGACCAGCATTCTTGTATCACCTGGCATCTCAAACAGGGTTTTGTTCAGTGCTTGCCCTGGACCCAGCTGGGAATGTTAAACTCCTTGGCTTAATCTTCCTGTTGGAAAGTGTCCTGGGAGGGCCGATCAAGGAACAGAAGCTGGCTTGAAGATGAGTGTGGACGGTTGTGTCTGTCATAGACGTGTACGGTTTCGGGAGTTTGGGACTTGCTATTGATGAGAGACCCCTTCGTCACCTTTGCTCTCCTGGTGCCTGGGGGAGCATCTTCAGGTCACCTGCGGGGCGGTCAGGATCCAAGCAGGTGCCGTTAGAAAGAGGGGCAGGCAATGGAAGAAATGGAAGCTGCTGATGGGTGGCGAGGGAAGGTTTCAGGGACAGGAGGGCTGGTGCTGAGCCTTGAGGGAGGACGAAGGCCCCTGACGCCCTCCCGCTAGCCAGGCTTCCCTCCCTCCCAGGTACGTGGAGCTGGTCAACGCCGCCTGCAACTTTGAGCCGCACGAGAGTTTCTTCAGCCTTTTCTCAGACCCCCGCAGCACCCGCCTCACCCGTATCCACCTTCGCGAGGACCTCGTGCAGGACCAGGATCTGGAAGCCATCCGCAAGCAGGTGAGACCTGTGTCGCCAGCCAGTGGGGATGGCCATGGGAGGCTGGCCAGAGAGCGTCAGTGCCCCCCCCCAGCACAAGAATCCGGCACGCCCCCGCCTTGTGCACACCCCTCCTGAAGCCCACCTGTGGTCTGGGCTCGGGCCTGGGGCACACCGGAGGTGGAGGGTTGGTGGGCCGTGGTGGTGACCGAACTGTGCCGGCTCCCAGGACCTGGTGGAGCTCTACCTGACCAACTGCGAGAAGCTGTCCGCCAAGAGTCTGCAGACGCTGAGGAGCTTCAGCCACACCCTGGTGTCCTTGAGCCTCTTCGGCTGCGCAAACATTTTCTACGAGGAGGAGAACCCGGGGGGCTGTGAAGACGAGTGCCTCGTCAACCCCACCTGCCAGGTGCTGGTCAAGGACTTTACCTTCGAGGGCTTTAGCCGCCTCCGCTTCCTCAACTTGGGCCGCATGATCGATGGGGTCCCTGTGGAGTCCCTGCTACGGCCACTCAACTCCCTGGCAGCCCTGGACCTCTCGGGCATCCAGACGAGCGACGCGGCCTTCCTAACCCAGTGGAAGGACAGCCTGGTGTCCCTTGTGCTCTACAACATGGACCTGTCGGACGACCACATCCGGGTCATCGTCCAGCTGCACAAGCTGCGGTGAGCTGCTGGCCCAGAACTCACTGGGGGAGTGAAGGGGGGCGGGGGGCGGCAGTCCCAGGAGGTTTGTGAGCCCCTGGCCGGGCACACGTGGGTTTGGAAGAGACAGTCCCCTTCCTTAAGGCCAGCGTTTTGGCTGCATCCGGGCTGTTCAGGGCCTTGGGGTGCCAGCAGGCCCTTCCCCAGGGTGCCTTGGAGCAGTTGTGGCGGGGAGGGCTCTCCCCTCCCTGCCATGGGCTAAAGGAGCAGGGCTGTGTGAGGCAGCCCCAGCCTGTGTCCAGCTCCTGACCTGTGGCCCCCACTCCAATCTCCAGACACCTGGACATCTCCCGAGACCGCCTCTCCAGCTACTACAAGTTCAAGCTGACTCGCAAGGTGCTGAGCCTCTTTGTGCAAAAGCTGGGGAACCTGATGTCCCTGGACATCTCTGGCCACATGATCCTGGAGAACTGCAGCATCTCCAAGATGGACGAGGAGGCAGGGCAGACTAGGTGGGGACCCACCCGCCATGGTTGGCAGCAGGGTGTCATTCAACAGGCCTTTACTAAGCCAGGGCCTGGGCTGGGTGCCAGAGATAAAGAAACGAACCAGGCCCTGCCCTCTTGAGTCCGTTCGAGCTAGTGGGGACCAAGGAGTCACTGTGGTAGGGGAGGTGCAGGGCTGTGGGGTTGCCCTGAGGACCAGGAAGAAGGAGGAATGGCATCCGAGCTGCCCTGAAATCTCCTTCTGAGTTTGCCAGCGGAAAGGTGTTCCAGCAGAGGGAACAGCATGTGCAAAGGCTGGAAGGTGTAAGCTTGAGGAGTGAGCAGAAAATCAGGGTGCTTGAGTTGGATGGAGGTGGTAAGATGGCCAGCAGGGTCTCCCATGCATTAGGTGTCCCAGCAGATAGGTTGCTTCCTGGCCTGGTTGGTTGAGTGCTCGGATTCAAGCCGATCCAGCTATAATTGGCTATGGGCCCTATCCCCAGCTGTACATGCACAGGGTTAGGTTGGTGGGCATGTCCCCTCATGATCGTGGGTTAGGACTTTACACAAAGGTGGCAAGTCCTCACTAGAAGGGCACATAGTATTTTCTAAACGTGGTTGCAACAGTATCTCCCATCCCACATGTTATACAATGTGACTTTGCCACCTTTCCGTCAAGAGGTGGGGGTCTGTGTCCGGAAAGATGAAGCAGGAAGGCCTAGAAGAGGGCCCCAAGTAAATGCCTAGCCACCCCTAGGGAGAAGCCCTCCTGAAACCAGGGCAGCCCCAGTCCATAGGCCGCTGACCCCGACACTCTCTGTCCCCAGCATTGAGCCTTCCAAGAGCAGCATCATGCCCTTCCGGGCCCTTAAGAGGCCACTGCAGTTCCTTGGGCTCTTCGAGACCTCCCTGTGCCGCCTGACACACATTCCTGCCTACAAAGTGAGAGAGGGAATCGGGGGTGGGGTGGGGGGAAAGAGAAGAGAGCCCTGGGACAAGGGAAGGGGGCGGGCTGGGGGCACCATGGTGTCTGCCCCAGGGCTGGAGATGGCGCTGGGATCTGGGGATCCCACCGCTTGGCCTCTTCCAAGTGGTTCTGAGCATATTCTGTTCCCAGGTAAGTGGTGACAAAAACGAGGAGCAGGTGCTGAATGCCATAGAGGCCTACACGGAGCACAGGCCTGAGATCACCTCGCGGGCCATCAACCTGCTTTTCGACATCGCACGTATCGAACGCTGCAACCAGCTGCTTCGGGCCTTGAAGGTCAGCCTGAACCCCGGAGGCCCTCAGCCTCCTGCCGGTCCCCAGCTGGCAGGCGCTGCACTTGGTGGAGGCATGTCCCTCCTCTCCCCCTCCTCCTCATCCCCAGGCCTCCAGGCCCCCAGCCCCCGAACCCCAGGCCTAGCTTGTCCCCGCACTGGCCTTACCCCAGACCTGTGGCCCTGGCTCGTTTCCGCCCCCCAACCCGCACTTCTGCTCTCGGGGGACAGATCAGGGTGAGCGGGGCCCCAGAGCACCTGCCCCAGCACCCCTCCCCCGCCAGCAGAGCCCTAGGCCTGGCCTGGCACAGCTCGAACCCTGTCTTCCCACAGCTGGTCATCACAGCCCTCAAGTGCCACAAGTATGACAAGAACATTCAGGTCACGGGCAGCGCTGCACTCTTCTACCTGACCAATTCCGAGTACCGCTCCGAGCAGAGCGTTAGGCTGCGCCGACAGGTCATCCAGGTGGTGCTGAATGGCATGGAATCCTACCAGGAGGTGACGGTGAGCCCCCTGCCCGTGCCGGTCCTGCATGCTCGGGCCCAGCCCTTCCTCTCCCTGCACACCCTGTGTCCCAGCCTCACCCACCCGGTCCCTCGGGAGGCTTGCTTGTTCGCACCCCCCCCCCCCGCCGAACTGCAGCCCCTCTCCGCCCCTGCAGCCGTCACCTCCCCCACCCCTTACCCACGGCATCCCTCCCAGACTCTGGGACCTGGTGTTCAGGACCCTGTAACCTGGGGCCACCTGACCAGTCCCCCACACCACGGCCACCCCCTGCCCCCCAGGGACCCTGTTCTCCTGCCTCTGGGCCTCTGCTCATGCTGACTCCTCCGCCCTTCTGCCCAGTAAGGCTCTGCTGGTGGGGGATTGTTTTCCAATAGCCTCTTTTATTGTAAAAGTTACAACAATTTCGACCTTAGAAAAACTGTAATTACAGATTAGAAAGAAAAACAAAACAAAACACCACCCGTAATCCCACCACGCGGAGAGCCACGGTTGGCGTGGGATACCTTTTGTTTTGGGTTTGGACCATGCATGTTTACTTAGCACATGGGGTCATTCTGCACTTCCTGTTTGCATAATGTGGATTTTTCTTCTACCAGCGTCCTATGAATGTGAACATCTCCCCAATCAACAGTTTTACAACAGAACTTTTCAAATAATGTCTCTTTTCTGCTTACAAAAGTAAGACATCTCATGCTTAGGAAACAAACAAATTCAAGCACCATTGACCCTTGAACCACATGGGTTTCAACTGTGCTGGTCCACTTAGATGCAGATTTCTTCTTTAAAGATTATTTATTTATTTATTTAGGAGCCCAATGCAGGGCTCGAGATCCTCTGACTCTGAGATCATGACTCGAGCTGAAATCAAGTCAGATGCTCAACCGACTGAACCACCCACGTGGTCCTTTAAAAAAAAAAAAAGATTTATTTGTTTATTTGAAAGAGAGAGATCAAGTAGGAGTTGGGGGGGAGGGGCAGAGGGAGAGAGCTAGAGAATCTTAGGCAGGCTCCACCCCCAGCATGGAGCCCAGCGGGAGGCTCAATCTCACGACCTTGAGGCCATGACCTGAGCCGAAATCAAGAGTCGGACACTTAACCAACTGAGCCACCCAGGCGCCCCTAGATGCAGATTTTATTTGACAAATACAGTATACATGGTGAATGTATTTTCTCTTCCTCATGATTTCCTTACATTTTCTTTGCTCTGGCTTACTTTATCATTCAGACTACGATATGTAACACATACCAGGTGCAAAACGTGTTAAGTGACTATCGATATTATCAGTAAGGGTTCCTTCCAGTCAACAGTAGGCTATTCGGGGTGAAGTTCTGGGAGGAGTCAGAAGTTATGTGCAGATTTTCAGCTGCGCGGCAGTGGGTGGGGAGGAGGTTGGAGCCCCTAACCCTCGGGTTGTCTGAGGGTTGACCATGATACCGAAATGTGTCGGGGTGCCTGGGCGGCTCAGTCAGTTAAGCGTCTGCTTTGGGCTCAGGTCATGATCCCAAGGTGCTGGGATCGAGCCCTGCTCTGGGCTCCCTGCTCAGTGGAGAGTCTGTTTCTCCCTTTCTCTCTGTCTGCCGTTCTCCCTGCTTGTGCTCTCCCTCTCTCTGTCAAATAAATAAATAAAATCTTTTTTTTTTTTTTTAATTTTATTTACTTGACAGAGAGAGATCACAAAGTAGGCAGAGAGGGAAGCAGGCTCCCTGCTGAGCAGAGAGCCCAATGCGGGGCTCGATCCCAGGACCCTGAGACCATGACCTGAGCCAAAGATAGAGGCTTAACCCACTGAGCCACCCAGGCGCCCCAATAAATAAAATCTTTAGAGAAAAGAAAGAAAATGTGTTAGCTACAAAGTGAAAGTGGTTCCCAGCTCTCCTCCCTTTCGCAGCTGGGCGTAACTGTCATTTTACAGTTGTCGTCAGCATAGTACTCAGTGTCCTCATCCAGGGAAGGCCACAGTGGCGCCAACCTGCGCTGGAGCTGGGAGGCAGTGGCCACGCCCCGTCCCCACAGAGTAGCAGGCCGGGCTGCCCCACGCGCCCGGGCTGCAGTCACGGAGTCGGCCCCCATGGTTGAACTTTCAGGTGACTTTTTTCCTGTTTGGTATTTCAAACAAGGCTTTGCTGACTCTACTGAATTGATAATCCTTAAAATTCGTGACTAAAAGTGGCATTACCGGGGCAGTGAATGGGTAGGTGTATTTTTAAAGCATTTGGGACATAGTCTCGAATTATCCTCCAGAAGGGCTACAGTAGAGATACCATCTCTGCAGGGATGAGAAGGCCTGCTTCTCCCCCTGCCTGCCAACACTAGACTTCAGAGCAACTGTTTTCTACCTTGAAGTTGATTTTATCATCAGGTAAAAGGAGTGTCTTTTTTTTTTTTTTTTTTTGACAAAAATGCTAGTTGAAGATTCCCAAACAAATTAATAAACTCTATCAAAGAAATGGGAAATTAAAATGATGAGATACCACATTTCATCTCAAGAGACCGATGATCCCCAATGTTGACAGAGGTCAGGAGAGAATCCTTTTGCATACTTATCGCTGAGGTAGGAATTGTACCACCTCTTTGGAGGCCAACTGGCAGAATTTGCCAAAACTCTAAATGCATTGATCTTTGGGCCTATGTATTCCACAATTCAAATGTTTTTTAGAGGAAAAAGATATACATACACCCACCCTTTTTAGTTAAAGATAAATCAGAGGAAACCAGAATGTTTTAGCAATAGGGACCTGGAAAAGTAACATACCCCTACAATGGGATATTATGGTAAAGCTGTACATCCCTAATGTGGAAAGATGTCCACTGCATCTTGATAAGTGAAAAGTTTTGGAGCAGTATGTATAATATCTTTTTTTGCCTCACCTCTCCCCTGAAAATATATTTATTTGTATTTGCGTGATAGAAAAATCTAGAAGGACGTGCACCAAACTTTTAACAGCAATTACTTCTGGGGAATAAAGTGAGAGACTAACTTTTCTCTCAAGTACTACTTTTTGAACTTTTTACGATGAGTAAGTATTGGCTCTTATAATTTAAAATAATTTTTTTCTCAAATTTAACAAATGGATGTGTATTTGAGGAGGAAAAAAAGAGCTAACTAAGGGTGATATACTCTCTAAATTACGTAATTAATGAAGTACAATGATCTGCCAAAATCTGGGAAAGGATGGAAGGAAATTAAATTACAGGCAAATACTCCAAGAATACTTCCAAAAAGAAAAAAGCCCACAGGCAACGCAAAAAGAAATCGAAGCTGTCAAACAGCATGCAGCCTCCTACTGTGCCAGCGGGACTGTAGACCCCGTAGCCACCTCGGCAAACAGTGTGGCGTCATCTGGTCAAGTTGAAGACCACACCGCGCGTGACCCAGAAGCCCATGTGCGTGGACGCCAGGATGCAGGCACGAGACATCGTTTGAAGTTGCCAGACGCCGAAGCCCCCTCAGATGTCCACCAACGGTGGGATGGGCCAATAAGTTCAAGGACCCTGATACAGTGGACAAATGAATGGTCTTCAGCTGCTTATAACGACATAGTTGCTCTTACAAACCTACGGTAAACAACAGTAAGCAAGATGCTGGAGAATCTTCCATGTGGACTGGCAGGGACGGTAGTTCTCTCCAGTGGGAAGAGGGGCTGATGACCAGGACCGGACCCTCGGGGATTTCCAGGTGCCGGCAGTGTTCTATTTCCTGACCCAGGTGGGGGTTACATGGTTGCCAAATAGCTTTTTTTGCTTCATAAACACTCATAAGATCATACATTTGTGTTTTATGCCCTCTTCTGCATGAAGATTATATTTCATGGTGGGTTTGGGGTTTTTTTAATGTTAAAAAAATAAAAAAGCCTTGGAGTCTCCTCTTCCAGAAAGCCCTCCTGGACTACCATGGCTCCGGATGATCTCACGCCTCTAGAGAGCCCTTGGAGGCCCGCTCCGGAGTCCGACCCTGACTGTGCTTCCCTTGTCTCCGGTCCCGCCCAGGTCCAGCGGAACTGTTGTCTGACCCTCTGCAACTTCAGCATCCCTGAGGAGCTGGAATTCCAGTACCGCCGGGTCAACGAGCTCCTGCTCAGCATCCTCAACCCCACGCGGCAGGACGAGTCGATCCAGCGCATTGCCGTGCACCTGTGCAACGCCCTGGTCTGCCAGGTGGACAACGACCACAAGGAGGCCGTGGGCAAGATGGGCTTTGTTGTGGTGCGTGCCCCTGGGCGCCCCCTTCTCCAGAGCCCCTCTGCCGCATGACGGACTTAGGCCAGACCAGAGGAAGAATCCCCTAACCGTGAACGGAGCTTATGTCCCTGTAGATTTGCTCTGCTTCGAACACTCTGGCGTCCTTTCCTGGCCGCTGCCGCCGCCCATTCGGTCCCACCGTCCAAGCCCCTCCTAGCTCCTCAGACCAGGTTCCCTGTTAGGTCCTTCTCACCTAACAGGGGTTAAATAAGTATCTGAGGGACTGTCTCTTTAACGTTGGCCTCCCCGCTGGGTTGTGACTTCTGTAGGGAAAGACACTCTGCTTGCTCCTCCTTCCATCATGACATCCCCAGAACTTTCTAGAGTGGGGCCTGGCACACAGTGGGGCGGTGAAGTATTTACTGAAGAAAGGAAGGGAAGAATGAGGAAGGAGCGTCTCGTCTCCCCCTCTTTCTTTAGCACTGGATAGGCTGGAGCCCACAGAGGAGAGGGCCGGGCCCAGAGCTACGCAGGGGACCAGGGTCGAGCCGGGACCGGTCGGGCCTCCCGATGCTAGGGACCGCGTCTGTGGGCTGCAGCCCCCCAGACCAGATAGACACATTCGGTCTTGTCAGGATGCATTAGCCAGGAGTGGAAATGCTGACCTCTGTCTCTCTCCATCTTGGTCTTGGGGGACACGGTACCTCTTGAGCCCTGGCCCCCCGCAAGTTCTCTTCTCTGCCCACAGACCATGCTGAAGCTGATTCAGAAGAAGCTGCTGGACAAGATAGTAAGTCGAGGGTGCTTGGGTGGCTCAGTTGGTTGAGCAACTGCCTTTGGCCCAAGTCGTGATCTCGGAGATCCGGGATCAAGTCCCCCATCGGGCTCCCAGCTCCACGGGGAGTCTTCTTCTCCCTCTAACCTTCTTCCCTCTCATGCTCTCTCTCACTCTCTCTCTCCCTCAGATAAATAAATAAAATCTTTAAAAAAAAAAAAAAGATAGTAAGTCGAGCCTTCGTGAAGCCCCTCTGCCCCTCCCCCAGCCCGGGAGGGGATGCTTTGCCCCCGGAAGATGCCCGAGCTTTGTGAGGGGGTGCCCGCACTGGTGCGGGGAGCCTGCGGGCCCTCGGGCGAGCTGTGCTGAGCCCTCCTCTCCCTTCAGTGTGACCAGGTGATGGAATTCTCCTGGAGCGCCCTGTGGAACATCACGGACGAGACGCCCGACAACTGCGAGATGTTCCTCAACTTCAATGGCATGAAGCTCTTCCTGGACTGCCTGAAGGTACTGCCCGTCTCCAGCGGCGGTCGCCTCCTTGACCACCCACACGGCCACTCTTCTGTCCCCAGGCATCCCGCCACTCAGATCCATCAGCAGCCCCTGTCCCCATGGTTCCCACAGAAGGGCAGTGGGGGCCGACTTACAGGCCCACCCCTGTCTTAAGCCCTCCCTCCAGGGGAAAGCCTGGTCCCATCCTTCTCCACAGCAGTTTCTCGGTGGTTCGCTGGGATGTCAGCTGCATAGGAGTCTGGCCAGTAGGATGGTCTTTTAAAAGTCATTCTTAGGGCTGGCTGTCAGTAGAGCATTTATATGACTCTTGATCTCAGGGTCGTGAGCTCAAGCCCCACGTTGGGCATAGAGCCTTCTTTAAAAAAATAAATAAACGGTAGCAATTATAAAAAATAAATGAAACTCATCCTTCATCTTCTTGCTCTAGTTTGTACGAAGTTTCCCTTCGACTCATATTTGAGCTTGTGGCAAATAGAACCGTGTTTATCCCTTTTGGAGTTTTATAGGTCAGATCTCCACTCAGCCTCGGATTTTGTAGCAAGGAGCCCCCACCTTTTTTATCCCATATGGTACATGCCCAGCCCTGTACTCGGTGCAGTAGAAGGGGTGAGGACAGCACGTTGCTCCCCCTCTTTGTCGAGGTGCAATAGTCAGACACCCATAAAGTTTCTAGGCTAACGATACTAGACACTTCAACACCAAATAGTACCAGGCACTAATTAAGTACTAATTGACGTGGCCCCCAATGGCTCTCATTTTGCCAGGAATTCCCAGAGAAGCAGGAACTACATCGGAACATGCTAGGACTCTTGGGGAACGTGGCCGAAGTGAAGGAGCTGCGGCCTCAGCTAATGACTTCCCAGTTTATCAGTGTCTTCAGGTTGGTATTTCTTCCCTTTCCCTTTTTGCCTTGGCTGCCAGGATGCTCAGGGCTGTAGTCTGTGTTCAGTGGCAGCAACTGCTCTCTGCCTAGGTCTCTGATAGAAATGTCACCTTCCGTCTACAAGTGGTTTCCCTCAAGCCTCCATACATGGTCCTCTTGTAGCTGTGTCTTCAGCAACCTCAGATCTTTAGAATAATCACCTGGGTACGGATAATAGGTGATAGGTCAGCAACACCTCTGGCATCCGGTTTGTAAGCTGGGGCCCAGCAGCTGGTGTCTGAGGAGGGACTTGGAGGGACTTTTCTCTCCTTGGCAGCAACCTGCTGGAGAGCAAGGCCGACGGGATCGAGGTTTCGTACAATGCCTGCGGTGTCCTCTCCCACATCATGTTCGATGGGCCTGAGGCGTGGGGCATCTGCGAACCCCAGCGGGAGGAGGTGGAGGAGCGCATGTGGGCCGCCATCCAGAGCTGGGACATCAACTCTCGGAGAAATATCAATTACAGGTGCGGAGCAGGGATGGGAGGGAGGGGTGCATGAGTGGGGTCCGCGGGGAGACAGGACGTTCGTTCCCAGCAAGGCCTTTCTCCTCGTCCCCTGAGATCAGGGAGCCTGCTTCTCCCTCTCCCTCCACCCCCCTGCTTGTGCATGCTTGCTCTCTGACAAATGAATAAAATCTTAAAAAAAAAAAAAAGAAAGAAAGAAAAGAAAAGAAAACCCATATTGGGCAGAGCAGGCTCATGCTTGTGGCTTGTGCTCCGGTGACCGCCGTTCCCAAGCAGACACGAGGCGGAAACACTGGCCCAGGGGGTTTGCATGTACATTTTTCAGGCTCTGGGACCATGACTCCAGATGGCCCGTAGAAGGCCATTATGAGAAGTACGGTCTCATTTCTGTTTCTCAGGGTACTTCTCCCTGCCTCCCCAAGTCCGGCTCTCTTTCTTCCTTGCCGAGGTCCCCTGTTTCCACACCACCTGATCTGTGTCCCTCCTGCTGCCCTTATGTGCCCCTGCCCTTGACCTCTCTCACGAGTGAGCTCCTTTCACGGAGCCTGAAGGGCCCGATGCCTCTGCCTCTGCTGCAGCCTGCTAGCTTGCTTGTGGGCTGTGTGCAGGACCCTCCAGGCAGGAGAAGAGTCACTCCCCCAACCTCTGGCGTCAGCAGTGACCCTGATCTCTCGTTCTACAGGTCGTTTGAGCCAATTCTTCGCCTGCTTCCCCAGGGCATCTCCCCTGTCAGCCAGCACTGGGCCACCTGGGCCCTGTACAACCTCGTGTCTGTCTACCGTGAGTACCCACTCGCCCTTTGCCCCCAGGGAGCTTGTAACCTGGGTGCAGAGTCTGTACCCGGGAGCACAGCCCTCCACTTCGCAGCATCCGTGGGATGCCCAGAGTACTTGCAGGCCCTCCCTCATCACCGGAAGCAAGAATGCCAGGGCCGCCGGGTCATCCAGAGTTCCCAGATAGCTTTCTCAATGCCTCCCGCTTCCATAGACGTGAATAGTCAAAAATCTCCATGCCTTCTGCAGGACAGAGTAAGACCAACCCAAAGAACTAAGAAACAGACTCCCAAAGGAACAAGGAAGAACTTTAAACCATTCTACCTTCATCCCTCAGAGAGCATCCCATCCTCCCATAGAAGAGCCTGAACTGCCCTCTGCTGGGTGGCTTTGGGGGGAGGAGAAAGAAGGTATAGCACTCGGAGACCTTGATGACAGGCTACGTTTGACCCCGTTCTCTTTCTTACCGGCTCTGGTTATGCGACCGCCTGCAGGTCATTTAACCTCTCTGGGCCTCAGTTTCCTCCTCTGTAGAATGGGGACAGTGATAATGCCTACCTCCTAAGATTGCTGTGAAAAGAGAACCAGCACGAAGTGCCCGGGCCGGAGCCTGGGTCCTGCTCAGTCGTGTTAACTGACAGAGTGGATCCGAGTGCGGGCTCTGGGGGCAGACATCTGGCTTCGAACCCTGGCTCTCCCGCTCGCTGTGGCTGTATTATTTTGAGCAGGTTTCTCAACCTCTCAGTGCCTCAATTTCTCTTCTTTAAAATGGGATAGGGACGCCTGGGTGGCTCAGTTAGTTAAGCGGCTGCCTTTGGCTCAGGTCATGGTCCCAGGGTCCTGGGATCGAGTCCCACATCGGGCTCCTTGTTCAGCAGAGAGCCTGCTTCTCTCTCTGTCTCTGCCTGCCACTCTGCCTGCTTGTGCGCTCTCCCTCTTTCTGACAAATAAATAAAAATAAAATATTTTAAAAATAAAATAAAATGAGATAAAAATAGGATTGCTGTGAAATAAGGCATTAAAAAAATCCTTAGAACAGTGCTTGGCCGATGCCAACTCTTCGCTAAGCCTCAGCCTTTCTCATTGCTACTTGAGGTTAGTCTTACTAAAAAGTAGCTCCCGACCTCAGAGAGACAGTGTAGTCCAAAGGGAAGGGCCCTGAGCTGGGACTCCCTTGGACAAGCTTCCAGAGTGACTTTGGATGAATTGCTTCCTCCCTCTGAACCTCGGTTCTATAAAATAGAACCTATTTTATAAAATAGAATCTATTTTATAGATGAACCTCGATTCATCTATAAAATGGGGAGCATAAAAGGAACTCTGACTACATAGAGCTGCTTGGAGGGGGTTGGGGGGAGGGTGCACTGAAGGGCCCGTGTTCTCCATGGAGCCTAAAGCCCTAGGATCCTGATTCTTTATTGGCGTGGGCCATGACCCAGCCAATAATAGGAAGGAATGCTGGTTTCAAGCTGGCTGGCCACCAGCATCAGCTGGTCGTATACTGTTAAAAATACAAGTAAATACAGGTTCCTGGGTCTGTTGACTCAGAATACCCAAGGGCAGGGCTCAGGAATCTATTTTTTATAAAAACTTCTCTGAGAATAGAAGCCACTGGTTTGGGTGTTATTTCCCATGGGCTGAGCTGTGGAAAGAAACGTGGCTGCGTCCCAAAGTAGCCTTTTCCCAGGACTCACCCCTTGCTCCCGCAGCGGACCCAGGAGCCTGGGGGGCCGTGGGGCTGGCTCCCAGGTAGAGCAGCGCCCTCACGCAGGCCACCCCGGGAGAGGGCAGCCCTCCCAGCAAGGGCGGGGGCTGCTGGAAGGCTGCTGGAAGGCTGACCTGATGGCCCGCTGTCTGCCCCTCCCCGCAGCGGACAAGTACTGCCCCCTGCTGATCAAAGAAGGGGGGCTGCCCCTGCTGAGGGACATGATCAAGATGGCGACCGCCCGGCAGGAGACGAAGGAAATGGCCCGGTAAGAGATGGGCAGTGTTTCTGCTTGCGGCCTCGGTGTGGAGGGGCGGAGGACACCATGGGGGCCCCCCAAGATTCGCAGGGGCAGCTCGGAGTGGAGTGTGGAGGCGGATGGCGTACTGCTGTCCAGGCGGCCCTCTCTGAGTGTCATTTCCGGCCACAGTGTGGCCAGAAGCTAGATCGTCCAGCTTGCACAGGGCATCATTGCCCTCCTCTGTAAGCTTCGTCTTCCCTTACTCCCAACGAATTCCATCCTCTCCTCCCTGGCCCTTACCAAGTCAGGTCCGAATTCATCAATTTTGGCCAAAGACCTTCCGACGAAAGAGGACACCACATGGTACAGTATATTCTAGAGAACTGGCCGGCGAGTGCGAATGGGTTTGCACACGTCAAGGTGTGAAGGCCGTGCACATGGCAGAGCTGCCAGTCCCTTTGAACATCTCTGTAAGACCTGAGATGTGTGTTCGAGCTGGCCAGCCTGTCTGAAGAGGTGTGAGTGACACCACGAGGGAGCTGAGAAGTCACTCCGCCTACCCCACACTTGTCCCACTCTGGGCACCCCTTATTGCCTAAGAGGCAGTCGCACCTCTTTAGCACATGGAGGCTGCCGCGAACACCACCCTCAGCTCCCTACCAACCCAAAGGCTCAGTGTGGAACGGGAAGGCCATCCGAGGGCCCAGGTGACACCCGACTGCAGTGGGCCAGCGGTTCTCAAGGGCCAGTCGGGAGGAGGCACGAGACCGGGGCTCTGAGCACCAGCGCCGGTTCCTGAGGCCGCTGCGGTGGGCCTGGCTGCTGGAGGGTGTCGGGCCCTCGTGCCGGCACGGCTGCCCCGGCCCCACCCGGACCGCCTCGGGCGCAGGCTCTCTGGGTGAATCTGACACGCGGGCAGTTTGGGGATGAGTAGGCCGCCCCGGTAGGCACGGGGAAAGTGAAGAAGGCAGGCGGTGCTCAAGAAAGGAGCAGAGAGGGTCATGGAGGGCAGGGGCGAGCGGATTCAGGAGAGCCCCTAGCCAGAGAGGCCCTGGGGCCGAGGGGTAGGTAAGGTAGGCCGGGGGAGGAAGGAGGGGGACCCGGGGGGCTGAGCCTATTGGCGGCCGCAGGTGCCATTTCCCGGGCACTCGGCACGTGCCAGCCGCCTCCTCCGTCAGCATCGGCATCACCGCTGACACTGGCCGGCAAACCCAGTGGCCTCACCTGCTGGGAGGCACCAGGCCCGCCTGACCCAAGGCCGCCCTCTGATCCTCTCTCTCCCGTGGTCCCCAGCAAGGTGATTGAGCACTGCAGTAACTTTAAAGAGGAAAACATGGACACGTCCAGATAGAGGCCTCTGCCCCCACGGCTGCCACTGCTCTGGACCACAAGGCCGGGAGGAAGCTCTCGAGCAGCCCAGCGGGCAGACCCCCACCAGGGAGCCTCCCGCTGGATGAAGGGACATGGGGACTTTTGCACAACCGACGCTTTTCCTTAACATTAGTGAGATATATATATATTATATATATATATATATATTATTTTTTTTGGTTAGGAAGTGTGAAGTTTTGTGTGTATGATTTCTGTACAAAAACAAAAGAACACTCCTTGAGTCCCTGCAGCTTCCTCGGCCGCTCTCAAGCCCCAACTCCAAGCCTTCATTGCTGCCACTCACTCCTACCCTGTCAGACTCAATGCCTCTAACGTCGTGAGAGTCCAGTCCTTTCCCAGTGACCTCAGACCCTGGCCTCGCTTCCCACTAGGAGAGGCAGCGAGCTTCTAATAGCCCACTCCCGCACCCCAACTAAGCCGCCAAGCCTGAGAACCCCATCTGGGCTCCTGGGTGTGGCTAATGCGGTTTGGGAGGAAAACTAGCCCCACTGGGTCTCCCGAATGCCTTGGTGCTCCCAGCCGTGGGCCATCTGGGGCAAGGAAGTGAGTGCCCAGGCCCAGGCGGCCCCAGCCCCCGGGGGACCCTCAGGAGCGGGGCTCCCAGTGGCCCCGCCAGTTCTCTGGCCAGGCCTGCCTGAGGCCACGCTGCTACGGAGGCTGCCTCCTGGTCTCCCACCAGGTCCCAGGCTACTGAAGGCCCCAGCCCAGGGCTGGTCAGAACTCAGGCAGATTCCATTGCCCCTTCTGCCAAACACTCAGCACCGGCCCCAGCCCTGGGAGCCAGCACCACTGGGGCCTGGGGCTTGCTCCTCACTCCCCAGCCCCTCCCCTGCCCGCAGCACCCATGGTGCCCAGGCACCCCACCAGCAGAACTGAGCCGGCCTCTTTTGCCACCCCCCCCCGACCCCCACATCTTCCCACTGCCCGGAGGACCCCACACGCCTCTCGGTGAGGCAGGAGGTCCCCGCTCCAGCCGGACCCGCAGCCAACAGGTAGCTGCTTCCAAACCAGCACTGGGCACAGCCTGCAGTGGCCCCACTTGGCCCTTCTGAGCCCCTCCTCCCTGCCCCCAGGCTTTACCTTGGGAACCTCTGTGCTGTGTTTCAGAGAAGTGTGAGCTGCAAATGTGTCTTGAAATACCTTGCGGTCCCCCCTTGCTGTAACTCCGAATTGCTTCTCTGGAGACAGGCGGCGGTGAGGAGGCCCCTCCAGAACAAGGTTCTGGGGAGTAGGGCCAACTCCACAGGCATCCCCAAGGGGATGACCTTTCTTCCTTCCTCCTTCCCTGGGCCTGTTTTTGGATTCTCATAGCATTTCTGCCTCGAGGCAGAACAGGCTGGATGCGCAGCCCAGGGGAGAGGCCCCCTGAAGTCTGCCCCGCCAGCCCTGGGAAGGGGGCGCCTGCCCTGTGCTTCCTGAACTTGGCGGACAGGCCACACCTGCCCCTCCCCCGCTGCTCACCTGGCCTGAGCCGGACCCTGGGCAGAGCTCACATCTTGTTGCTTTACCACCTGGGGCCTGGGTAAATGTACTTTGGGATGTCACAGAAATACATTTTTGTGCAAAGTGGAACGAGCAGAGTGTCTTTTTTTTTTTTTTGGCCAAAGGGATGGGGTCAGGAGAGGGGCTGGAGCCAGTTTGGGGATTGGGCCTTGAATAAGGGAACCTGCAGCGGGGAGGGTGCCTCAGGCCAATTCATGTGCCCAGCCCGGAGGGCCGGTCAGCTGCAGCGAGGGGACAGGTGGCCGATTGGACTGAAGGACGTGCGCCCTCTCATTCTCTCCACACACCCCCCCCCCCCCCATGCCCAGACACTGGGATGCGGCTGGCAGCAGGCCCCCGGGCCCAGGATGGTCCAGTCTGATGGCAGAGACGATGTTCTGTGGGAGATTACGACCTGGTGTGCAGCGAGCAGGGAGCACAGAGAGGGCGCCTCCCATGGGCTGGTAGGAGTGGAGGGGGGCTGAGGAGACAAGAGTCAGCTGGATAGCTGTGCTTCAGCAAGGGAAGAGCACTTTCAGCGTGGAGGTGAGAGACAACACAGTGTCCCCGAGGAGGCAGGGAGGCTTCTCACCAGAGGAGACGAGTGAGCTGAATCCAGCGAAAGACAAGGCTGCTGGCCTGGGGGGCTCAGTCAGTTGAGCATCCAACTCTTGATTTCAGCTCAGGTCATGATCTCAGGGTCATGGGATCGAGCCCCTGGTTGGGCTCCCCACTTGGTGGGGATTCTCTCTTTCCCCCTCTCCCTCTACCCCTCCCCTCCTCTAAAATAAATAAATACATCTTCAAAAAAAAAAGACAGGGCTTCCCGGCCTGGCCGTGGGAGCCAGGGAAAGAGCATGGAAAGAGCATGGCAGCCAGAGGGCCCTGCTAGAGGGGCCTTATAGGGAGAGCCAGGGAGCCGGCCCTGCAGCCGCAGCAGAGCGAAGGAACAAGGGCACGAGCAGGAGGACATGGAGAAGCAGTTGGGCGTCCAGCTTTGTCCAGGCGGAACTGCCAGCAGTGCCCTCGGTGCTCCTGAGGTACGGGCAAGGCTGCACCCCACTGAGGACGGCGGGTCCCCAAAGAACAGTCTAGGTGCTGGTGGCCAATCAAAGGGGATCATTCCCCCAACATGCCAGACAGGTGTGTGTGCCCAGGGCCTGGAGACAAAAGACTCGCTCCTTGACCAAACTCTAGTCAGGCTTCCCTGAGCCCTCTTCTCAACTACACCTCAACCTGGGCCTCTAAGAGCCCTACTAAGGGCTCTCACCACCAGTGATCTTGTCCATCTCCTTCCCCTACCTTAAAACACTAAACCACTGAGGTAGTTTCTCACAGCTCAAGGTCACAGCCCTAGGACGACCCAGGCCCCCTTAAAGGGCCTGCCTGAGAAGTCTCAAAGCTGCCAAAAGAACTTACTGTTTAGGGGCGCCTGGGTGGCTCAGGGGCTTAAAGCCTCTGCCTTTCACTCAGGTCATGATTTCAGGGTCCTGGGACGGAGCCCCTCATCGGGGCTCTCTGCTCAGCAGGGAGCCTGCTTCCCTCTCTCTGCCTGCTTGTGATCTCTCTCTCTCTGTCAAACAAACAAAATCTTTAAAAAAAAAAAAAAAAGAAACTTTAAAAAAATAAAATAAATTAAAATAAATTTAAAAAGAACTTACTGTTGGTTTTAGCCACCACCTGACCAGAGGGCCGACCCCCCGCCACCACCCTCACACACTACCCTGTCTTCGAGGATTTAAAAAGGGCTTATGGTTGGGAATCCTTCCTCTTTCCCTTTGAAATGCACTTGTATCTTCTACCACTCTGGAGACCTGAAAGCCATTCCTCCAAAGAGCAGGGCTCAGGAAGGATCAGGCCTCCATCTCCCAGTCCCTTTGGGAGGACAGGCACCTAACTTCGTATTGCCAGCTCACATACACGGCTGGCCTCCTCAGCATTTACACTGACCAACACTTTATAGTTTTTCACTCCCCTGAGTGTGTTCAAGCCACCGCTGTGCCCTCTCTCCACTCCCTCCTTCCTTTAGAACACCCAGTCACTTCTGTACAAATGAGAGTTGCATTCAATTTACCATGCAATACCATGTTACCGACGAAAATCTGTCCTCATCACTTTAACTAGCGCTTGACTTTGTCTATCCTTCACACCAGCAAAGGGCCTGACTCATGGAAGCTTTGGGACGATTTAAGTGTTTCCATTCAGCACACTAAGTCACCCATTGCAGTAACTAAGATCGAGTTGCAAGTGACAGTCACTCGACTCAAATACCCACCCAGGCTGGTCAAAGGTGGAAGGGAATTCATTCAGGGAACCCAGACGTTAATATCAGCTTCAGGAATAGCTGGACCTAGGGGCCCAGACAACATTGCTAAGACTCTCTCTCGCTCCCTCTTTCAGTGCTGCTTATCTCTATGACTCTAGAAGTTGGCTTCATTCTCTCCTGCCACAGTCTCTCTCCACGTAGTGGGAAGACAGCTGCCAGTTGCCCTTATATCCTATTCCTTATGCTTGAGCTCAGAAAGAATGCGCCTTTCTCGCTCAGCATTTATACAGTACTTTTATAGACTGGTTCTGATTGGCTCTGCTGAGTCACATGTTCACCACCTAGGGCCAATCACTGGAGACATTGAGATAGGGCACCAGGTTTGCCCCTGTAGTCACATGACTACATCTCGTCTCCTGCCACCCTGTGGAGTGAGGGTCGCAGTTCCTCCAGAACCGCATGGGATGGGGAAGAGTCAGTTCCCCAACAGAAAAGGGATGCTGAGCTAACAAAACAACAGATGCCAAAAGACTGTACTCGAGGGGCCGGAAGGGCCGATTGTTGGAGAAAGAAGGTGCACGTTGGTATCAGTGGGAAGTGTGGGTGGAAAGGCAGGGCCGAATGGGGACACACTTAAAGGAGCGTGAACAGTGAATGATGATGAGGTTGCATCTTAGAATATCCCTTAGCCTCGGATCGAGCAAGTCCTGGCAGGGTGAAGTGCTGGCTTATAGCGAGGGAGATGACAGCCCCGTGCTAGACACTGACTATACTTGCATTATGTAGTCCTCCCAACCACCCTGGCGGGGGGATGCTATCATCAGTCTTCACTGTAGACAGAAAACAGAGCTCAGAGTGGCTCAGTAACTTGCCCAAGCTCGCACAGGTAGAAAGGGGCAGTGCTCGTATTTCTGACTCTGACTCCACTTGGGCCCCTCATACCCAGGACCTGCACCAGGGACGACCACTTTGCTCTCATCCTGTTCGCAGTATCTAAAAATGAATAGGTCGGAGGTAAGGGTGTCACCACGGAGCAACCGAGGGCGAGTCTGCCCCCCTAGAGACCTCAGGCATCACACCCCAGAAACCCGCCCAGGTCCACAACCAAACTACCTGAACATGGAAGCGCCCGGGGAACCGTACGCATGCGCGAGGCCGTGAGATTGGGGCGGGCTGGGTAGGAGCCCAAGGGGGCGGGGTCGAGACTCGCGCCTGCTCCTTGGCTTTCGAAAGTTACCTGGCTGGTGGGGGCTGGGGCTGGGGGAGTTACGAGCTGCGCGCGCGCCGGCCCCGCCCTCAGCCTCTTCAGGCACCTGTTGGCTCGAGGGCCTACTCGGCCGCAGCTGCTATCCAATAGACAGCCTCCCCGACCCAATAAGGCCCTGCCCACCTCCCAGATCCACCAATCGGCGGGTGGTCGCGGCTCCGCTCCCTCGAAAGGCCCGCCCCTCCGCGCGCTTCTTCCGGGTGGGGCCCCGGGCCGAGGAGATGGCGCCGTGGGCGCTCCTCAGCCCTGGGGTCCTGGTACGGACCGGGCACACTGTGCTGACCTGGGGGATCACGCTGGTGCTCTTCCTGCACGATACCGGTGAGCCGGACCCCGCGCGACCCCGGACCCACCCAATCCCGCGTGGTTCCCCAGACGTTTGGGTCTCACTGGGTCTCCTGCTGAAGCCCCAGAAATCCTGGGATTCACCCCATTTCCGCCAGTTCCTGAGCCCCTTACCCATCTGTCATTCCAAGACCCACCTGCCTTCTGCCCAATACCCAGTTGATCCCTAATTAATCCCAGCATCTTCCTGACCCCTGCCCAGATGCCCTACGCATCCCAGGACCCACCAGATACGACGGCTGACCTGAGCCCCTATCTCCCCTGGTCCCGGGACCCACCCGGTCCTTCCCAGGAATTGACTCCCAGCCGTCCCTCCGTAAGATTACGAGGATCAAGTAGATCAAGGACTGGCACCGACCCATTTCCGTGGCCACTAGCTGCCCAAGTCCAGGCTCCCCACCCTCTGGGGCAAGAAAACACCGAGGGGAGTGGACCGCTCTGCATTTCCCTGTCCTCACTTCTTGCCCTGAGGTCCTCATCCACCCCACTGACCCAAGATTCCCAGGATCAAGTAGATCAAGGACTGGCACCCACCCATTTCCGTGGCCACTAGCTGCCCAAGTCCAGGCTCCCCACCCTCTGGGGCAAGAAAACGCCAAGGGGAGTGGAACGCTCCGCATTTCCCTGTCCTCACTTCTTGCCCTGAGGTCCTCATCCACCCCACTAACCCTACCCCACTAACCTCCTTCCCCTTTTTACCTGCCAGGCTGCCTCCCACCCAAGTTCTCACCCTCCCTCCCTGCCAGCGAGGGGAGCCCCACTCCCCCTTCCTTGCTCCAGCCTCAGCCCCTGGACCGGGGGTGTTGTCACTTTCCTCCCAAGACCTTCTCAAGCCTTGTCCACGGTCTTCACCCGTAAGCCTAAAAACCTGCTCAGTCTCCCCATCAAAAAGGAGCCCCTAACCCACCTTTCCTTCTGTGCTCCTTTTCACAACCAAGGGGCCCCAAAGCTGTCCACACTCTGTCATCTAACTGTCCCATGCACCTCACTCCTCACGCCTGCTCCCCCCAAAATCCTCATTCACCCCCATGAGTTGGACCGTCCCTGGCCAGCCCCTCCTCTGTCTCTGTCTCATGGACATATCCGACCTGGCTGGTCCCTACATCGTGGAGCTGAAGGCAGGGACCCCTCCTCCCTCTCCCACACATCTAGTCAAGTCGGGCCCCTTCACCCTCTTCCCCCTTATCCGTCCATCCCTTTGTCTCCACTCTTCCTGCCAGTGCCCTTGTCTGGCTACCCTCCTCTCCCTCCCAGATAACCTCTCTGCCTCCAGGCTTCCTCCTGCTCCCCCATCCATCTTTTCTCCAGCAGGATGGTTTTCAGAAATGAATCTGACCCTATAAGCTTCCATTGCCCTTTGCCCTCCAGATAAAAGGCAGACGAACTGCCTTTTTTTTTCCCCCTGGGCCCCAACTTCTCCCTCCTGTACCCTATGCAGTGGCCACACTTGCAGACCTGACCACTCATTAAACCCCATCTTCAGGCCTTTACTCAGCCAGGGACAGACTCCCCACCTTCAGCTACACCCTCCGATATACGGCCTCCTCCTGTTCGGCTCCGGCCCCAGCCTCACTCTCCTTCTCTGGCCTCTCCAGCGCTGCGGCAGTGGGAAGAGCAAGGGGAGCTGCTCCTGCCCCTTGCCTTCCTGCTCCTTGTGCTGGGTTCCCTGCTGCTGTATCTGGCCGTGTCGCTCATGGACCCGGGCTATGTGACTGTCCAGCCCCAGCCCCAGGTAACCAGGGGGCCCCTGGGGGCCCGAACCCTTTCTCCCACCAACAGGACACGGGAGGCCCCTGTAACAGTCTCAGGCCGGGATCTGTGCAGAGCGCTTTGCTGGGGGCACCTCAGTGAATCCTCTTAGCAGCCCTAGAACCCCGTCCTACAAAGAGGAAATCGCCAAGGCCCACGAGGGGAAACAACTGGTAGAGGTCACACAGCTTCACTTCACACGGATCAGAGCATTCTGCCCCACCCGACCCCCTTTAGGACACAGGGGATGGGTCCCCAACCGCGCAGCCCTGGAGCTAAGCTAGCCCCCAAGGGAAACACCCACCTGCACCATCTGCCTCCCAAGGGAACCCGATCTTATACCCCCTCTCCCACTTTCAGGAGGAGGTGAAGGAGGAGCAGACGGCCATGGTTCCTCAAGCCATCCCCCTTCGGCGCTGCAGATACTGCCTGGTGCTGGTGGGTGACCAGGGACCTCCACGGGAGGGCGCGGGGGCAAGGTGGAGACTCCCTGACCTCCTGCCCCCATGCCTTGGCCTCCCCTCTCCGGGAAGGCCTCCCCGATGGAGGCCTCAGCCTCCTGACCTCATCATTCCCCTCCGTCTTGGGCGCAGAGGAGAGCCGGCCTTGAGCCCACCTCCCTCCCTGCCCACAGCAGCCCCTGCGGGCCCGGCACTGCCGTGAGTGCCGGCGCTGCGTGCGCCGCTATGACCACCACTGCCCCTGGATGGAGAACTGCGTGGGGGAGCGCAACCACCCGCTCTTCGTGGCCTACCTGGCGCTGCAGCTGGTGGTGCTTCTGTGGGGCCTCTACCTGGCCTGGTGGGTTCCACTACCGCCCTGGCCCTGGGGGGAGGGCCGCAGCATCCGTCCGCAAGGTGGGGAGAGCGGGGCCTCCCTCTCCCCGGCCTTGGACCTCCTCCCAAACGGCCTGCCCACCGGGGCTCCCTGGGACACCCCTGCCCTCCCCCCAGCCTTACTCCCCGTCTCTCTCCTGCCCTGCAGGTCTGGCCTCCATTTCTTCCAGCCTTGGGGGCTATGGCTGCGCTCCAGCGGGCTGCTGTTTGCCACCTTCCTGCTGCTCTCCCTCTTCTCTTTGGTGGCCAGCCTGCTCCTCGCCTCGCACCTCTACCTGGTGGCCAGCAACACCACCACCTGGGAGTTTATCTCCTCGCACCGCATTGCCTACCTCCGCCAGCGCCCCAGCAACCCCTTCGACCGCGGCCTGACCCGCAACCTGGCCCACTTCTTTTGCGGATGGCCCTCGGGGTCCTGGGAGACCCTCTGGGCCGAGGGAGAGGACGAGGAGGAGGAGGGCAGGAGCCAGGCTGTTTAGGCCGCTGGAGGCAAGGCCACCATCTTGTGCCTGAAAACCAGAGGGGCTGCAGCCCACGGGGGTCGGCCCTCGGAGGGCCCTGCGGTCCTTTGTTCCTGCCCGTCCCTCTGAGGCCTCTGAGCAGAGCTGAATGACAGAACCCCTGTCTCAGTGGGCAGTTCTGCCCTGCAAAGGAAGAAGGGAGGCAGAGGACCTGTGGGGGGACTCGGGCACCAGAGACCTGGGCTTCAGAGACCTCCACCCCGCCCCCCATGCCAGGATGCCTCCAGTACACAGTTTTATAAGTTTAATAATCCATAAAGCAAGTCAAGTATTAAAAAACCAAACTGCTCCTTGCTGTGCCGCCCTTTCTGGTCCAGGTCTCTGGGGGCAGGGGGAGCCCCTCACAGCAGCCCCGCCACTGCCACTTCAAGGCCCAAGAGCCACAGATAAACCCGGGGAGCCCCAGGCCTCCAGGGCAGGGCGCGGAGCTGGGCAGACAGGGTGGAAGCGCCGGAGAGACCCTCAGTGCCCCAAGAATCCCTCTGACACAAAGTCGAAGTCTCGGAAGGCGGCCTGCTGGCGGGCGGTCAGGGGGCAGCGGGGGTCAGGCGGGGTCAGGGCCGGCGGCAGCCCCGTGAACTCGCCCTCGAAGTAGCGCAGGTCTGTAGGGCCACAGAGCGTGGGCATGAAGGGGGGCCGGACCGTGCGGGCGAGCAGGGCCTGCCAGTCGGTGGTCTGGGGGGGCAAGGGGAGAGCTGCCTGAGGCGACGAACAGCGGCCCACGTGGCCACGCCACGCCTCCCACTGTACCAGGCACCGGGCACCACTCACCCTGAAGAAGGGCTGGGTCTTGATCTCCTCGGCGTCCTGCTCTCCCGCCCCCAGGCGCTGCTCTGGGCACTTCTGCAGGAGCTGGGCCAGAGGACGGGGGCTCACGGAGGGCACTCGGCCCCAGGCACTGCCCACCTGCCCGCGCTCCCCAAGCGAGCTGGGCCGCGGGGCCCCGAGAGAATGGGTGGTGACCGGGCAGCCGTGAGTCACGACCGCTGTCCAGCCCAGCCCTGCCCAGCCCCGCGGTGATTACCTTCTGAATGAGCTCGAGACCTTGCGCCGACAGAAAGCGGGGATATGGGGCATCCGCGTTGACGATGCAGTCAAATACCTCCTCTTCCGTGTCCCCAGGGAATGGGCACTAGGGAGAAAGGGGGCTCACCGGGGTGCCTAAGCCGCCCCACCCCCACCTAGAGGCACCGGCACCGCAGGGCCAGCGCTCACCTCGCCCACCAGCATCTCATAGAGCAGCACGCCTAACCCCCACCAGTCCACAGCCCGTGTGTAGGCCTCCTGGGTCAGCACTTCCGGGGCCAGGAACTCTGGGGTGCCGCAGAAGGTGCTTGTCCGGTCCCCAAAGCCGATCCCTGCAAACCAGCATCCACACTGGCCGGATGTGTCTCCTCCATACAACCTCAGCGGGCGTGAGAATCAACAGCCAGCCCTCCTGGCCCCAGGTACCGACCCCATGCCAAGCCCTGCCCCGCACCCTGGGAGGGGGAGCAGCTTTTATGCCATCGGACAGGAGAAAGCGGAGCCTCCAGCCAAGTTCACATGCCAAGGTCATGAAGAAAAAGGAAAACCCAGTGCCCTCTCCCTCCGTGAGTACAGCCTCTCCCTCTGGCTGAGGGCAAGCTGGGACTCTTCAAGAGCCTCTAGGGCAGGGAAGGAAAAACCAGCATGTCCAGGCGGTCCCTGGAATGAGGGCTGGGGTGGGGGGGTAGGGGGCCACGACCCTGCAGGCCTGGGCTGGGCGAGCAAGGCTGGAGGACAGGAGATCCTGGGCATCAGGCACCCACCTTCCTTACACAGCCCGAAGTCTGCGATCTTCAGGAAACCCTGGGCATCCAGCAGAAGGTTATCCAGCTTCAGGTCCCTGAGGGTGAGGGGGGCAGATCAAAGGGGCCCTGGAGCATCGCAGGAGGAGAGCGGTGACTGCTCCTTCGCCCCCCGCCCCCAGCACCTCCAGGGCAAGTTACCTGTAAATGATCTTCTTTTCGTGTAAGAACTGCAGACCGAGGACCACACAGGCCAGGTAGAACCTGTGGGTGGCGTGGGGGCGGGGGGAGTTCAGGCCCAGGACTGCGGGGGGCAGGGTGGGGGCGGGGAGACACCAGGATGGCCCCGGCCCCGGGCAGCCCCGAATGGCCCAGCCAGAGTCAGAGGCCAGGGGGAGGGGGCGGGGAGAGCAGGTGCTTCTGCAGACAGTGGCCCCAAGGTGGCCCCAAGGTTGCTGCCCGCTGATAGCCTACCCTTCTCGGGCTCCGAGACCGTGCCAGAAATGACGCCACGTGTCCCCACGCCTTACTCTCCCACATCCTCCCAGCCACCCGCCGCTGATACTCATCACATCTGTTTTTCAAAGGAGGATCTGAGACTTCAGGTCGGGGACACCCCTGGGGTCACACAGCTAGTGGCAGACCCAGACTCCAGAGCCTGCACTCTGCTGGGCCAGAAATAACTCCAGGGGCTCCTGGCTGGCTCAGTCCATTAAGCATCTGCCTTCACCCAGATCATGATCCCAGGGTCCTGGGACTGAGTCCCACATCGGGCTCCCTGCTCAGTGGGGAGCCTACCTCTCCCTCTACCTGCCACTCCCCCTGCTTGTGCTCTCTCTCTCTTTCTCTGACAAATAAATAAAATCTTTAAGAAAAAAAGAAAAAAGAAATAACTCCAGCTGCCAGTCACTTACTAGTCACAGGTTCCTGTGCTCCACACTTTATAACCATTGGGTTCATCTACCCAACAAGCCTGTAAACTAGTTCTCATTCACCCCATTCACAGCTCTGTAAACTGAGGCCCAAGGTCAGAGTGCTGATGACCAGGATTTGAACCAAGGCTTCCCTGGCTCCACACTCTTCTGCTGCTGGGCACCCTGGGGGAAGCAGGGTGAAGGGAGGGGGACCACCGGGAAGGTGGGGCGGGCTTAGGCACCCCGGTGAGCCCCCTTTCTCCCTAGTGCCCATTCCCCGGGGACACGGAAGAGGAGGTATTTGACTACATTGTCAACGCGGATGCCCCATACCCCCACTTTCTGTCGGTGCAAGGTCTTCCCCGGTGCAAGCCCGGGGAAGGCTTGCTGGAAGAGGCAGACAAGAGGGGTGGGCACCCACCGGGCCTGGGGCTCAGGGAAGACGTCCTCGTGGATCTGCATCATGAGGTCGCCACCAGGCGCAAACTCGGTCACGAAGCAGGCGTGGCTGGAGGTCTGGAAGCAGGCAAGGAGGGAGAGCAGGAAGGGGTGCCCCGAGCGGCCCACGGCCTCCAGGATGCGTTTCTCACAATACAGGCTGTGATGGGGGGGGGGGCGGTTTGGAGGGAAGGAAGACCCCTGCTGGCTGAGCCCTGCCACTCGCACAACAGCCCTGGCCCTCTGGGTCTTCCAAGTGTCAGGCGGGAGAATGATGGTTTCTACGTATCAGGCAGAGAGAAGACGGGCCCTGCCCAGGGGCACCCAGTTAATGGCTGCAGGTGCTAGAAGGAGAAGCCAGGACTGGCTGACCCCAGGGGGTCACCTCCTCAGAGCCCCAGGGGCACTGAGCTGCCTGCCGGGGCCGCCGGCCCAGGCCAGCCATCCGGGATCCCCTCCAGGGCCGGGCGCCCATGGGCCTGTCCACACACCTCTCCATCTCATCCCGGCTCAGCACCTCCTGCTTCTTGAGCGCTTTGATGGCGTAGTATTTCCCCGTCCCCTTAAACTGGACCAGGAGGACCTGGGGACCAGAGACAGCTCAGGCTCCAGGTGGACGGCACAGGGCAGCCTTTGCTTCCCCCCCTGCCCCATGGCCCCATGGATCACAGCGTCCCAGCTCAGGTGCTGGGACCTGCTCACCACCCCCGACACACGGTACCCCCCTCGGCCTGCTACCTTCCCAAAGTGTCCCCGGCCCAGCACGGCCAAGCAGCGGAAGTCCTGAAGCCGAGGGGCTTTCCTGCAAGAGAGAGGGCACAGGACAAGAGCTGGGCCTCCAGGAAGAGCTGCTCCAAACCCTCCACGTCCAGTCCTGGGCTGTCCCCACCAATGAGGCTGGAAAGCCTGGGGGCGGGGGGGCAGGGTTCTGGGGACAGCGGTTTCCTAGAGTCTGGAATGCAGCTGCAGCTCAATATGGGTTTAGTGAGTAAGAACCTGAGAGCAAGGAGCGCCAGATGACGTCTGAATGGACACCCCGAGCGAGGAGCTCAAAGTCTCAAGCATAAAAGTGAGCCCGCCGGGGGTACCTGGTGGCTGAGGCGGGAGCAGGCGGCCCGAGTCGCGTCCTGGGCTCCATGTAGGGCCGTTTGGTGCGCTGCGAGGACAGAGGGGCTCAGAGCAGAGCCGGGCTTCCCGCCCTCTTTCCCTCCAGCCCGTCTCCCCTGGCCCAGCAGCCCCTGGGGCCCCAGGACCCCCTCACCGGGATCTCCTCGGGGGTCGGCTCCCGGGGCAGGTAGAGGCGTGGAGGCTTGGGTGGGGGCCTTGTCTCTTCTCCCAGGGGGCTCTTCTTGGCTGGGAAACGACTACATGGAGAGAGCAGACACGTGCGGGGCACAGGCCGACGGGAAAGCCATGGAGAAGGATGGACAGCCATGCCAGGGACAGACAGACTGAGGGTTGGAGGGGGACAGAGAGATAGCAGTTGCACCTAGAATGAGGCAGAAGCGGCAGAGAAGCAGGCCCCCGAGGCGGGGCGGGTCCTCACCTGGGCGAGGCAGGGTCCGCCCGGGGTGTGGCCCGGGGTGTGGCTGGGGTCTCGGGGCATGCTTTGGGGGGGCTGACCGTGCTTGGGGAGCTGCAAGGAGGCAGCAGGTTCATGACCAAGCGTCCCCAGGCCGCCATGCTGAGGTTCATCTGCGAAGCCCTCAGGAAGTCCTGACCTGGGACAAAAGGGGGGCTCAGTCCCAGGGCCCCCAATAGCCCCTGCCCTGCCTCCGACCACACAGCCCTCTCCCGGTCCACACCTCGGCGTTTAGAGAAAATGCGTTTCTGCCTCTGCAGCCGGGGCCTCCTCTCAATGACAGGGTCACAGAAGGTCACCTGTGGGGGCAGAGAGCAGGACTGGAGACCCATCCTCTCCCACGCCACCTGCCGCCAGGGTACCTCCCTGGTCTCCAGGATCCCAGCCTGAGCCCCCAGGATCAATGACGCAAGAGCCAGAGGGGCCCAGAGAAAGGGTACCAATGTCTGCGTTGGTACCAGTAGGGAAACTGAGGCCCAGAGAAGAGAGGCACTTGTCCAGGGTTGCACGTGAGGCTAGGCAGTCGGGACCAAGCTGCGGGCCTCCGGACTCCCCTGCAGTCCTCAGACAGCGCCTGGGAACCCATAGTTCCTGGAGACCACCTCCCTCGGGGCCCCAATTTCTGAAACCCCAATGTGCAGATGGGTCACCTCGTCTCCAAGGCCCTTCTAGCTCAGAGGGAGCCAGGGCCCGTCAGGTCAGAGGGCAGGGTAGGGGGCACCTGGGCAAAGAGCAGCCCCTGGGGCACCAGACTGAGGGAGAGCTGGTGACAGGCATTGTCCAGGAAGTCCTCCAGCCGCAGGAAGGCCACGCCGCACAGCTGCCGCCAGTCCCGCCAGCGCACCCCGATCTCCAGCTCCCGGGCCTACGTTGGGGAGGCCAGGTTGAGGAGTAGGGCACGGCACGTGCCCCTACTTGGCCGGCCTCCCAGCCCGAGGCCTGAGGTCACACCTGCCCGTCCCAGGGCTCACCCGCTCCAGGGGGACAATAAAGGTCTGGTCCCAGGACTGCTTGGCCACCGGCCCCCAGCCAGTCTGGCCCACGACGCGATGGTCCACCTTCAGTACGGCCAGCACCTCACCTGCAGGGCCGGACAGGGAGCTCAGGGCCGGCGAGGAGCGGAGGTCATCTGCTATCCCCACTCCCTGTGGCCCCCTACTCACTGGCCAGGTCTCCTCTGCCGCGCTGCGCCTTGGCCTTGCCCCGCAGCCAGCCCTGGGAGGGGCTCCCGGCCAGCGCGGCCGCTGGGGACCGTCCAGGCACGGCTGTCAGCAGCTGCTCACAGCCCAGGAGGCGGACCTCCAGCGTCCCTGTGGGGAGAGTGTGGGGAACACCGTCAAGCGCCAGTCTCCCTCTGCCATACCCAGGTCTCCTGAAGACGGCTGAACCCAGACCTCGCCCAGCTTAGTTGGGGTGTTTAGCCAGGAGACAGGATATAAGGTGGCCCCAAGTAGCCAGCTGAATGCTAGGCCTTTGAATAAGCCATGCCCTGCCCTGCCTTCCCCAACTTGTCTACTTGGCCAACTCCCAGAAGTCCTTTAAGGCTAAGTGTAGATACCACCTCCTCCAGGAAGCATTCCTTGATTCTCCAATGCCAGGTGAGGGAGCCCAGGCAGCCCCTAGACTTCCCCTTCTTAGCTCTGCTCACAACGGGATGTGGCCTGTCTAACCCTGAAATAGCTCTGAGAGGGGAGGATGCTGGGCTCTCTGGCTGGCCCTGTGTCTCGGGTGGGAAGTTCAGGGTTTCCAAAGTCAGCATGCTTAGATTATCTGTTGATTATAATGCAGCTACGATTCAGACAAATCCAGCTCAGGGATAAAAAAGAACTTTCTAGTAGTCCAAACTGCCCAGGACTGGGTACCATAGCCTCCAAGGCTGCGAGGTCCCTGAACATGGGCGCTTTAACTCTCGTCATAGTTACTCCTTTAAATCACGGCTTCACTGAGATCGTGTGCGAACAATGCCGGCACTGTGCCCAGCACTTCATATGCGACAACTCA
Source organism: Nasua narica (assembly GCA_028533885.1). Lineage (NCBI taxonomy): Eukaryota > Metazoa > Chordata > Mammalia > Carnivora > Procyonidae > Nasua > Nasua narica. Next base: position 74,971,299 of record CM052813.1, on the reverse strand, counting down.
CTGAATTTCACAGCAACCCCACAAAGTAGGAGCTGTCATCCCCATTTGACAGAAGCATAAACTAAGGGTCCAGAGAGTGTAAGTCTGTTGCCCACGCTCACACAGCTAGGGGGCTGGTGGGACCAGGATTGAAACTCTTTCTCCAGGGTTCCCCCACTTCTGTTTCAGGGCACTCGCCAGAAGAAAAGGGGAGCCCTGACGTGCGTGGGAGGGACTCCTGGCTACCTGTCAGGGCGGTGGGCTTCACAAGCACCCCCGAGGGCTGGGGGTTCCCAGACACAGCGGTCCGCAGCTCCCGGGCCACTCTGCCACGCAGAGGATGAGCGGGAGGAAGTCCCTCTAGCAGCTGCTCCAAGGCCAGCCGCAGGAGGTCCAGTTTCTGGGAGGACTCCTGGAGCTGGGCCTGAGCCTGCAGAGCAGAAACAGGCAGGGGGACAGGCCCGTGAACCCGGCGGCCAGGCCCAGAGGCTCGGGTCACCTGCCCGCAACGAGGGCCAGACAGAAAGTGCGTCCGCTTTCTTCACTGCCGCCCCGCACGGGCTGGCCACGGTGCAGAGGGTGGCGTGGGGACAAGGGGACACTCAGAGAGGAGCAGCCATGATGGGGGGGCACCCCGGTCTGACCTCGGCCAGCGCCTTTCGGTCCTGCGTCCGCCGGCCGCCCAGCAGCTTCAGCACGTTCTTGGCGCCCTCGGCCACAGCAGCCTCGATGCGCAGCCGGTGTCTCAGCTCCTCCGCCAGCAGCTCGGGACCTGGGAGGAGGGATTCAGCCCTACAGTTTCACGCCCGTGCGCCGCCCCGCCCGGCCCTGCCTGTCCAAGCCTCACCTGGCTCCGGGGACCCACTGGCTTCCAGGCTGCTGATCTTCATCCTTAGCAGGGCCACCTTCAGCTGGCTGTCCCGCAGCATCTGCTGGGCCGCTGCCAGGAGCTTCCTCTCCTGTGGGGTCATGACATACGCCCCCACCGATCCAGGGCCAGCCCAAGGCCTCCCCGGTCAGACCAGGCCGAAGCCAAGCCTCCCTTGTTAGCCTCGCTCTGGGGCAGAGCCGCCTCCATCAGAGGAGACAAGAGCTGGGGTCAAGCTTCCCCCATCACCTCAGGGCCGAGCTCCCCATATCACGCTGGGAGTTGGGGCCGGGGCTGGGCTGGGCCTTCCCTCCCGCACCGGGAACATGGCCGGGGGGTTTCCCATTAGACCGAGGTGGGCCTTCTCTGTTAGACTGGGGCTTCAAGCCGTACCTGCCCCACCAAGCTGAGATTTGGGGGCTGTGCCTCCCCCATCAGAATAATGGCTAAGACTGTGTCTCCCTTAGAGGGTCACTGGCCCAGCTGCGTTCCCTCTCATAATAGGGGCTGGGGCAGCACTCGCCCTGACACTCGGAGAGCCATGCCTCTGCGCCCGGCCCCCAGGAGCCTTACCTTGGGCGTGCCTTTGGCATACGTGTGCGTCAGGTTCTCTGCGCCCTGTTTCACCTTCAGCTCCACCTGCAGCTGCCTCCGGAGAGCCTCCAGGTGCCGAGCCCTGGGCTGCTCCGCGGGTGGGGGCGGGCCGGGGGCCACGGGCTCTGTGCACAGCGTGGGGCCCATGAAGCCCTGACCCGGAGCCAAGAGCCCCCCACCCCGGCGCCTGGCTCTCCCCTCCCCTCCCCTCCCCCCAGCCCAGGGTGACACCTGAGAAGGCTCTGAGAGGGCTGAGGGCTGAGGCCAAGGAGCTGGGTGGGCCCAGCACCCCCGTCCCCGTGGGTCCGACTCCTCACTCACCGGCCAGGCCGGACCCGGGGTCCGGCAGCACGATGCGCGCATGTAGGGCCCTCAGCTCTCCGTGCAGCTGCTCCAGGCGGCGGTTGGAGGAGTGCAGGAGCTGCTGCACATGGCCCAGGTGGCGGCGGTCCGTGGCTACCCTCCGTAGGTTCTCTACGCCCTCCTTGATTTTCAGCTCCTTCTGGATGGCCCGGCGGATCACCTCTTTCTCATCCTCTGGGGGCCGCTGGTCGGCTCCAGGCTGTGGAATGGCAGAGCAGTAACGCGCGCCCCCCCATCCCAGCCACCAGCGGCCGCGGGTCCCCCCAGACGGAGGTGGGCCCGGTGCCATCCCACAGCCTGGATGGAGCCCCAGGGCTCGGGAGGCATCTCCAACCTTCCAGCTAGTGCCCCAGGCCACATGCAAATCCCAAAGCTATGCCCCCTGCCCGTGCTCCCGTCCTCTGCCACTAGGGAGGAGGGAAAGGGAAAAATTCGCCATGTGTACTGTCAACTCTTGAACAACACGGGTTTGAACCGCATGGTCCGCTTATAAGCAAATTGTTTTCATAAATACAGTACAGAGCTATAGATGTATTTTCCCTTCCTTACAATTTTCTTAATAACAGTTCCTCTTTTTCTAGCTTCCTTTATTGTAAGAATGTAGTACAGGATACACACAACGTCCAGAATAGCTTTTAGTCAACTGTTGAGGTTATTGGTAAGGCTGCGGGTCGCTGGTAGGCTATTAGAAGTTAAGTTCTGGGGGAGTCAAAAATTACACGAGGATTTTCATCTGCCCGGAGCAAGGGGGGGGGACAGTGCCCCCAGACCCCTGGGTTGTTCAAGGGACAACAGTACACGGTGTCGGGTCTGTTCTAAGCTTTGCAGACGTTAATTTGTCAATCTTCACAACAATCCCATGAGGTACGTGTAGCTATTATCCCCATTTTACAGATGGGGAAGCGGAGACACGGAGGGGTTAAGGAACTTGCCCAAGGTCACAACACCGAGAAGGGGATGCCACCCTCTGCCCAACAACCTCTTGGAGAGGGGTTGCCCTCTCCAAGGCTGCAATTCCAGCTGAGGTTTGGGGCCAGAAAGGAGGATAGGGAACCACCCAAGGTCACACAGAGGGGGCAGCCAGAGGCCTGAGCTGGCGCCAGGGATGTTCCCTCAGGTAGCAAAGCAGAGGCACAGAGAGGGGCTGAGGAGGCCGCCGGAGGCCATTCCCAGCTCAGCTGCTGGGAGGAAGTAGAAGCGTTCTCATTCTTCACCCCAGGTGGGAGCGAGGAAGAGGAAAAGCTCCTTCTCAGAAGCCAACATTTCAAACCAGCCAGTGCCAAAGCTGACCTCAGTCCAGGGTAACCCACGATGCCCCCCGGCCCCCCATGGACTCCTCTGGGGCCTCCACCTTACCTCTCGGCTCTCCATCTCCCGAGCCCAGTGTTGGGGTGCCACCCCAGCCTCAGGGACACCCCCCACCCGACCCCAGGCCTCCGCTGGCCTGGCTGTCAGAGGGCAGGGGTGGGACTCAGGAAATCCTTTGAGGGCCCTAGGCCAGAGGGCCAGAGCCAAAGGCCTGAGCAAACAAAGATCCCATGGAGCGGGGGGCCCGGCCACCGGGGTCCTGAGTCACCCAGCTGCCGCTGTTGGGCGGAGGTTCACAGGAAATAGGAAAATGTGTACAAGCCACGGCTGGAACAGGCGGAGGGACCTCCGGAGGAAGGGGGTGGGAGGGGGCAGAGGTAGTGCCTAAGGCTGCCTAAGACATTGGGTGGGAGCCCTTGAGGAGTCTTGTGGGGGACCCTTCGCCCTTGGCATACCCCATATGTGTGCTCTGGCATGGTACCAAGGACACACACAGCCTCTCTGCTCCACAGCTGGGACCCCACCCCCTTTGCTCTGGGTGGACCGCCCCCCTCCCTGCCCCGGGACAAACCGGCCCCTACTGCCAGCGCTGGCAGGAGCCCTGCTGCCCTCGCCATTTGGACTAGAACCTTCTGTATACCCAAGGTTCCCGCCCAGGCGCTGGGCCAGGGGCCCCCATTCTCGGTCCAATCCCCACATGGCTTTGTGACCTGGGAAGGACCCCGCACAAGTGCGCAGAGACTGGCCCCCTCCCGGGCCCTCTTCCCTCTGCGCACACACACATATCCCCCCCCCCGCCCCAGGACAGGTCCCAATGTGCCCCCACGGCCCCCCTTTGCTTTCCAGACAGATTCCCATAGGTCTTAACAGTCCCACAGGGAAGAACCGATTTTAGGAAACTTTGGGGCCCATCTCGGTGGCCCTGACAGCGGATTCGGACGTGCTCGTGCGCTGGCCTGACTAGAGGCTCTGAGTCACTTGGGGGTGATTTCGGGACGTTTTCGGGGGACATGAACGACTCACCCCCATGCTCAGTTCTGCCCTGCGAGGTGTAGCGAAGCCCGGGGCCGGGGCTGAGAAGGGACCCGGGAGGGGCTGGGGGTCGGGGCTGGGGGACGCGGCCGGAGCTCGGGGCGCCCGCGGCGTGCATGAGACTTCCCGACCCCCTGGGCCCGCGCCCGCGGCCCGGCCTCTCCGGGCGCCGTCCACCTGCCGCGGCGCCCCCTCCTCCATGGCGCCGCTCCGGCCGCTCGGCCCCTCCTCTCGACCACTGCGGTTCCGGAAGCCCCGGCCCCTCGGCCAGGACTTTCAAACTTGAAACTTCCCGGGAAGCGGAGCCGGAGCCGCGGGATCGGGCGCCCCCTCCCGAGGTCCGCTGGCCCTCGCGGGACCTGGGATCAGCGCCGCCTCTCGGTCGCGAGAGGTCAGCGCCTGGGACCCTACTCCTCAACCCCGGGCCCCCGCGCCCCCCCACCCCGGCTCCCGCGTTTCGCGGACTTTGGGGCCCAGCGCCCCTTTCCTGAGGCCGCAGTTCCCGCTCGGTGTGACGCTGATCCCTGCCCTGGGACAGAAGGGCAAGAAGGGACATTTTCCGGGCCGGGGTTCTCTAGCCGCCCCGAGGGGTGCCCTGGCGGCGATAGCGCCGCCTGCCGGCCGCGGGACCCTGCCTGTGCGGCCCGCCCGCCCGTTTCTCCTGCCGCCACCTTGTTCCCGCCCCTAAAGTTTCTCATCATCTTAGGTCCTTGGTGTCAAATGGGCTAATCCCAAACCTGTCGCCCCACGAAATCTTGGCCCTGTCTCGAGTCACTACTCTAAGAACGTATGCATCTCAAAAAGAGTAAAGCTTCACCCAACTCATGCCAGATTACAAACGACAGATGAAGATGACAGATGAATAAACCAAATATCTTGGGGTGCCTGGGTGGCTCAGATGGTTAAGCGTTTGCCTTCCACTCAGGTCATGATCCCAGCGTCCTGGGACGGAGCCCCACGCTGGGCTCCCTGCTCAGAGGGGAGTCGGCTTCTCCCCTCTCCCCCTGCCTGTGCTAACGAATAAATAAAATTTTAAAAGAAAAACTAAAACCAAACATCTCTCGGGCCCCCACCACTCAACCAAAGTGGAGCTTTCGCGATCAACCAGAGCCGCCATTCTTCCCTTGCCCTAAAGAACCCATCCGAACAGAGGACACGTTTACATCTTAGGAAATGGCCACAATTTCAGGAAAGCCAACCAGTGGGCACTGACTTACCAGGCGGTGGCTTGCCTGTAGGAATTCTAGGATCCTGTGCCAACCAGCACTGTGTGCCAGGACTTCACTAGGAGTCTGGTCCAAGGGGCTGGGAGTAGGGGTCAAATAGTGACGGTAGCTGATTTGCTGACTTGGAATAGGCACCTTCCAGTGCTTTTACTGAAGAAAACGTCAGTTCCTCTTTGCTCTCACCACCTCCTTCACAACTGAGTGAAGGAGATACTGACAAGCCATGGACAATCCTGGGTTGTCCTGCAGTGGGAAATCCACCAAACGACACCAACATGTGCGAAGGCAACTTGCTTTAGTGGGGTCATGCCTACACTTCACAGTCAGGCAAGTCGAGACACTTTTACACGGGGGCACATCAGTTACCAAGGGCTTAGCACGTAGTAGGCTCTTTTAAATGTGCTATTATCAAGTTGCACTGAGCTGAATGTTAATTAAGGATAATTTAGAAGCAAAAAGACTATCCGTTTCTGACTGTAAGTCATAGGATTGAGGGAAAGCACAGCATAGGATTGGGGGAAAGCTAAGCTCCTCTTTTCAGCAGGTGTCTATCTCCCATCCTGAGCATCACGTATTTACTCTTACAGCCAAGAAAGCTGAATTATGTGAACGAACTCAAAATGATTTTCCAAGTTTGCCATGTGTTTCACTGCCTCACTGGTCAATAAAGGAAAGGAGGTCAGAAGCAGCAGAATCCATGAACCCCAGGCTGGGCAAACCCACAAGGAAACCAAATCCTAGGCTGATGGAGGATCTCACCAGATAGCTTCATCCTCTCTGATGGTATTTCATGAAACTCTAATTTCTTAAGAAAATTGAAGTTCAGGGCGCCTGGGTGGCTCAGTGGGTTAAAGCCTCTGCCTTCAGCTCAGGTCATGATCTCAGGGTTCTGGGATGGAGCCCCGCAACGGGCTCTTTGCTTAGCAGGGAGCCTGCTTCCTCCTCTCTGCCTGCCTCTCTGACTGCTTGTGATCTGTCAAATAAATAAAATCTTAAAAAGAAAGAAAGAAAGAAAATTGAAGTTCACTTCACATTCAATATCCAGTGGGCAGTGAATGGTGCAAACAACTCTCCAGCTAATTGGCTGTTAAAACAACCCAAAAGAAATGTAAAACTTCCTAGCAGGATACATTAAAAATGTTTTCCTTTCTATACTTTTTCCTCCCAACCCATCCGTGTTTAGATTTGCCTCCCTTGGGTAATAGGAGTATGCAATGTCACCAACTAATCAAGTTGGCACACACCCTCCACTCACTATTCTTGTTCTAATCACAAAACTGCAGTTCTTTGCCTCTGACCTGTTAAAAAGTAAACTTATAAGTCTTCATGAACACAGCCACATGTTCAAAAGGGAATGGTCACTGCTGGGGTTGGGGGGGGGGTACTCTTCCAAAGGGTAAGATGTCCTCTTTAAACAATTGGAATAGCTATTCATTTATCTTCTAAAGAACCTGACTTGAAGGGCGTCTGGGTGGCTCAGTGGGTTAGCCTCTGCCTTCGGCTCAGGTCATGGTCTCAGAGTCCTGGGATCGAGCCCCCCATAGGGCTTTCCGCTCAGCGGGGAGCCTGCTTCCTCCTCTCTCTCTACCTGCCTCTCTGCCTACTTGTGATCTCTCTGTCAAATAAATAAATAAATAAAATCTTAAAAAAAAAAAAAAAAAAGAACTTGTCTTGATTTTCAGAAACCCTGAGTTTTCACCCTTTGCAACAGAATTCCAGTCTTGAAATGGCCGGAAATACTTCATAGCAAAACCTAACAAAAAAAGTCAGAAAAACTAAACCTATGTTTCCAGGACCAAGTGAAACCCTGAAACCAGTTGTTTTAAAGCAGTAATGATAAAAATTACCAAATTAGTTCAGAAACACAATTGACTAGGAATCCTCTGAAGCCCAAAAGGCCCCCAAATCCATCAAGTCAAATATCTGTACCTTTCGGCAGCCTGACAGCTGACACAAGTGAAATTGGCGAGATGTAAAACCAGTGGCAACCCAACGAGACAGGCAGGATTCTGCGGACATTTAAAACTCCGCATCCTGGAGCCTGAGCTGGGACAAAACGCCCGGCCTCACACAGAGAGCAGGGAACAGTTAAGTTTTCAGAAATCAGAACATCCTTGGAGAAACCACCTCAACTGCATGGATGGCCTAAAAGAACATATTCCGGGCGCCTGGATGGCGCAGTTGGTTGGGCGACCGCCTTCAGCTCAGGTCACGGTCCCGGAGTCCCGGGATCGAGTCCCGCGTCGGGCTCCCAGCTCCACAGGGAGTCCGCTTCTCACTCTGACCTTCTCCCTTCGCATGCTCTCTCTCACTCTTGCTTTCCTAATAAATAAATAAAATCTTTAAAAAAAAATAAAATAAAATAACATATTCCTTCAGGTTTGAAATGAAACCTAAGGCTATCAGATAGATACATTATCTATACATTTCCCTCTCTGCCCCAGTTCATGTAGTTTAGCAGAGTTTGGCACAGCTTTGCACGATGCCCTCTTCCCAGATTAAGTCCCTCAACGGCCAACACTTGCCCTTTAAAAAAAAAAAATAAATGTCCTTGTACCAAAGGAGTTTTAAGCTATTCATCTGGTACTTTCAGATACACACTTGCCTAAGGGCCAGCCAGAGAACTCCTCTTGCATTGGGCACAAAGTGCACTTGCTACTCTGTAGCCCTTTCCATGACACTAACATTGCCACCTGCCTGCCTCGAAGCCCAGGATCCTCCACAGATTTGCTGGGATGGGGCAACTGAAAGGTGATCTCCATAGTTGGGAGGAAATTATCTTTTAAGAGCTATTTTCTTAAATTACCTTCTCAAAAGTAAAGGAACATTTTAAGATTAAGTTGTGACCTATAACCTGACAGTGCTCCTAACTCACCATTAGTCAGTTTTAGTAAGCTGTAACTTGGGAGAAACAAAAATTAAAGGCCTACTTAATAAGTAAAAATTCAAGCAACTAGGGATTTTTTGGGCTAGGCAAGAGTCCTTTAAATGTTGAGACTTTGATAGGAAAATATTCAATCCCTTCAGGAACTGACTACATCCCAAAAAGTTTCTTTTCCATGACCTTTATACCCCCCCCTTTCATACATTCTCTGCTATACTGTACAATTTGAAGAGTGGTTCCCCCCTTCCCCCATTACTATGAATGCAAATCACACAGAAAAACTTCCTTATTATCTCAATCCAAAAGCAAGTTAACATGTCTCTACAAAACAAGGAGAATGACCCCAGTCAAAAAAAATCTTTATGTTCCTTTATTGGAGCAAGATTCCTGACCGGTATACAGTGATGTATTACTAAACAAGACCTGTGCAGAAATTACATACTATCCATCTAGACAGGTTTTCATTACACTTTGCCTATCGATGGAATAGTTCCATTTATAAAGTTTTATACATCAAAAAGCTTTGAATTTGACCAGGCTGTCCATTAATTCA
>CM052813.1:74941449-74961992 GCA_028533885.1 Nasua narica | reverse complement strand
AAATCTTTATGTTCCTTTATTGGAGCAAGATTCCTGACCGGTATACAGTGATGTATTACTAAACAAGACCTGTGCAGAAATTACATACTATCCATCTAGACAGGTTTTCATTACACTTTGCCTATCGATGGAATAGTTCCATTTATAAAGTTTTATACATCAAAAAGCTTTGAATTTGACCAGGCTGTCCATTAATTCATCTCTGAAAAAGTTAAGTGGCATTTAATTGTAGCTACTATAATTTACAGCATTAAAAAGCCTATGCATTAGGTAGCTTCCCAAAATGGTATCCTATGCACAACGGCATTTAGCAGAGCAGGGCCCGTCATCTCACCTGGATTCACACAGACAGGCCTCGCTTGAGAGCTATATGCTAAATAGCTAGTACTTTGAGACAAAAGTACTCCTGAGTTTCTTACCACCAATACGGACTTCTTACTCTGAGAGTCTGTCTTCTCGGCCACATTTCATAGTACCAACGAAGACATGCCAGTAACTGCCCTGTGTGTAACTTGGCATTAGAGCACCAGGTCTGTCTGATGGTGGTGGCAGGCACTATTATTATATCCAGGTAAATAAAGGCCCATTTTTTAAAATGCCAATTTGAGACACAAATCAAGGGCACAACATAATCAGAACTGAGTTTTGAGCAATCTGGTATCTCGATTGATGTGGAAGATTTCGGAAACTGTCGGCAAATTGTACCCACGATGGCTCCTGGCTTTGGAGACATTAATACATTGATTATTAAGATCCCTTTCTCAGTCCACACAGCCCTGAGGTCACCCTGCAAAGTGTGTATCAAAAAATACGGAGTCAGGGTGACAAAGTTTGACAATACGTTATACAAGTCAAACTTGGAAAATCATATTAAATACACCTGTTCTGAGAGAAAAGCATCAAATCCTTTGTGTACACATTTAGTTTTATTGTAACAAAGCAACTTGTACACTTTTAACGTTTAAAACTGAGCATCATCTTTCCTTTCCAGTGAAACAAAAAGAAAATTTAAAAATAAACAGGAACAAAATCACAATAGAGAATGTCAATTCCAAATAAGATCCTACAGGTTCTGCTGATTCTCCCATCGAGTGGCAGGGCTCAAGTCATCATTAGGAGAGTTTTATTTTAAAAGTGTCATCTTAAACTGCAAGGATGTCCGTTAAACATCACAATTAAACATGCCAAAGGAGAAGCCATGTTGTCAAAATGCCCACTTAACCCACCCAAACATCTCAAACCCACCCTTTGCTGACCTTCTATAACCCCATTTTTTTAAGTTTTTTTTTCTTTTTTTTAAACAAGAGAAAGTAGACAGGTACATGTTGGTAAATGCTAACTGTCCATATTCACATAGAGACACAGTGTAATCTCTGAGCCCAATATACAGAGAAAGGAGGAAAAAAGCTAGAATTCTATGCACTACTACACAGGGGCCTAGCACCCTCCAGCTTCCAGCAGAGCTAAGGGAGCAGAAGGTTTTTCTTTTTTCCCACAGAGCACGGTGGTGTTGATTCCATAAAGTTTTTGTTGAGACAGGAAGGAATAAAAATGAATTTGGAACAAAAAGGGGTAGAGATTCTTTTCCCACTGTATTCTGCTCAAGGTATTTCCCCCCAAAATAAGCTGAGAACCATGGTATAAAGGGAGAGAAAAAGAGACTTCAAAAAACAGGGCGAATGAGCACAAGAGGAGGAAAAAAAAAAAAAAGACGGCAACTTGCTCCCAGGGACTGAAGAAAATTAAAAAAGGAAGGTTGGAATCCATCAGTGTTCCATTAGTCATCTTCTCCTTCATCCTCCTGTAAGAAAAAAAGTGGGCAGTCAAACCTTCAGGGTTAATTCTAAAGTCATTCCTCAACATTCACACTTACTGACTTCCACAGAACATACTGCCACATTACCGAGACTTGCAATTTATGAACCTACTAATCAGTCTATATCAAATCTCAACTGAAAGACACAATGATGAAAAAAAAAAGATATTTCAGATAAACTAGTTAACTTTTCAGCATTCACTAAAATCACTCCTCTTTCACACCAAATAATACAAAAACCAACCTATCCCAATTTCACTATAAAAATTTTAATGTTTGGGGTGCCTGGGTGGCTCAGTGGGTTAAAGCCTCTGCCTTCGGCTCAGGTCATGATCTCAGGGTCCTGGGATCTAGCCCCACATTGGGCTCTCTCCTCGGCAGGGAGCCTGCTTCCCCCTCTCTCTCTGCCTGCCTCTCTGTCTGCTTGTGATCTCTCCCTCTGTCAGATAAATAAATAAAATCTTAAAAAAAAAAATTTAATGTTTGTCCAAAACATGCAAATCTGTTACTTAGATTTCTCAGAATTTGACCAGCTGCACTATCCATATCACCTTCATTAAGTACTGGCCAGGGAAGGACAGGATGGAGTACTAACCACAAAGGCAGAACTAGTTATAGTTAAATCAGATACAAGAACCTTATCAAAACCTTCTTCCATCCTGGACAACAAAATAGCTTATCTCATCTAAAAATCCTCCCACAATTAGTTGGCCAGTTCTATTATACAATATGTTTAAACCCACAAAGTAACAAGGGAAATTCCTTGAGATGATCGTTTTTTGGACTTAACCAAGTTTTCTTTTACCTCTCCTTCCTCCCCCTCATCATCATCTTCATCTTCTTCACCTTCATCCTCATCTCCTTCTTCATCAATATCTTCCAATCCTTCTTCTTCTTCATCATCATCATCATCATCTTCTCCTTCCCCTTCTTCATCATCCATATCGGGAACCTTAAAAAAAACCAACAGTTACCTGAGGAACTAATGTTCAAACAAAGGAGACAAATACGACTTTGAAAAAAAGCACATTCTCAACTCACCAAGTAGTACTGTAATGGATTTGGCCAAATATCATCTTTGATGACCTCTCCTAACTCATCTGCACCTGCATCAGAATGGTCAGTAAACCAGGTGAAGAAGCTCTCTGGTTCCTCATGCTGTCTCTTCCTGCTGGCTTTATTCTGTGTTTGACTTGAACGTTTCGTCAAATCCTAAATGAAGACAAAAGAACTTTTAAGACAGGTTCTTCACACCTAAATTCCCTATAAATTAAGATTTTAACCCGAAAGCAGGGGGGGAGGGGGGGACAAAGGGATAATACTTGTATGTTATCCACACTTGCTATCTAAAACAAATTATGATACGTACAGCAGATAAATAAAAGAAATGCTAGAATTCTAGATCTGCAAAGACTTGTCAAATTTATACTAGCTTGGGGCACCTGGCTGGCTCAGTGGGTTAAAGCCTCTGCCTTTGGCTCAGGTCAAGATCCCAGAGTCCCAGGGATCCAGGGTCTCTGCTCAGCAGAGAGCCTGCTTCTCCCCTCTCCCTGCCTGCCTCTCTGCTTGCTTGTTATCTATGTCAAATAAAATCTTAAAAAAATTTTTTACAAGCTTTTCCTGAAAAGGTACCATGTAAATTTGCCTTTTTTTTTTTTTTTAATAAAATTAGGTCCACTTTGACAACCATTACCATAACACAATATAATAATTCAACATGGTGTGGGGGAGGGCACACCTACCTGGGTGGCTCAGCATCCTGGGATTGAACCCCGCATCAGGCTCTCTGCTCAGCAAGGAGTCTGCTTCTCCCTTTCCCTCTCTCCCTAACTCATGCTTGCTCTCTCTCTCCCCCTCTCCAGTATAAATAAAATTTTTTAAAAATGTTTTTAAATGGGTTCACCACTTAAATGCAGACATAAATGCAGCTTGAAAAGTAGCAAGCCATTTGAAAAAGCTCAGACACCAATATGAAAATCAAAACAATGCAGCCTGTTTCTTTCTCTAAAGACTTGCACTAGAATTTGTAACAACAGCTTCAAACCATTGTATATTTGGCTTAAACACACTACAGATTTCTTTTGGTTTTTTGTTTTTGTTTTTTATATTTTAAGGATTTGTATTGAACATATTACCAAAACAGCAGTATTGGTTAAGTGGTTTACCTAAACCAAAACACACAAAATGATATCTTCACCCAACAATTCCTCAAATACCTTTCCAGATTTCCATTTGATTTCGGTGGACTTTGAAGATGGATCACCACTCTCATTCAGATGAAATTCTTTGGAGAGAACTTTATTTTCGAAGTAAGGGTTTTCATCAAAATACTGCAATAAAAGATTTAAAAACTGGAAATCAATACAAACAGGTCTTCAAACCAAAGCTCCAATTCATTTCCACACTGGCAAATAAGAGTTACTGATACTTACAAAATCTATTCTGTAACCTGATTTAATATCTTCAAATTCTGTCACTTCAACTCTTGTCAAATAATGCAGCGCCTCTTCATCCTCCTCCCCAAGCAGTGCAGACACTAGATGAGCAAATTATAGGTCAAATGAGTATTAAACAAATATTAACAAACAATTCAAGTGATGCCTTTATAAATTTTCCAAATTTAGGGGTGCCTGGGTGGCTCAGTGGGTTAAAGCCCCTGCCTTCCACTCAGGTCATGATCTCAAGGTCCTGGGATCGAGCCCCGCATCAGGCTCTCTGCTCAGCGGGGAGCCTGCTTCCCCCTCTCTCTCTGCCTACTTGTGATCTCTCTCTCTCTCTCTCTGTCAAATAAATAAATAAATAAAATCTTTAAAAAAAATTTTCCAAATTTAGTGAGCATCTTTGATTTCATAAATCCATTGAATGCAAACCAGACGGTTCAGTGTCAGAGCTGTCACTATCTGTTTTACCAAGTAATTAAAGAGAATCCCAAGTCGGAACATAGAGTAGTCTCTTCTAAAATAGAGAAAGCATTAAAAGCAAGCCTCCCCTCTCTTGAGTGTTTTAATCTCTTTGTAAAACCAATAGGTTGAACGAAGTCCTCAAGCCAAGTCCCTCCACTCTAACAAGCGCAGACATCCCATACCCTGGAATAATGTTCTGATACAACATACCTTGTGGATGGTTGACAAATGTTGTTACCCAAAAATTGGGGATTTTGGCGATCAATTCCGACCTCTTCTGAAAAAACGGTTGGCGGAGTTTGTTATATTTCTGTTCTACTTTCAAAATCTCCTCACTGGCTTGTTCATTAAGTCTGAAGCAAATGAAAACCATATTGACAATGATGGTACTTGACAAATACAAAAACTGCTGAAACTCCAGAAAATTTACTTAATAGCTTTAGAAGAGTACAAAGTACTTATTTATAATAATCAAAACACCTAGATTTTTTATTGTTAGAGACACAAGTCAAAACTAAGATGGCAATTTGATGGGCTTCACCAACACACATACTCAATAATTAATAGTTCTTAAAGTGCCTAAACAGAGCATTTTGGTAACATTGTATGTTTATATCCCCAACTCTATCACCAGGCTAACTTCAACTGTTTCAACCTCAAGCAGACTGTTTACAAAAAAAAAAAAGTTGCTAGTAAAGTAACAAAGTTATAACCCAAGTGGGAGCAACACTGATGCCATAATGCTAAACTCTCAGAAGTCCAGGCACTGCAATTCAGACAACTTGTAGCCTTTGAAAGCAAACCAGGCTTTAGGAGGTCAATGTACTTTCTTCAAAAACTTTTTGGTCAACATACAAGTATTTCACAGGAAATTAACACTGAACTTTCAAAATATTCCCAACTAAGTTATAATCACCTCCACTTAGGCAGTGGATACAGATTTATTTGACCATAGTTTCAATGATTACCAGACTGTAAGAAAACTTCTGCAAAGTAAACTACAAAAAACTTTACCTGTCTATTTCATTTTGTACTTCATCAATATGTTCAATTGCTTCTTGCTGTTCTTTTTCTGCAAGAAAAAGATGTGTAGGACTCAATACCAGTTAGAATATAAAATTAGTTTTCCCGACAATAACAGGGTCTGTGATGTGACCTATCAATAAAGCAGTTTTAAAAAAAAACTCCCTATTACAAGGTATGCTCTCCACGTGTTCATGCCTGTAGCTGACAAATTACTTTTTAATTAAATGACTATTCACATATCATGCAATCTGCTAGACTACTCAAAATATTTGCAGCACTTTTTCAAGAGTTCCCTTCCAAGAAAGAGACCAGTTACCAAAGTTTCTATTACAAAAAGATAAGGAATAAGTCTTATTCAAAAAGTCTTACTGTTACTTATCACATTACGTACCTGTTAAAAGAATGATGCCAGCAGCTGTTAACTCCCAATACGGAAACTAACCTACGACCCTAACGAAAATGAGGACACCACCTACCTCGGTGGCAGAATCACTTCTTACACAAAGTTGAAAATACCGCTCAGTATCGATTACAATTAAGACATCAGACATGCCTGACAGGTAAGGCCCCTGAATCTGCCCGACCATCGTAAACACTGGACTCTACCTTCTTAGAATAGAAACCCTAGGGTTCGACCCTGACCTTTCTCTCCCCTCAAACCCAATTTCAGGCAAGCTTATCGCAGACGCGGCCCCACACGATTCTGGAGCACACTTACAGGGAGCAAGAATGAAGTCTGAAAACTATGCGCCACAGAAGGCAGAGGAGGAAAAGGGGTGTGCTATGGAAGAGGTGCCCTTTTGTCCGGTGAACACTGCAGAACCTACAAAGCTAAGTGGGCGTGAAGGGGCCTGATCGCGCGGTTCATTTCCGGTAACCATCCCGGGTTTTGCAGCCCCCCTGCCGAGAAAGCCTTTACGGCCAAGGCAGGGAGGTTTGCTGCGAGCCATTGTAAAGACCCCTCCGACACGCTGGCCCCCGGGCCAGGTTTCACAGCACTCTGCCGCGCCGGGGTGGCCACCCCACGTGGGAAGTGTGCCCAGGGCCGGCGAGAGCATCCTCCTGGGCGGCCCAGGCCCAGTGCGCGGCCGGCCGCGTGCTTCCCCGCGCCCCCACCCCGCCCCAGCTCCAGGCGGAGGGCCGCGCCGGGGCCGGCCTCCGGGTGCGGATGCGGGGGCGCCGCCCGCAGGCCGGGCGCGAAGGGGGAGCCGCGCGGAGGCCCGGCCGCGGGGCCGCGTCCGGCCGCACCATGTGGCGGCGGCGGCGGCTGATGGGAGCGAGGCATCATGGCGGAGCACAATAAAGAGAGGCTTCTCGGGAGGGAGGGAGGGGGAGGAGAGCGAGGGAGGGGGGAGAGGAAGGGGGGGTCTCCTCCGCCCGCGCCGAGCAGGCCGCAGCGCCCCCGCCTCGCAGCGCCGTCCGCCGCCGCGGCGCCACCCTGGCCCCGGCCCCGCGCGCACAAAAAAGGGCGCCGAGGCGCGCGCCGGCCCGTCCGCCCAGCGCCCCCCGCGCGCCCCGGGCCCCGCCGGCGGCCTGCGGGCCGGGCGGGCGGCGAAGATGGCGGCGCGGGCCGGCCCCCGCCTCGCCTGCTCCTCACCTGAGGTCTCGTCGGCCCCGTCGTGGTTGGAGTTGAGCTCCTTTTTACTGACTTTGGCCGCCGGCGCCGACATGGTGCTGCTCCGCGGTCGGGGGGGGAGCGGGGAGGGGGAGAGAAGGGAAGGCGAAGGGGGCGGGCAGCGGCTTCCCCTCACGCCACACGCGCGGGCGCTCGCTCGGTCCGGCCGCCTCCTCCCGGCGCTCGCTCGCTCGCTCGCTCTCCCTCCCCCTGGCTCGCGCGCGCTGCCCTCGCGGCCTGACGACGAGGGAGGGGCTGGGGCGGCGTGCCGGGCCCCGGCCCGGGCTCCTGCTTACGGAGGGGAGGCGGCGGCGGGCGGACAGGCGGCTCGGCTCCCTCACTCACGCTCCGCGGTCCAGCTCGCTGCTCGCTCTCCCCGAGCCGCCTCCTCCTCCACCTCCTCCTCACGGCGAGGGGCGGGCGGCAGGGCGCAGGCGCGCCAGGCCCCGCGCGCACGCCCCGCCCCCGGCCGGAGAGGCTCGCGCCGCCCCGCCATTGGCTGGAACGCCGGGACGAGGGGGCGGAGCCGCGGCGAGGAGACACAGGGCCTGGCCGAGAGGCGGGAGGAAGGAACGCCGCGACGTACGGGGCCGGCCCCCCGCGCCGCGCTCCCCTCCCCCGCTTTCCCCTTCTCCAGCCCGACCCGGGACATTTGCGCGCTACGGGCGCGCGGCGGCCCGAGGGGCGGGGCCTCGCCGGGTTGCGCGCAGGCCCCCCCGACAGGCATATCACGTGGTGGCGGAGCGGCTTCCCTTCTCCGCGGGGTGGCGCGGAGCGCGGGGGAGTGGGGTGTTACAGCCCCCCAGAAGTGCAGGCCTTGTTGTAGCCCAGCTTCACACCCACCCCGGGCTCGGCGCCGTGGGACACTGCTTGGGCATCCCTCTTCGTCGGTAAAGGAAGACGACATCCTGCTTTCCAGATGGGGAAGCTGCCCTTAGGATGCACTCAGGCTTGTTTGCAGACCCTGAAGCTGTACAGACCCCGAAGCTGTCCACTTACAAGGCCTTTTCCTGGCTTCTACTCCCAAGCTCTGCCCGGACGGCTGCGTGCACTTGGGCAGGTCACCTTCCTTCTCTGTACCTATTTCTGTTGTGAAATTATATAATTCAAAAAAAGGTTGACAAGGGGGAACGTTGTGTGATTGGTGACTTTTACACAGGGCCGCGCCAAATTGGAAGTCCTCCGAAGGCAGGGAGATGCCACAATCATCCGCGCGTCTTTTTTGCCCAACTCCGTGCCTAATGCTTGCAAGAAAAAGTACCGAGGGGTCGGAGCCAGCAATAGGAGTAAATCTCCTTGAGGCACACAACTGCCCAATGGCGTAGGCGGTGTTAAATTCATTTCTCCACGTCAGAGATAGGACCTACAAGACCTGTTTTAGTGGTCAAGACTTGAACCACTAAGTAAGGCCAAGGCATTTCTGTTTAAATCGGTCCCTGGGACTGAACCCACCTCAATTCCACACCTGTCTCAGTTGGACAGGCTTTTTTTTTTTTTTTAAAGATTTTATTTATTTATTTGTCAGAGAGAGAAAGCACAAGCAGGCAGAGTGGCAGGCAGAGGAGAGGGAGAAGCAGGCTCCCTGCTGAGCAAGGAGCCCGATGTGGGACTCGATCCCAGGACCCTGGGATCATGACCTGAGCCAGGGGCCGCTGCCTAACCAGCTGGGCCACCCAGGCGTCCCTGGACAGGCTTTTTAAAGAAAAAATTCTTAGTACCAGTGATAAGCTGGTAAATGTTTGACAGCCATCTCCCAGAAGAGAAAACACAGACAGACAGACAGACAGACAGACACACACACACACACACACACCACCAAAACCCCTGATTTGTAGCATTTGCTGATTTCAGTGGTATATCAATACTCTCATGGCCAATTTCCTGCCACCACTGCGATGTCACTGAACAATGCTGAATTAAAACACCAGGCTCTAGTGCACTGCTGAAGAATGCGCCCTGGGCCACAGGCTGTGATAAAGTACAGGTGTTTTGTCATTTAATCCTCACAAAATACAAAGTAGGTATTAATATCCTCATCTCGCAGCTAAATCCAACTTTTTCTGATGTGAGTGGCAGAACCACAAGTCTAAACCATGCCAGCGGATAAAAAGGCCCCTGCCCTAAGATCGTTTTTCCATTTTTTGACATGACATTCGACATCAGGACTCAGTAGACACCTAGACACAAAATAATACTTACTCTTACTAAGTGCGATGTACCTCTTAATTTTCTACTCTATTTTTGTTTTCTTTAAATGCAGGTCGCACTCCAGTAAATTGATTTTGTGACCCATTAATGAGATGAAACGGTCTGAAAAACACTGTGCCGAGGGCTGCTATTTTCAGACAAAGCCTGCTTACAGGTTATGAGTACCAGTCACCCAGAGCATCTCCTAAGTGCCTGATCTACCTGTATATCCCACACATCCGCCAGGGCTCCAAGTCTCCTCTCCAACCATCCCAGCCCTTAGAAGCATCCTGCTCCTCTTCCTGACCTTTCCCACAACGCTCCTCAAGATGAATGCAGGGAACCCACACTAGGAAGTGGAAGAGAAAGAGAAAGCAAAAAAGGGCAAGAGTTTCAGTAAACAAGGGAGTGGCATGGACACGCCAAGAGATAATTCACCCATGCTGAATTAGTCACTGTGGTCTCCCCGAATCTAACACCATGAGCTCTGCATTCTCTCCTTGGCGTCTCTCCTCCCTCCGGCAATTCCTCTCCTCTCCTCCCCGGCTTCTTTGAAGGAGGAGAGCGCTGTAGTTAAAGCTTGGAAGGGAGATGTAGGCATTCCCTACAACACAGCAGTGTCCCAAGATGACCAGGAAGTCTTAGCTAGGATAGCCTTCAAAACCTATCCCCTCTACCTCTCTGAGCCTCCTTTTTCTGATCTGTAAAATGGTATTATTCACAGCTTCTGTTTTGAGAGCTGATGGATAGAGAAGTGCCTAGCACCGTGCCTGGCTGACTGATGCCTAGGGAAGGGATGAGCTGTCTTCTGGATTTAGATGAACCACCCTTGGAGGAGCTATGGTTGTACCTTCTAATCCCTCCCGGTCCTGTCGGTTCTCCCAAGGAGCTAAACACAAGGTGACCAGGAGGACTCATCCGCAGTTTACTGCTCACAAGTGGGAAGAAATTTACTATCCAACAAGAGCACTGATTATGGGGCGCCTGGGTGACTCAGTGGGTTAAAGCCGCTGCCTTCGGCTCAGGTCATGATCTCAGGGTCCTGGGATCGAGCCCAGCATTGGCCTCTCTGCTCAGCAGGGAGCCTGCTTCCCCCTCTCTCTGCCTGCTTGTGATTTCTCTCTCTCTCTCTGTCAAATAAATCTTTTTAAAAAGCACTGATTATGAGCCATTTGATGTCTTGAGTGTTTCGCATCTATTTAAGCCGCACAGCAAGCCTAACAAATGGGTTCTGTTGAACCCATCTTACAGAAGAAGAAGGAAGCACAAGTTATGTCACTTGCCCAACAGGGTCACACAGTCAGCCAGAGCCAGGTTTTGAACCCTGGCTGTCCAGCTTTAGCACAGGGGGGCATCAGCTGGGCAGGTCTTTTGTCTCATTTGGAAGGGGATGGACTGGGAACCTATTCAAGTCAAACATGCCATGTCACCCAGCAGACCCACAGGAGCACCAAGATGTGGACTCATCATCCAGTGCTCCTTCCACAAGCATGACTGGATCTCAGCCATGTCAGCAAATTAGGAAGATTTATGGGCTCCGAGCCACTCCCCCTCTTCACTTAGGCAGCCTGCTGTCCCATTTTCCTAGGGTAACACTTTCCTGTCTTCTACTTATCGAGACCCAGCGCCCTCGAAGGCCCCGCATATTCCCCACTCTATTGGAGTGGCCTAATCACACCAACAGACCACGTTGTGACCGGCTCCAAGCAGTGTCTGGAAAACACAGACCTCACCTCCAAGTCAACAGTTAATGTGGGGGAAGGGGCAGACGTGGAACAGACCATTATAATGTAATAAGGTAAGGGCCAGGCTGGGGGGACTCTGGGCGCTGCGGGGCAGAAGGGGGCTCCTAACACCCAGCAGCTGTGGCTCAAAGAATGCCTGCAAAAAGTGACTTATCAGGAGAAAGCTGCAGGAGGAGGAGAGGAGCAAGAATGATCCAGGCAGAGGAAAAGTGGGCTTCCAGCCCCTGGGGTGAGAGAGAGAAGCAGTGAAAGGTGCCAGAGGGAGGAGGAACCTGGAGAGTTGAGCAGGGGCCAGGTGGGCAAGGGAAGTCTCTCAGTCGACTCCTAGAGGGCAATGGGGAGGCAAGGGTTTTTAACCAGGGAGTCACGTGATTGGCTTTGCTCGGGCTGGAAGGGTGAGTGGGGGGCGGGGGGAGGAGGGAGCTGGAAGCAAGAGGAGTGGCAGTAATCCGGCCAGAGCTGCGGGGCCGGCAGCAGCCGCAGGAAGGAAGTGGATGGATATGAGAGGTACTCTGGAGGTAGAACCACCAGGACTGGGAGGGATCTGTCTGGATGTGGAGGGGTGAAAGAGAGGAAAGGGGTCACGCGTCACCCAGCCTCGGGCTGGTTGGTGGTGCCCCTTACGAAAACCGGGAGCCCCGGAGGAGTGAGTTTGGGGGCTGAGAGACAGCCCAGCCTAGGTGTTGGGTTGGGGGCAGGGACGAGCTCCCACGTGCTCCAGGTCTCTCAGTTTCGCCTTCTAGTTTTTTCTTCACAACATCCTAATCCACTCACCCACCCTGTGCTGAAGCCCTTCAGGAGTGTGGGGTCATATCTCAAAAGGCAATGGGAAGAAAAAAAAAAAAAATCCCGTAAGTCTCCAATAAAGTGTAGCGTAGGAACATACCTCCCTTACGCAAGTGCTGAGATGTTGACGTCTGGTCTGGCTTGGGGGCAAGAGGCAGTCTCGGTTTCTTCGTTTGAAGCGGGAGCGAAGACTGGCGTTTGGGGGCCATGCTGTGAGGAAACTCCACGAAACGGAGAGGGGCACGTCTGCAAGAAGCTGATTGCTGGAGCTGCCCCAGGGGGCGGAGGTTTAAATCTACCGGAGCCGCCGCCAGGAAGAGATATTTACATGACAGTGGGACACCCACCCCATCCCCTCCCCCAGCCTCATCCCTTCCCTCCCACCCTCCAATCAAGATCAACTTCTTTTAGTTGCTCTCTGCAGTTCCCTTTGGTGCACTCTCGGCCCTGGGTGGGCGGGAGGAGGTATTTCCTGTGGGAGAAGTTCTGTGCTCTCTAGGACCCTCTCGGTAGTGATTGGAAACACCAGCAGCCTTTCCCCAATCTTCTAGAAAGGCAGATCTGCCCCCATTGAGAACTTGTCTTATTTTTTTCTTTTAGCCTCTAGATTTAAACATACCTTTGCCTCACCTCAGCCTGGAGCATGCCTAAGGGCCATAACCTTCACCCGCATCTCCATGTCTGGCTAACTCCCATCCAAATTCCGGGTCTCAGCGTGGAGACATAAATGAACATTGAAATACAGGATTTCCAGTCAAGAATTAAAAAGGAAGAGGGAAAAGAAAGTGCCCTTAAGACTTGTAGCATTGGGCGCCTGGGTGGTGCAGTTGGTTAAGCAACTGCCTTCAGCTCAGGTCATGATCCTGGAGTCCCGGGATCGAGTCCCACATCGGGCTCCCAGCTCCATGGGGAGTCTGCGTCTCACTCTGACCTTCTCCCTTCTCATGCTCTCTCTCACTCTCTCTCTTTCCTCATAAATAAATAAATAAAATCTTTAAAAAAAAGAAAAGAAAAAAGACTTGTAGCATTTCGGGACGCCTGGGTGGCTCAGTTGGTTGAGCAGCTGCCTTCCGCTCGGGTTGTGATCCCGGGGTCCTGGAATCGAGTTCCGCGTCGGGCTCCTTGCTCAGCGGGGAGCCTGCTTCTCCCTCTGCCTCTGCCTGCCACTCTGCCTGCTTGTGCGCTCTCTCTCTCTCTCTCTCTGACAAATGGATGAATAAAATCTTGAAGAAAAAAAAAAAAAAAAGACTTGGAGCATTTCAGGGGCACCCGGGTGGCTCAATGGGTTAAAGTCCCTGCCTTCACCTCAGGTTATGATATCAGGGTCCTGGGATCGACCCCGCCATTGGGCTCTCTGCTCAGCGGGGAGCCTGCTTCTCCCATTCTCTCTGCCTGCCTCTCTACCTACTTGTGATCTCTCTCTCTGTCAAATAAATAAATAAATAAATAAATAAATAAATTTTTTTTTTTTTAATTTTATTTATTTATTTGACAGAGAGAGAGAGAGAGATCACAAGTAGGCAGAGAGGCAGGCAGGGAGAGGGGGAAGCAGGCTCCCTGCCAAGCAGAGAGCCCGACGTGGGGCTCGATCCCAGGACCCTGAGATCATGACCTGAGCTGAAGGCAGAGGCTTTAACCCACTGAGCCACCCAGGTGCCCCTAAATAAATATATTTTTAAAGACTTGGAGCATTTCATTCTACACTCATTTTGGAAAAAGAAGGTTGAGTTCAAAGAATCTTTAGTAGAAGACATCTTGTCTGGGGGGCTGAAGGGGGGGTGGTCACAAACTTCAGAGCCTCTTGCAGCCTGTCAGGTAACAACTATGAATAAGCAAACAACTGAATTTCACCGCAGCTAGTGGAAGGCGGAGTGGTACAACCACTCTGGAAAACTGCCAATTCCACCCAAACTGAACTTGTGTTCAGCACGTCTGCTCCTGGTTATATTCCCAACAGAAATGCTTACCAGTGTATTCTAATATGTGTGATAGATGTGTACAAGAATGTTCATAGCGGGATTCACAATGTAAAAATCTTTTTTTTTTTTTAATTGTATTTATTTATTTGACAGAGAGAGATCACAAGTAGGCAGAGAGGCAGTCAGAGAGAGAGGGGGAAGCAGGCTCCCCGCTGAACAGAGAGCCCCAATGCGGGGCTCGATCCCAGGACCCTGAGATCATGACCCGAGCCGAAGGCAGAGGCCTTTAACCTCTGAGCCACCCAGGTGCCCCAATCTTTTTTTTTTTTAAATATTTTATTTATTTATTTGACAGAGACACAGCAAGAGAGGGAACACAAGCAGGGGGAGTGGAAGAGAGAGAAGCAAGCAGCCCGATGAAGGGTTTAGTCCCTGGACCCCGAGATCATGACCTGAGCCGAAGGCAGACACTTAACGACTGAGCCACCCAGTAGTAAAAATCTGAAAATGAAACAATAAATACTTGAATGCATACGTTGTGAAATAGTCACACAATGGAATATGATAAAGCAATGAAAATAAAAGAACCACAACTACATGCCGTGATGTAGCCTACAGTGTGTAGTGTTGAATGAAAGATAACAAGACACAAAATAGGATGGGCCATGTGATTTCATTTATATAAAGTACGGAAACAGGCAAAACTGATCTATGCTTAGGAGAAGTCCAGAGTATGGCTAACCTAGCCTTGAGGAAAGATGCCATTGAAAGGGGGCACTAGGGGCCTCTGGAGTCCTCCTGGTTTCTGGATCTCGGGCTTGCTACATCACTGTATCTGATTCGTGAAATCTGTGTCGCCAGGTCTCTGGTCTTTCTAAAGAGAAGCCAGAGATACATTTATTTTTTTTACATGAAGTCTCTGGATTTTTTAAAATTTAGCAATGAATTAAATATTTTATTTATTTTTACAACAAAGAGAGGGGCGCCTGGGTGGCTCAGTGGGTGAAAGCCTCTGCCTTCGGCTCAGGTCATGATCTCAGGGTCCCGGGATCCAGGCCCACATCAGGCTCTCTCCTCGGCAGGGAGCCTGCTTCCCCTTCTCTCTGCCTGCCTCTCTACCTACTTGTGATCTCTCTCTCTCTATGTCAAATAAATAAAATATTTTTTAAAAAAATCAAAGAGAGTGAGCACAGGCAGGGGGTGTGGCAGGCAGAGGGAGAAACAGGCTCCCCACTGAGCAAGGAGCCCTATGTGGGACTGGATACCAGGACCCTAAGATCGTGACCTGAGCCAAAAGTAGCTGCTTAACCTGCTGAGCCACCCAGGCATCCCATGAATTAAATATTTTTAAAACATAGTTTGTGGACCATATCAAACACATTGGCCAGGCTACTTTCATTCTATACGCCATGAGTTTGTAACCTCTGAGATGGTGTAATGATTTTCCATCTTTAAAAAAAGGGGGGGGGCGCCTGGGTGGCTCAGTTGGTTGAGTGACTGCCTTCGGCTCGGGTCATGATCCCGGAGTCCCGGGATCGAGTCCCATGTCGGACTCCCGGCTCTGCGGGAAGTCTGCTTCTCCCTCTGACCTTCTCTCCTCTCATTCTCAGTCTCTCTCTCTAATAAATAAATAAAAAATCTTTAAAAAAAATAAAATAAAATAAAAAAAGGAGGGGATGGGGTGCGAGGGTGGCTCAGTGGGTTAAAACCTCTGCCTTTGGCTCAGGTCACAATCTCAGGGTCCTGGGATTGAGCCCTGAATTGGGCTCTCTTGCTCGGCGGGGGGCCTGCTTCCCTCTTTCTCTCCGCCTGCCTCTCTGCCTACTTGTAATCTCTCTCTCTCTCTCTCTCTGTCAAATAAATAAATAAATAAACAAACATTTTTAGGGGTTTATTTTCACCCCATCCATTAATCTCTTACCAAAACTAATCTTAGGCACAAGTCTATGATGTTAATATTGATAAAAAGCTCAGCTCTTTCTAGAAGAAGCCCCCCCCCACCTCTTGTTCCCCTCCATCCCTCCATTCTTTGTCAGTTTCTGAGGGACTTTGGTCTCCTTCTAAGACATTTTGAAAACCACAAGTATGTTGATTTACAGATAAGCAAGCTAAGACCTGAAAGTTGTGATTTCCTAAGGTCTTGAGGAAAATAACTGAGTTATAGCTAGAACCAGGGTCTTGGGTCACTTGATCGCAGGGACGCACCTTTTAACCAACCTCAGTCTTGCTGTTTATACCTATAAATTGGGTGATAATAATGTCTGCCTCGTTGTTTTAGGATTTTCCATTTGTGGACAAAAGCTCATCTTTTCGCTATTTTTTTTTAAAGATTTTATTTATTTATTTGACAGAGAGGAGAGAGGTCACAAGTAGGCAGAGAGGCAGGCAGAGGAGGGGGGGCGGTGGGGAAGTAGGCTCCCCACTGAGCATTGAGCCGGATGTGGGGCTCCATCCCAGGACCCTGAGATCATGACCCGAGAGCCGAAGGCAGAGGCTTTAACCCACTGAGCCTCCCAGGCGCCCCAACTTTTTGCTATTTTTACTACAGAAACTGTCCAAAAACAGTATGGGGGGAAAAATGAAAACTCTCTTTTGATGAAACTGGGAGTCTGCTAAACCCCAAACCACAGAATAGGTGGCTGACTGGCCAAAGTAGTGGGAAAGAAACAGGATGTGTGCAGGAAGAAAGGACAAGGTGCCTTGGCTACATATTTTCTGGGAGTATCAGCAAAGGACACTTCTGGAAGCTGAGGGGCAAATTCAAAATTCTTTGCTTGTAGCCGCTACAATGAGTTGTACTGACAGGATGGAGCACTGGATGGGTTCCTAGAACAAAGGAGGGGCTAAGTGAAGAGTAGCTCAGAGGTGCCTCATAAGACCAACACAAATTGGAATTTCCTTGAGATTCCTTTTTTTTTTTTTTAACTTACCAACCTGAGATCCAGAAGTTTAGAAACACTTACCTGGGATAGAGTGTGAAGAGAGGTGCTCTCATTATTAGTGGCAGCTTAAAGAGATATAGCTCCGTTGAAGGGCAATTTAGCCATCAGAATATCTATGATAAGTGCAAGAGTACCTGCCCTTGACCCAGAATTTCTTCTTCTAGGAATTTATCCTACAGATTCATTGTATTGCAGGGAGATGGTACCTGTATGAAACATTTGTTTCATTTGCAACATTGTTTGTTTGTTGTTTATTTTGAGAGAGAGAATTGGGGAGGCACAAGAGTGCCCACACACCCTTGCTAGCAGGGGGTGTCCAAGAGGGGCACAGAGGGAAAGGGAGAAAGAGAATCTAAAGCACAGAGCCTGAATGGATCTCAAGACCCTGAGATCATGACCTGAGGCTAAATCAAGAGTCCCTGGTTTCACCTAAGGACAGAGCCACCCAGACGCGCCCCTCGTTTGCAACATTGTAAAAGCAGAATATTGGAAACAACCTAACAGCTTCTTTAGGCTCCTGGGGACCAAAGAATATATCCAAACCATGGAAAACCTTAAAACCATCAAACCAAATAGGGAACCAGAGCCATGGCTAAGTGAAATAAGCAAAATCCTATACCAAGTAGTTAGTATGTTACCATTTGTGTTAAGAGGGGGTAGGAAAAAAATACATATTCATTTATTTGCCTGTATGCCTATAATACAGCGCTTGAAGGAATCCTATGAAGGCCATAACCCACCAACCTTGAGGAGGGGACTGGGTGGTGACAAATGAGAAAACAGGAATAAGAGGAAAATGCTTCACTCTTTATTTTGTGGTACATTTTGAATTTTGCACCTTCTGAATAAATTATATTTTTAAAAAGAGGGGGGGCACCTGGATGGCTCAGTCCATTAAGCATCTGACTTCAGCTTGGATCATGATCCCAGGGTCCTGTGATCAAGCCCTGAGTTGAGCTCTGAGCT
Organism: Nasua narica; assembly: GCA_028533885.1. NCBI lineage: Eukaryota > Metazoa > Chordata > Mammalia > Carnivora > Procyonidae > Nasua > Nasua narica. Next base: position 74,944,087 of record CM052813.1, on the reverse strand, counting down.
CAGCCAGAGTCTGCTTGTCCCTCTCCCTCCCTCTCTGCTCCCCTCCCCCATTTGTGCACATGCTCCCTCTCTCAAGTACATGAAATCTAAAAACAAACAAACTACAACAACAACAACAACAACAACAACAACAAAACCAGGGGTGCCTGACTAGCTCTGTCGGTGGAGCAGGTGACTCTTGATCTTGGGGTTTTAAGCTCGAGCCCCGTGTTCAATGTAGAGATTAGTTAAAAAAATTAATGAAATATTTTCTTAAAAACGACAATAACAACCATCAAAGATTACCTGAGCCCCAATACTTAAGAGTCATTCAGACCACCTAAATACAGCACCCACTTGGTACGAGTCAGCTTACATTCAAACATGCACGACCCCACCTTTCCTTTCCTCTATGGCTTCCAGAATGTCAATTTCCTGGATTTCCAGAGGTGTTACTAGGCAACTGTGCAACTCTGCTTGTTCCAGGACAGCTGCAGGCAAGGTGGGGGAAAGGCAAATGGCCTCCCTCCAATCCACCCAAAGGTTGACAGGCTCATGATGTTCTGTAACCCTGAGGCCAGGCTCCTTCTGGGAACCAGGAGTTTCCAAAATATCCAAAATTCCCTATTGTTTAGTTATCTGTGTGCACCAGAGGGTAGCTATAAATAGCTACCATTTATTGAGCATTAGTGGTATGAGAGGTATTCACTAAGCATTATCCTTTTGAACCATCCATCATCCTTGCCAGGACAGTATCTTGTCCTTATTTTGCAGATGGGAGAATCAAACCAAAATGAAGAATCAATACTCAAAGAATCTGGTCCCAGAATCAAAGGGCTAGAAGAATCAGGATTCAAACCTCTGTCTTTCTGGCTCTTGCATTAATGTGATGCAAACAAATGGCTACCCAGAGCCTGATTGCTGGGTAAGCCCAGAACACACCAAGACTTGTCTCTGAGACTCATAGAACCTCAGGAGATCATCTCTGGCCATCTCCTGGTAGATTTTCCTTCATACTTCTCAGCATACAGGGGGCACTTTTATTAAGACAATCTTTTTTCTTAACTGGGTGCTAGGACCCGAAGGTCACTTGGTTTCTCTTTCGTTGCCCACCCCCCCATGCTGTGCTTTGGCTCCTTAGTACTCATGGAAAAGTTATCATGAAAGTATTTTTATTAAAATTTAGAAAATTAAAATAAGGCAAAGTTCTATGTCTTGGTGTAGAACTACTATTATAACCTACCTACATAAGATAACATTTATGTCACATGACGTATATTCCTTACATTTTTATTTATCTTTAGATTTAATGTTTAGGTAATTTTTAAACCCAACATGGGGCACAAACTCACAACCCTAAGATCAAGAGTCACGTGCTCGGCCAAATGAGCCAGCCAGGTGCCCCTAAATGTGCAATGATTTATTTCAATGTCGGCAATGGAAATTTAAGCTGTATTTACTCTCTTGTCATAAGTAAGTTGTGATGAACATCCTTGCGGCTAAATCTTGGCACACGTACACGATCATTTCCTTAGAATACATTCCTAGAACTACAGTTGTTGAGTGAAAAAGTATGTAAAATAATAAGAGCTTTTAGCGTGTTGTCCAATTTTCCAGCCTCTGGGCTGCAGTGCTTGTATAATTCCCTGAACCCTGCCTCATTTGCTGAAGTTCAGAATTGGTAGGTGAAAAGTTTTATCTTGGAGTTGGGATGCTCCATACCAACTCTAGTGAGATAGAACAGTTTTTCTTATGGTTCTTTTCTTTTCTTTTTTTTAAGATTTTATTTATTCATTTGAGAGACAAAGAGGCCTTAGGGTGAGGGGCAGAGGGAGAAGCAGACTCCCCGCTGAACAGGGAGCCCGAGGCAGGGCTCTATGCCAGGATCCTGGGATCATGACTTGAGCCAAAGGCAGGTGCTCGACCAACTAAGCCATGCAGGCACCCCTCTTATGCTTCCTTTCTGATGCTATTTCTTCTTTTGTAAACAGTATATTAATATCAATCTGCCCAATTTCCTATTGGGATGTTTCTCTTTTCTTTGTTAATTTATAAGTGTATTTTTTAAAAAAAGATTTTATTTATTTATTTGAGAGACAGAGAAAGTGAGAGAGAGCATGAGAGGAGAGAAGGTTAGAGGAAGAAGCAGACTCCCCATGGAGCCGGGAGCCCGATGTGGGACTCGATCCTGGAACTCAAGGATCATGACCTGAGCCGAAGGCAGTTGCTCAACCAACTGAGCCACCCAGGCGCTCTATAAGTGTATTTTATGTATTAAGTACATAAACCTTTTCTCTTATATATAGCAAAATATTTTTCTGTAGGTTATTTGCTACTCACTGTATTTTTAGTGACCTTTTAATTCTGGAGAAGACTCCCTAAAGTATTATATTTTTATGTAATCAAGGCTCTCAATTTTTTCTTTTCTTCTCTTCCTCCTCTTCCTCTTTCCCCAAAAGAGGGAGTCTTCTTCCCCTCTACCTCTCCCCCTCCCCTTCTCACCTCTCCCTCTCCCTCCTTCTCCTCCTCTTTCCCTTCCCCATCTCTTCTCCCTCCTCCCCTTTCCCCATCCTTTGAACCCTCCTCCTTCTTCTCCTTCTTCCCCTTCTTCTTCTTCCTCCTCCTCCTCCCTCTCCTCTCCTCCTCTTCCCTCTCCTCT
>CM052813.1:74829025-74941349 GCA_028533885.1 Nasua narica | reverse complement strand
CTTCTTCTTCTTCTTCTTCTTCTTCTTCTTCTTCTTCTTCTTCTTCTTCTTCTTCTTCTTCTTCCAATAGTTTCTGCATTTGGAGATGCTTAGAGAGACTCCTCCATTCCAGGATATTGCAAATTATTATTTGCATCACCTGTGTTTTCTTGTATTGGTGTATCTTTTTAATGCTATAAGTTATAACCTATTTGAATTCATTCTGAAATATGCTGTGAAGCAAAGATATAATTAGACTTTTTCCCCCCAAATGATTGATCAGTTGATTCAACACATTTTTCTTTCTATTCAATACATATCAAGTAACTATTTTTTATGAGAAAGCTCCAGTTAAAAGTGATGGCAGGGGCACCTGGCTGGCTCAGTGAGCACAGCATATGACTCTTGATCTTGGGATTGTAAGTTCAAGCCCCAGGTTGGGCATACGGCCTTCTTAAAAAAAATTTTTTTTTAATTTTTAAAAAGTGATGGCAAATATCAAGATGGATATAACACACACCATCCCTCACCAAATAACTTTGAGGTTCATAGAGTTTAATTTTACCCAAGTAACTATTTACGTGACGCATTTCTTTCAATAGAACTTGTGCTACAAGTCATAATGTTGACAAAAGAAATACTGGAATTACCATTTTAGAAGAAAATTTGCTTATATAGAATCACAGTCATCCATATCCTCAGTCAATATTTATTGTCTAATACATGCCAGGTAGCAATGATTTTGTTCTATGAACAAAATACAGATAATAAGGTAAGACCTTCTTGGGGTGCCTGGGTGACTCAGTCAGTTAAGCATCTGACTTTGGCTCAAGTCATGATCTCAGGGTCCTGGGACTGAGCCCCACATCGGGCTCCCTGTTCAGTGGGGAGTCTGCTTATCCATCTCCCTCTCTCTGAAATAAATAAATAAAATAGTTTTTTTAAAAGATTTTATTTATTTGATGGAGAGAGAGACAGAGCACAAGCAGCACAGAGGCAGGCAGAAGGAGAGGGAGAAGCAGGCTCCCACTGAGCAGGGAGTCTTATGTGGGGCTCAATCCCAAGACCCTGGGATCATGACCTCAGCTGAAGCCAGACACTCAATCAATTGAGCCACCTAGGTGCCCCTCAATTAAATAAATAAATTAATTAAAAAAAAAAAGATAAGGCCTTCTTAGTGAGCTGGCATTTGGATAAAGACCTCAGTGTAGTACAGAGTGAGCATTGTGATCATTAGGGGAATAACATTATAGTCAGAGAAACAAGGTCTAAGCCCCAAGGCAGGGATTATGTTCCAGGAGAACCAAGAATGTCAGGTTGTTGGAATGGGGTAAATGGTGGGAGATAGGCTGACAGAGTATTGGAGGCTTGTGGGGCTTGTGGGCTATGTAGGGCTGTGTCAGGGTCTCTACATTTTTCTATATTGGACTTACAAAATTCAAAACTGATTAAGACATGCCTGTGTCCTGAGTATCCATAGTTCTTGTCAAAAACTGTAATAGATATGAACAGAATTCTATAGGATTTGAGAAAATGGAACAAAAATCCATTGGCAGAAATCAAAGGTGAAGTTTAAACTGGGTCGGTAAAAATGAATGGGTAGCAGGGACGAGCGGGTGGTTCAGTTGGTTAAGTGGCTGCCTTCGGCTCAGGTCACAATCCCAGGACCCCAGGATCGAGTCTCACATCAGGCTCCTTGCTCAGCAGGGAGCCTGCTTCTCCCTCTACCTACTCTGCCTGCCATTCCCCTCTGCTTGTGCACTCTCTCTCTGACAAATAAATAAAAGCTTTAAAAAAATGAATGGGTGGCAAGGGATTTCTTTTGGGGGGTGATGAAGATGTTTTAAAATTGATTATGGGGTCACCTAACTGGTTCAGTCAGTTAAACATCTGACTTGGTTTTGGCTCAGGTCATGATCTGAGTCGTGATATCAAACCTTACGACAGGCTCTGCGCTCAGCCCAGAGTCTGGTTGTCCCTTTCCCTCTGCTCCTTCCCCCTGCTTCTTGCTCTCTCTCTTTCTCTCTCTCTTAAATAAACAAATAAAATCTTAAAAAAGAAGAGATACTTTCTAAAAAATTTTTTTCTAAAATTGGTTATGATGATTGGTTGCATGTTTATTTGAATATACAGAAAATTATTGAATTGCACACTTTAAATGGCTGAATTGTATGGTACATGAAATACATCTCAATAAAGTTGTTAGAATTTATTTATTTATTTTTAAAGAATTTGTTTATTTACTTAGAGAAACCGTGAAAACAGGAGGAGGGGCAGAGGGAGAGAGAATCTCAAGTAGGCTTGGCGCTAAATGCAGAGCCTAACACAGGGCTTGATCTCATGCCCCTGAGATCAGACCTGAGCTGAAATCAAGAGTGGGAAGCTTAAATGACTGAGCCACCCAGGTGTATCAAAGTTGTTAGAGTTTTTAAAAAAATGAGTTCAAGGGATGCCTGGGTGGCTCAGTTGGTTAAGTAACTGCCTTTGGCTCAGGTAATGATCTCAGGGTCCTGGGGTCAAGCCCCATTTTGTGCTCCCTATTCAGCAGCGGGGGGGGGGGGTGGGATCTGCTTTTCTTTCTCCCTCTGTCCCTTCCCCTGCTGCTGCTGCTCTCTCTCTCTCTCTTTTTTTTTCAAAGATTTTATTTATCTGACTGAGAGAGACCACAATCAGGCAGAGAGGCAGGCAGAGAAAGAGGGGGAAGCAGGCTCCCTGCTGAGCAGAGAGCCCGATGCGGGACTCAATCTCAGGACCCTGAGACCATGACCTGAGCCGAAGGCAGACTCTTCACTGACTGAGCCACCCAGGGGTCCCTAGAATGGATATTATATGTTTCCAGGTACTGAGCTAGACCTTAGGTTTGCAAAGATTAAAACAATGTAGTCCATCATTCAAATCTCATAGATGAGTGGGGTGTGTGTTCCTGCAGGTTATGAAGGCAACATCATTTACTGAACAATATAAGTATTTCATCCCACTCTGAAATGTTACCTCTGACATACATTAAATATATACTTACATATAGCTGATTCTGGGCTTGCTATTCCATTGAATAGATATCTGTGATTATTCCAATTCAATTCTATGTTCTTTATATTATTTTTCTTGGACTATTTCTCTCTCTCTCTCTCTCTCTCTGGCTTAACAGCTTTATTTAAGTATAATTTACATGCCACATATTTCACTCGTTTTGAGCATATGATTCAATGATTGTTAGTAAGTTTACGAAACTGTAGAACCATCACCACAATCTGATTTTAGAATATTTCCATTACCCCTAAAAGAAACCTCATGCCCATTCCCACCCCCAGCCCCAGGCAACCACTAATCTACTCTCTGTCTCTATAAATTTGCCTTTCCTGGACATTTCATATAAATGAAATCATACAACATGTTGTCTTTTACATCTGGCTTTATTTTTTCTACTTCTTACTCTGTGGTGGGGCCTGACTTCTTTCAGTATTCTTTAATTTTAGGAAGTTTATTGGGCATTCTTATGGGTTTATTCTTCCCAGTGAACTGGAACAGAAGTCATGTTCACAACCCATTTTATAGATCAAAAGAGATCACTTTGCTAGGTCCCAACATAATCATTTATTTTGTCTCTGGCTAAGTTTTGACTCTAAAAGTCAGGTCCACCTTTGGGGCCCCTGGCTGGTTCCATTGGTAGAGCATGTGACTCTTGATCTTGGGTTGTGAGTTTGAGCCCCACACTGGGTGTAGACATTAGTTAAAAAATAAAATCTTAAAGGAAAATCAAATCCATCTTCAAAGGATAGAGGATAGTTTGATTTTTTAAAAAAAGATTCATTCGTTTGTTTATTTGAGAGAGAGAAAGCATGAGCTGAGGAGGGGCAGAGGGAGAGGGAGAGAGAATTCTCAAGCAAACTCTGCTGAGCACAGAGTCCAATACAGAGCCCAACATGGAACCTGTAACAGGGCTCAATCCCAGGACCCCAGGATCATGACCAGATCTGGAATCAAGAGTTGGATGCTTAACCCACTGAGCCACCAAGAAACCCCAAGTATAGTTTGATTTTTATGGGCTATGACACTAAAAAGATAGTTCCCAAAATTATCATGTGGAGTTAAACTATGGCTCAGAATAAATACATCATAAACTTTCAAGGTAACTGATGGAAGGTCACTTTGTGTCTGAGTTCCGGTTTGCTTCCTAAAAACAAAACAAATCTGTATCCTCAGCTGCGTGGCCAATCGCTCCTTCCTTCTGAACATCAGTTGTTGGCTTGTTTGTAATCTCTATAATGGGGACTGTACCACCTACATCTCGGAACCATGAATACCCACTTGCTTGACTGCCATTCTATCTTGATTGAGTCTAAGGTCAAAGTGACCTTCTATCTCAAATGGCACCTCCTCCAGGAAGACATCCTTGTCTACCCTGGATAAAATGGTCATTCCCAGATGTACCCCTGTCCTTCTCTAGTCCCTTCCCCTGCTTTATTCCACTCCGGGCACTTGGCTCATTGTAGGCATCCAATCAACATTTGTCGAATAAAGCAGTTATTTGGGGACTGGGCACCTGGGTGGCTCTGTTGGTTAAGCAACTGCCTTCAGCTCAGGCTATGATCCTGGAGTCCCAGGTTCGAGTTCTGCATCGGACTCCCTGCTCGGCAGGGAGTTTGCTTCTCCCTCTGACCTTCCCCCTCTTGCGCTCTCCCTCCATCTCTCTCATAAATAAATAAAATGTAAAAAAACAAAACAAAACAAAAAAACCCCACACCAGTTATTTGTGTTTTTCCATGCGAGAGGAATGGGGTGTGGTTTCTCACCGCTTCCTTTCCACTCTACTCTCCATCTCCTCAGTGGCGACCACCTCCTCACCATAATGACCCAGTGCCTCTTCCAAGCATTTTTTACCCTTATGTGTACATTGTTAATGAACAAAGTGTAAATTCTGAGAAAACAGGGCTCCTTGGTGGTGTTGCCTGCTTCCAAGCACAGTGTTCGACACACAGGAGGTACTGGACAATCATTTGCTAAGTGAATGAATGAATGAAGGGATGAGCGACTGGGAAGGCCCGAGCTGGGAAGCCGGCCTACAGGCCTTTGCAGTAATGCCCACTGCTCAGAACTCCATGGGATTTTTCCTCTTCTGAGCAGCTCCTACTTCACTGATACCACCTTTACTCTAAATGGTTCTGGAATTCCTCTGGAATAAATAGGTCTTAAACTTCAGAGCACTGGAGAATGACTGAGGGAAATCCCAGAATCCACCTTAAAGGTAATGAATTAGTGGGACTGTCCTGGGCTAATGGAATGTAGGTGTTCACAATCCATTCTGCATTCAGCAGTCAGACTTCTTAAAATATGTAAATCCAATTAGGTCACTCTTTTCCTGAAACCCATCAGTGGTTTTCTGGTATCCAAACTCCTCTTACCTCTAATATCTGCGTGATCCAGCTTGGGTTCACCTGCCACATCAAGGCACCTCTCAAGTTCTCTTGGCATCAAGGCATCACATTCTCTCTTGCCTTGGGGACTTTCTCTGAAGATCTAGTCCTTCTACCTGGAAACCTCTCTCCCTGTTCTGACTCCTATTTTCACCTTCAAGTTGTTCTTCCCTGGATGACTTCTTTTTCTTTAGACCTCAGCCTAGAAGCCTTCTTCTTGCAGAAAGCCTTCACGGGCCCCAATTTCATGAGGCTCCTTTGCTGGTCACACATTCCTGGCCATCACCAGAGTTGACTCAAGAGTATTGGCACTGTCTCTCTTGTACAACTGTGAGCTTGTTGAAGGCAGAAACATGGTCCTCAGAATCTAGTGCCGTGCCTGGCACATAATTGGTGGCAACTTGGGGAAGATAGCTCTTATTTGGAAGGCCAAACCCAAGTGTGTGTGTGTGCATACAAATGCTGAGAACCTACCCTGTGCCCAGTGTTACTCAGGACTAATCTTGCCCATCTTTTAAGACCCAGTCTCCCATTGTGTGACCTCCCTGATCCCATATCGCTTGGTGGTAATAAAAATGTTAGTGATTAAGGGGCACCTGGGTCACTCAGTCGGTTGAGTGTCAGACTCTTGGTTTTGGCTCAGGTCATGATCTTGGGGTCATGAGATGGAGCTCGTTGTGGGGCTCCAAGCTCAGCATAGAATCTGCTGGGGGATTTTCTCTCTCTATCTCCCCTTTACCCTTCCCTCCTGCTCCTGCTCACTCTCTCTCTAAAATAAATAAATGGAATCTTTAAAAAAATGATATTAAGGGGTCCCTGGGTGGCTCAGTCGGTTAAGCATCTGCCTTCGGATCCTGTCATGATCCCAGGGTCCTGGGATCAAAGCCCCACATCAGGCTCCCTGCTCAGGGTCACGCCTGCTTCTCCCTCTCCCTCTGCCCCTCCCTCGCCTCTCTCGCCCCTCTCTCATGCCAGCGCCCAGGCGCGAGACAACATCAGGGCACATTTTCACGGGGACGCGTCAGTGGGCAACCAGCTTTATGCCTTCATTGAAGTTCTATTCACAATGTGCTTTGACTCTATCTTACACAACAGCCACGTGAGACAGGAGTGAGAGGCTGGTTACTTGCTTGCAGCACATCAAAACTCAAGGTTTCAGGGCTCTCTGTGGAGCTTCACATTGAGTGTAAAGATCACTTAAATAAATAAACTTTAAAAATAATCAAGAAGTAAAAAAAAATAATCAAGAAGTATTAAGTACTGATAACGTCTTAGGCACTGCTTTGTGTGCTTGCTCTCCAAATGTTAACTCATTCAATCTTATTCCAACTCCAATGAGAAAAACCCTAGTGTCTCAGTTTTAGAGACAGGATAGTTGAGACACAGAGTGATCTATTTATTTATAAGGACTTATTGGGGTGCCAGGGTGGCTCAGTTGTTAAGCGTCTGCCTTCGGCTCAGGTCATGATCCCAGGACCCTGGGATTAGGCTCCCTGCTCAGTGGTAAGCCTGCTTCTCCCTTCTGTCTTTCCCCTGGCTTGTGTTCCCTCTCTCGCTGTCTCTCTGTCAAATAAATAAAATCTTAAAAAAAAAAAACAACTTTAAAAAAGACAATAATTGCATTTTTAAAAAAGATTTATTTATTTTTAAAGATTTATTTATTTATTGGAGAGAGAAAGAGAGCACAAATGGGAGGGGCAGAGGGAGAGGGAGAGAGAATCTCAAGCAGACTCTATGCTTGGCATGGAGCCTGATATGGAGCTTTATCTTACAACAGTGAGAATACAACCTGAGATGAAACCAAGAGTCGGATGCTTAACTGACTGTGCCACCTAGGTGCACCTGTTTATTTATTTTAGAGAGACAGAAAGAGAGAGAGAGAGACACAGAGAGAGCACCAGGCAGGGGTGGGGAGAAGGACAGGGAGAGAGAGAATTTCAAGCAGACTCCCCACCAAACACAGAGCCTGATACGGGGCTTGATCTCATGACCCTGAGATTACGACCATAACTGAAATCAAGAGTCAGATCCTTTACTCACTGAGCTCCCTCTCCCTGTGCCCATCTGAGATTTAAGAGGGGCTTCATCCTCCTATAAGGCTGAAACGGTACTTACCAATGGTGAGGCATTCGATTAGTCTTTGCTGTTTTCTAGGCACAAGGCTGGGCTCTGGGGACACCTGTGGTTCCTGTGTTGGTGGAGTTGACCCACTGGGGCAAAGACAGGCATTAGTACCTTGTTACCTAATTATAAGTTAGAGGGCTGCTCCAGGGGAAAGAAGTTCAGCCCCCTGATAGATAGTAACAGGGGTTTGGGAACTGGTCTCTTTCCTAAGTAACACTTCCTGGAAGGCCTGAAGGTTAGGAGAGTGGGGAGGAGCATCCCAAAGGCTGGGCAAAGGAGTTCGAATTGCTGTCAGGATAACAGAGGATGGGCCAGAGTGCCTGCTGCTTCAGGATGAGGACTGGAGAAACACCACAGGGCCACTGGCTGCCCAGCTGCTCTTCCCCTTGCCCCCCCCCCCCCCACTCCTTATCCAGTGAGCTCCCTTCCAGACTCCTCCTTCCTGGCACATGTCCCTGCTCAAGACTCTCCCACCCTGGATACTTACCCCAACAGTCCTTGCTTGTCCAAGGCACAATACTCTTTCCAGCATAGCTAAGCATAGTCTGATCAGTCATTCATTTATTCACGGCTTAAAAAAACATTTTTTTTTAAACAATTAAGCCACATAAAACTTGAATGCCACAAAGGAGCAACTGCTATCAATATTTAGACCTATACTCCTATGTTTTGTTAGAAATATATACGGGGGCACCTGGGTGACTCGGTGGGTTAAAGCCTCTGCCTTCAGCTCAGGTCATGATCTCAGGGTCCTGGGATCAGAGTCCCGCATCGGGCTCTCTGCTTGGCGGGGAGCCTGCTTCCCCCTCTCGCTCTGCCTGCCTCTCTGCCTACTTGTGATTTCTCTCTTTCTCTGTCAAATAAATAAATAAATCTTAAAAAAAGAAATACAGGGACGCCTGGGTGGCTCAGTTGGTTAAGCAGCTGCCTTCAGCTCAGGTCATGGTCCCGGGATCCTGGGATGGAGTCCCGCATTGGGCTCCTTGCTCGGCGGGGAGCCTGCTCCTCTCTGCCTCTGCCTGCCTCTCTGCCTGCTTGTGTTCTCTCTCTGTTAAAAATAAAACTAAAAAAAAATTAAAAAAAAGAAATACATATGATAATTATAATGATATATATGATATATAATTTCATAAAACAGGATACACTGTGCATAAATTGAGTTTTATAAAAACTTTATATCTGCACATTTTGCCACATTAAATACCTATATAATAACCTGAGATTCCATACCATGTATCAGAAATACTCAATTAAAAACCTACTATATGGGCGCCTGGGTGGCTCAGTCGTTGGGCGTCTGCCTTCAGCTCAGGTCATGATCCCAGGGCCCGGGACCGAGTCCTGCATCAGGCTCCCTGCTCAGCAGGGAGCCTGCTTCTCCCTCTGCCCCTCCCCACTGCTTGTGCTCCCTCTCTCTTGCTGTGTCTCTCTCTGTCAAATAAATAAATAAATACAATCTTTTTTTAAAAATAAAAACTTACTATACATTCTTTCTCAAATATTTTATTTATTTATTTATTTATTTATTTAAGATTTTATTTATTTATTTGAGAGAGAGAGAGTGAGTGAAAGAGAAAATGAGCAGGGGAAGCAGGAGAGCAAAGGGAAAAGAAGGCTCCCCACTAAGCAGTGAGCCCAATGTGAGGCTCGATCCCAGGACCCCAGGATCATGACCTGAGGTAAAGGCAGATGCTTAACCCACTGAGCTACCCAGGTGCCCTTCTTTCCCAAATATTTAGTGAGCACTTGTTGTATGGCATGACTTTGCTTGGAAATTTAGGTTGACTGCAAGATCCTACTATTATCATAGTAATGTTATTATAAATGGGGTGCTAGTGAATTTCCTTGGGGCTCAACATCTGGGCAGGTCTGGAATTGTTGACACAGGAAAAATTCCCAGAAGTAGGATTTCTAGATTCAAGAGGAGACTCTAAGGTCAAATTACCTCCAATTAGGTTTTACCAACTTACACTCACATCTACTTTCTGTCTTTAACTGCCTGATAATGTCCATTACTTTCTCTACTTCCTTCTTTCATTCTTAAACCCTTTGCAGAATGACTTTTGTTCCCCTTACTCCACTGAAATTGTTCTCACTGAGGTCATCAGATATCATCCAGAGTGTCAGTTTCAGTGATTGATCTATTTTCGGGCCTTATCTTCATTGACCTGTTTGGGCCATTTAATACCTCTGACCACTCTTCTCCTGAAATATTTACCATCCTTGGTCAGGTAAAGCAGGTCCAGTCTTACTAGCTTCATTTGACACCTAGGAACCCTAGGCCCGAAGAGGTGCCAGTCTATCAAAGAGGACATAGCATTGCACAGGGTTCAAATCTAGACCTCTTGACTCCCCATGGTCTTAAGCTGCTTTTTGAGTTTGATTTTTGGAATCCTTGGTGACGTTTGCAAATTCTCTAGAGTTAAGAGGGCCCCACAAGGAGAATTTTATCTGATTTCTTCTTTCTTCTCATAAGAAATTTCTATTTCATTTCATTCCTCCCTGCCCCGCCGCCACCCCCCCCCCCCCCCCGCTGCTAATCTAATCAATGTTCAAGGCCTTGGCTGCAGCAGGGTCCTAATGAGGATTCATTTGTGCTGTGGTGCAGAGGGGCCCCTAACTGGGCAGGTTTTCATCCCTGAGAGTTGAGGGTTAGAAAGAAATAAGCCCGTAGGACCTGCGGGGAGGATACGTGCCAAGTAGCCGGGAACCTGGCTTTGGGGCTAAGCAGCAACTTGCAGGGTCTTGGGCAAATGTATCATGGGCTTTTCTGGGTGACCCGGGCAGTTACTTCTCAGGCCAGGTATCCACATATGACATGGCTTTAACCCACCGAGCCACCCAGGCGCCCCTAAAAGCATTTTTCAATATTCGACCTCATTTGGGCCTTCCAGTTATCCAATCAAACTCTATCTCTGCAGATGGATATTTTAAATAATTTTATCGCAGTAGAGGCTTGAGGATCAGAGGGCAAGCACTTGGACTCGGGCCGCCAACTGGAGCCCGCCCTCCTGGGGAGCACCCAACTTCTCAGCAGGCCCGGAACCCCCAGACTCCACAACTCGTCGGCCCGCCGCGGTCTCAGCCTCGCGTCCCCACAGCCTCGCGTCCTCGCCTCTGCGTCTGGCCGCTCAGCGCCATCTTTGAGCCTGGCACTTAGTCGTACTCCCGCACTTCCTTCCCCCACCCCGGGGTAGCCGCGCATGCCCAAATGTGCCCCTACTGGGATGAAGTATCCAAAACTGGCCAGGCTTGTCTCATGCTGGCCAAAAATAATAATTTATCTCTTTCTCTCTTGTCTTGGAGGAGGCGGTCTGACCAATTCAAAAATGGTGGGGATAGCGTCAACTCCCCTGTCTCCCACTTTGGCAGGCGCTGGGGCGAGGGTCACGTCGGAGTGCGCAGGCGCGACAGGGCGGAGCTATTTCCATGGCAACCCGCGCGCGGCCCTGGCACCTCTGCCCGGCGGGAAGTGCGGGAGCTGAGGCGCTGGCGACAGGCGGGGCCGCGAGCGCCGAGGGGCCCGGGCGGCCTGGGCCGCTGCAGGACGAGACCCTGGGCGTGGCGTCTGTGCCCTCGCAGTGGAGGGGCGTTCAGGGCATCCGCCGGGAGACGGTGAGGGCGCGGGCCCGGCTCGGGGCGGGAGGGCGAGGGTCCGCGCGCGGTCTCGGGGCCGAGTTCTGGCGTGCCACCGGGTTTGTTTCGTGTTTTCACCCACAGACGCTACCCCGTGCGCTGTTCTCGTGCGTTTCCTCAGGCTCTGAGCAACCACAGAAGGGGTTTTGCCTTAAGACTTCTGTAGACCCCGTGTTTTGAAGGATTTTGTGTGAACCGCCGTTTTTAGGCATTTCAAACTAACTTTTCTTAAAAAAATAAAATAAAATAAAAAGACCAGATTGCATTTCGAGGTCGAGATACGCCGGGTTTCTAGGAGCGTCATCGAAAGCGCACACGGCGAGGGTTTGTGAGGAAGTGAGGCGCAGGGCTCCCGGGGCGCCAGGTCTTCTCAGGGGCCCTTGTGCAGACTTTGAGCGCCTGCTGTGTGCCCCGAGCTGTTCCCTCCTGGAGCCGACCTGGGGCCGTTTTCAGGGCTCGGGCAACAAGGCATCTTACGTAGTAAGTAACTTCTGCCGTGTGTTGGTTAGGAGGTGAGTAGTGCCCTGGATGAAAGCACAAGAAGGGTGAGGGATTGGAGGGACTGGGTTGGAGAGTGAGGGGATCAGCGGGCCTCATTGAGAAGGTGACATTAGAGGAGTGAGAGAGAGGCAGCCAGCTGGGTACCTGCGGTGAAGCAACCAGGCAGCGCAAACTGCAGGTGCAAAGGCCCAGTGGTTGGAGCAGATCTTGCGTGTTTGAGGTCGGAGCCGGGCTGGCGTGAAATGACAGAAGGGGAAATGGCCCCAGTTGAAGTCACAGAGTGGGTAAGCCGAGGCAGGTCAAGTAGGGTCTTGCAGATCATTGTAAGGATGTTGGCTTTTCCTCGGTGAAAATAGGAGGTGCTTTAGGGTGCTGCACATTTACCAGAAGAGAAAACTTAGTTTGCCACGGGTGTGGCCAAACCTGCAGAGCTTAGGTCCTCACCAACACCAGTGAGCTTTCCATGAAGCCTTACTCTGGAAGACAGATTTCTTGCCTCTGGCCAACAGTCTGCAAGCAGGTCTCAAGCCAGGATTTGATGTGGCTTCAAAGCACTCCCCACTTCAACATACTGCCGCGAAAGGGTTCTAGTGCAAAGCCAAGTGGATATTTTAGTTAAATCTGTTCATTCTTATCACAGGTATATGTATGATTCACATTTACTGGCCTTTAAGAACACTTGAAATAGTTCTTGTTTGCCAAAGACCCAGATTCTAGAAGACTTTAGGTTGGAAACCACTGATTCAGTCCAACTTTTTTCTTCTTACAGAGAATGAAATGGAGGCAGGTTCATTTTCTTGTGACTATAGTTTTAATCTGTAGGATTCTAAGAACAAATCTGAACACTTAAAGTGTAAAAGCTTTCATCTGTGAGGGTGGTTTTCTTGGACTAGCATCTCCTATCTTATTGAAGATTTTTGATTAAGTCATAAGAATGTTGTAGGGGCCGGAAGAAATAGGTAAATTGCTTTTTCCAAATTAACTTTATTTTTCTTTATAGAAGTTAATGTGTCCAAAATGTAGAAAAAAAACTGGATACGAAAAAAAAAAAGGAAATAAAAATTACTCCATTCCTCAGGTATTTGATTTGTACTTGTCACAACTGTGTGGTCTGTTTTGCCCTTTTTTTTTTTTTTTTAAAGATTTATTTATTTATTTATTAGAGAGCGAGAGACTGAGAATGAGAGGGGAGAAAGTCAGAGGGAGAAGCAGACTTCCCACAGAGCCGGGAGTCCGATATGGGACTCGATCCCGGGACTCCGGGATCATGACCTGAGCCAAAGGCAGTTGCTCAACCAACTGAGCCACCCAGGTGCCCTGTTTTGCCCTTTTTAAAAAAGATTTTATTTACTTATTTGACAGAGAGAGAGATCAAAAGCAGGCAGAGAAGCAGGCAGAGAGAGAGGGGGAAGCAGGCTCCCTGCTGAGCAGATAGCCTGATGTGGTGCTCAACCCCAGGACCCCAAGATCATGACCTGAGCCGAAGGCAGAGGCTTCAACCCACTGAGCCACCCAGTGTCCCATTTTTGCCCTTTTTTAAAAAATAAAAATGGAATCATACTGTGCACAACATTTTGTAGACCTTGGTTTTTCACTTAATACATCCACAACAAATTTTCACATTTAAAACTTTTTTTATAATTTCATTTTATTTAACCAGTCTCTTGATGGCAGCTTCCAATTTATCTTTTTTTTAAAGATTTTATTTATTTATTTGATGCAGAGAGAAAGATCACAAGTAGGCAGAGAGGCAGGCAGAGAGAGGGGCAAGCAGGCTCCCTGCTGAGCAGAGAGCCTGATGCAGGGCTTGATCCCAGGACCCTGAGATCATGACCTGAGCCGAAGGCAGAGGCTTTAACCTACTGAGCCCCCCAGGAGCCCCCCAATTTATCTTTTAACAATAAACCACACGATGAGTGTTTTAGCTAATTTTTATTTATTAAAACAATTTTAAACTAATTTTTAAATACGGTTTCTTTTTTTTTTTTTTAAAGATTTTATTTATTTATTTATTAGGAAAGAGAGAGAGTGAGAGAGAGAAGGTCAGAGAAGCGGACTCCCCATGGAGCTGGGAGCCCGATGTGGGACTCGATCCTGGGACTCCGGGATCATGACCTGAGCCGAAGGCAGTCGCTCAACCAACTGCGCCACCCAGGGGCCCAAAATACGGTTTCTTAATTTTTTTAAAAAGTCTTTTGGAAAAGTTGAACATTGGTCTCTGCTTGGCCCATGTAGTGGTGCAATATTCGAATGTACGTCCACGTTCCATTGATTAATTTATTTTTTTCTTTAAAAAAATTTTTAAGGGGCACCTGGGTGGCTCAGTGGTTAAAGCCTCTGCTTTTGACTCGGGTCATGATCTCAGGGTCCCGGGATTGAGCCCCACATAGGGCTCTCTGCTCAGCAGGGAGCCTGTTTTCCTCTCTCTCTCTCTCTGCCTGCCTCTCTGCCTACTTGTGATCTCTCTTTCTCTGTCAAATAAATAAATAAAAATCCTAAAAAAAATTTTTTTTAAAGATTTATTTATTCTAGAGAGAGCGTTGTGGGGGAGAGGGAGAGAGAATCTCCAGTACTGAGTGTGGGGCCTGACCCCACAGCCCTGAGGTCATGACCTGAGTGGAAACCAAGAGTCAGACACTGAACCAACTAAGCCACACATACACCCCTTTAAAGGTTTTTTTTTTTTAAAGATTTTACTCTTGGGGCACTTGAGTGGTTCAGTGGGTTAAAGGATCTGCCTTCAGCTCAGGTCATGATCTCAGGGTCCTGGGATTAAGCCCCTCACTGGGCTCTCTGCTCAGCGGGGAGCCTGCTTCCCCCCCCCACCCCCGCCACCTGCCTCTCTGCCTACTTATGATCTCTCTCTCTCTCTGTTAAATAAATAAATAAATAAATAAAATCTTAAAAAAATATTTTACTTGGGCGCCTGGGTGGCTCAGTTGGTTGAACGACTGCCTTCGGCTCAGGTCATGATCCTTGAGTTCTGGGATCGGGTCCCACATCGGGCTCCCAGCTCCATGGGGAGTCTGCTCCTTCCTCTAACCTTCTCTCCTCTCATGCTCTCTCTCACTTTCTCTGTCTCACAGGTGAATAAATAAAATCTTTAAAAAAAAAATATTTTACTCTTGGGGCACCTGGGTGGCTCGGTGGGTTGGGCCTCTGCCTTCGGCTCGGGTCGTGATCTCAGGTCCTGGGATCGAGCCCCACATCGGGCTTTCTGCTCAGCGGGGAGCCTGCTTCCCCCTCTCTCTGCCTGCCTCTCTGCCTACTTGTGATCTCTGTCTGTCAAGTAAATAAATAAAATCTTCAAAAAAAAAAATTTACTCTTTGAGTAATCTCTACCCTCAGCGTGGGGCTCAAACTCATGAACCAGGTGCCCCTTTTCTGTTTTAATATTAATGGTCTTTGGCCTGGCTTGAGTTTTCTTGTCATATCCCAGTATGTTCACAGAGGGACAATGTCCTGGACTTTGGTTTGAGACTGGAGTGCACACATTCTTTAGGGCTTTGGGCCAGTCACATGACCTCTTCTTCTGCAGAGTGGGTCTTTATGAGAATACTTCCTGAGGGGTGAAATGAGATTGAGGATAAGAAAGCAGTTTGAAAGCCTGGGGCTGCCCAGGTGGACGGTATGGGAGCGTCAGGCTCCTGTCCAGCTGCCCGAGATGATGGAGGATGTGTGATTAGCCCTCCGCGCTCATCCGCTGTTTCTCAAACTTGTCTGACACTGGAATGTCCTGGAGACTCTTGAAAAATATGGATGTCTGGGTCCTACCTTCAGTGATTCCGGCTTAATTGGTATGTGGTGTGACAAGGGAATCTGGCTTTATTAAAGCTTCCTAGGCCGTTCTAATGGGTAGCAAAATTTGAGACCGTTAATTGAATGCATCCTACTATCCACCAGCATTACCTTTCTGAAGTCCTCTTCTGATCCTAGGAAAATATGGGGTGTGTTTGTTTCCTTTTTTAAAAAATTGTGGTGGGGCACATGGCTGGCTCAGCAGTAGAGCATCTGACTCTTGTTCTCAGGGTGGTGAGTTCGAACTCCACGTTGGGCATAGAGATTATTTAAAGATAAATAGAATTGTGGTAAGAGACACATAACAGAAATTTTACTGTTTTTAAGTGTACAGTTGAGTGGTGTCAAGTTCATTCACACGGTGCCAATAATCACCCCTATCTAGTTCCAGAACTTTTTCATCTTTGGGATGCATTTTGGACATTCAGATCTGTCTTCCTTGAACTGCGAGCTCCCAGAGGACAGGGAGTTAGTCTGGTACTTGTGCACCTCCCGAAGGCACCCTGGAAATACTGGATTGAATAATTTTCCTGTGTGCTGTCATCCCACACATCCCACTTCTCTCCTCTCCTGCTTTGAATTAAATTAGCTGCCTTCCCTGAGGGCTCTACCTCCTTCCCTGATGGGCTGCTGCTTGGTGGCTTCTGTAGCGAATGTCACCCCCTGCTGGAAGGTGTTTGTTTTTAACCCGGGGTCTGGCCTCTTAACTGATTTTTAAGGAGAATTCAATCTGTGGTTCTGTATCTTTGAGTTTGCGAAACAGTGTCGATGCTAGATTTTTTTGTTGTTGTTCAAAGAGCATGAGAAGAGATTAAGAGGCTACGACGACACCAGGGTAGTCTGCGATAACTGCCGCTCAAAGGTGGCCTAGCACCTCAGCGGTGCCCTCCACCCGTGGCTGGCTCCCAGCTCCACGTCGTCCTTCGAATAGCTCTTTGTCGCCCTGATAGACTCGAGAGGGAAGTCCACCTGAACAGGAGGTGGAACCTGGGACCTTGATGTCGCTTCCAGGCTCAGTTACTCCACCCTCGCAGAGGCCTCCTGGGACGATTGTCCATCCTGCCCCATGAAACCCTCCCAGCTCGGATTCGCACCCAAGACATTCCCGCCGCACCTTGTCTGCCCATTAGCGATGAATTGCGCCTCACACCTGGGTCAGACCACGGTGGGGCCCTGGTGTGGCCTTTGCAGCATGTGCGCGGAGAGCCGCTGACCCGGGCCTGAGGCCTCTCTGCCGCCATCACACCCGCCTTCTCCTCAGGTGTGCAGGATCCGATGGGGAGGGAGGAGGAAGAAGGGAGGCCTTTGGGCTGACAGCAACCTGAGGAAACAGTGACTCTGGGGAGGACAAGTGGAAGTGGGCCTGCTGGAAATGACGAGGTGACAGTGACAAGCCACTCCCCCCAGCAGGTACCCAGCGTCGTCCCTCAGGTGGGCTTGACAGCATTCCTCAGCCTCTGGGGCTGAGCCAGGTGAAGCCCCCGACCCCAGAGTAGTGGAGGTAGAAGGGGGGGAAATGAGCACAGTCTGTAGCGGGGCGGCGGGGTTGGGGGGGGAAGGTGATGGACCTTGGGCTGTGGCCATGGGAAGCATACAAAGGGGTGAGGCCCCCATGTGGGCTCTGAGTAACAGCCCCCCCCCCCACGGCATCCACATCATGGGGGGGGGGGGGCTTGTTAGCACAGTACACTCAGCCCCGCTCCAGGAGGCGGCAGCTTGTGTTTTAGCAAGCTTCCAGGTGATTGTGGGGTCTGCCCATTGAGAATGCAGGTCTAGAATGGTCTTTGAGGTCCCTTTCCACTCTGGAGTCAGATGTGCTGGCTCAGGCTGGTTGGGAGGATGAAGTGAGAAGCAGTGTGCTTCTGATATTTGCTGGTGATGGTTACTACCCAGGGGCTTGGCCTCTCACTGCATTGTCCCAGACTTCAAACACACATTCTTTCTATGGTGATGTATTTCCTCAATTAGGGGACACACCACTACCCCCAGCCTTTTTAACAGCTCGTAAAATTCGGTGTGTCTCACAAATGACCTGTGTATTTAATATAGTTTCCCCCTAAAGAACTATTAAATAATTGGAATGTTTCATAATCAATACATCCTAGAGTCAAGGGGATTTAGAATATATATATTTTGTCTCTTTTTTTCCTAGAGAGGAAGAGAGGAGGGGGAGTGGCAGAAGAAGAGAGAGAATCTGAAGCATCCTCCATGCCTGGCATGGAGCTAGGTGGGGGGCTTTGATTTCACAACCCTGAGATCATAACCTGAGCTGAAATCAAGAGTCAGATGCTTAACCAACTGAGCCACCCAGGTGCCCCATATCTATCTATCTCTACACCCAACGTGGGGCTTGACCTCATGACCCTGAGATCAAGAGTCATGTGCTCTACTGACTGAGCCAGCCAGGTGCCCCTAGAATGTGTATTTTTTTAAAAGAGTTTTTGTTTATTTATTTGAGAGACAGAGAAAGTGAGAGAGACCATGAGAGGAGAGAAGGTTAGAGGAAGAAGCAGACTCCCCGTGGAGCTGGGAGCCCGATGTGGGACTCGATCCTGGAACTCAAGGATCATGACCTGAGCCGAAGGCAGTTGCTCTACCAATTGAGCCACCCAGGCGCCCTAGAATGTGTATTTTTTTTTAAAGATTTTATTTATTTTATTTTAACAGAGAGAGAACACAAGCAGGCAGAGAGGCAGGCAGAGGCAGAGAGAGAAGCAGGCTCCCTGCCGAGCAAGGAGCCCGATGTGGGACTCGATCCCAGGACACTGGGACCATGATCCGAGCCGAAGGCAGCTGCCCAACCAACTGAGCCACCCAGGCGTCCCTAGAATGTGTATTTTTAATAAGAAAATGATTATTCTACTCATGACTTTGAAGTTGGCCTGCCCCATATTGATATCCCTTTGGATGGATTTCTCTAGCTGGCCAGTTTCTGAATGACTGAGTCACACATCGGCACAGTTACACGGGCACTGGTCAGTCTTTGACCCTGACAAGGCAGGGCAGAGCCCAGGATTCTGTCAACATACCCCTCACAGCCTGGGGTGGGAGCCGGTCATCAGACCCAGTGGGGCTATTTTCTCTGTCATGATGAGTGTTCCTGAAATTGATTGGCCAGTTCTAAATGCCAGCCAGAGACCCCTTATTTCAGAAATGAGGCCTTGAGGAGTGTCCGTCTGGGGGTCAGGGAGCCTTCCTAGGGGTTAGTCTGATAGCAAGTGACAGAAACTGACCCAGACCAGGCACTTCTGTTCAGGATGCCAGGGGTCTCCTGGGTCTCTGCATGGAGGTGCAGCTGGTCCTGAGGAATCTAGGAGGCTCCACCTCTCAGCTCTGCTGTTGCCATGCATCCCTGGAGGCCTGTCTCTTCTTGTCTCCTGGTCGCATTGTGGCACTGGCTGAGTGTCTGGGCCCAGAGTTTCCAAGTTTCATTTCCAGGCCTGTGCTTGTCTAACTTGTGAAATCTTTGTCTCTGTCATGAGTTTCCCTGAGAGAGCTTGATTGGCCCAGTCTAGAGTAGTATCCACTTCCCATCCGGTCAGAAGCTGCAGTCCTGGTGTTGGGGGCACGTTTTGTGGCTTGGGTGGGAGTCCTGGCATTCTGGGTATCTGCAGGCTCTCTTGGGGCAGGAGAGCTGGGCTCTCATCCTGGGCTCTGCTCCCTGAGTCTCATTGCCGCCTTCTCCGCTGGAGGTGGCCAGGGCTTCAAACTCCAGAGCATGGAGCCTGGTGATCTTGGTTTGGGAATTGTTGTTTCCCTGGGCCACACCTCCCATGCGATTAAGGTTTGGCCCCAGCTCCTCCCCCCACCTCCGCATTGCCCCTGCAGCACCTGTGCCTCGGAGGTGTGGGAGGAGGTGTGGGAGGCGAACTGCAGCCCAGCATCCCTAACACTCCCCTTCCCGGCGCTGCCGATGCCCAGGAAGCATGGATTCGGCCCTGACTTCTTCCCTGACATCTCAGATAGGAGCCTCAGCGCAGCCACACACTGCCCGGCACAGAAGGCACCAGTATATATGGGGTAGCCTTGAGCGAGCCCTTCTTTTCTGGAGGTTTGGGGATCCATCCCCAGATGATCTAGGTCTGGTCAGGGTCAGACCAGATACTTGGATCTTGAACCATGGGAACCTACTTTGGAGTCCCTGATGGAAAAGAGAGTAGTGGCGGTTTCCTTCCAGTTCCCAGGAAAAAAAAATTGCAGGTACATTATCATTGGTTTTTTTAAGTTTTTTTTTTCCCTAAATTTTCCCCTAGTGTTTTGACATTTGTTGTTTGCCAGAATAAGCAAGCAGCAAAGAAATATTAATAGAGATAGCTGGGAAGGTGACAGCTCTGTGTCTCTTGTGGACATTTTGTCTTATGTTAAGACACTGGGGTAACATTCTTTTAGAAACATTTTTCTGCATTCATCTGATGTGCTCAGTGGCCAGGACGTTGAACTGTTTGGGTGAGAACACCCTGGGTCACAGCTTGGTGTCCCAGGTCAGACTACCTAGATTCAAGCTCCACTGCGCTCACCTCTGTGCTGTGTGACCTTGGGTGAGTAACTTCTCTGTGCCTCAGTGCCAACAGTAGTAATGCACAAAGAGGATTTTCTTCGTAGGGTGGTTGTGAGCGTGAATAAGATATGGGTGGAGCTTTGGGGACACTGCCTGAGTGAGCACTTAGTGACCGACCCTCTTGCCATCATTGTGGCTTCTGGAACTTTGATTTTCTCCCACAGTCTCTTTAGAATTTGGCTCAGCCTGTATACTTTCTGATTCCTGTGCCCAGCCATGAATTCCTCAATGTGTACACCCCACTGGTACCGGGGGCCAGTGCTGAGGCCTCCAGTGCTGTGGTTTCGGGTCGTGTCTCTGTTGGATGCCAGAGCCCCGTGCCTTGTGACCGCTCTCAGGAATCCTCGACGCCTCATGCAGACGCCGGGGAGGCATCTCAGTCTAGAGGAGGCCCAACAGAACTGCTCCTGTGTTCTCTTCTCCCGGAATCTGCTGTCACATTCACTAGTTGTCACACCCGGTCTCTGCTCCTCACTTCTCCCTGAGCAGCCAGAGAGGCATGGCCCTGCTTACGGCCACCCTGGGGCTCACACCTACAGGGAAAGCCCCACTTGTCCTGGCTCTCAGACGCCTCCTGGCCTTGCCCTTGCTCGAGTGCTGCCTTCCTCACCCACTGTGGCCGGGCGTGCCGCCAGCTCTCCAGTCTCTGAACGTGGGGCCTATTCTACCGGCAGGTTTTGCTCTCGCCTCCCTGCTGCCCTCCATCCCTGTCCAGGTCCCTCTCCTGCCACTCTCTGCTTGTCCTTCACACCTCAGCTCAAGTGCCATGTCCCCAGAGGCCACCCCAGCTGTTTCCTTCTCTCCCACACCTCTGCTGTACGTAGCATCATAGATAGTTGATGGGTTTTCTTGTTTGTGTAGCTCCAATCCCTGTAGAAGCTCCTTAGGCACAGGAATCTTGCACATTTTGTTTGCTGCTGTATCAGGAGTACCCAGACAGTGCCTAGCAAGTGGACGCTCAGTAAATTGTGTGTGTGCGTATAGGATAATGGAGATATAGATAAATAACATGTAATATACTATATGTTACATATAGTATATATGACAATACAGTGTCATGGGGGTTGTGTGTGTGTGTAGTATATGGTATAAATGGGCTTATGTCGTGTGCCAAATACTGTGCAAGGAGCTGGGGATATAAAGAGATCAGAAGGGTTCTGAAGCTGGAGGAACTTACAGTTTAACTGGAAGTAGATAGAGAATTTTGTGAAATGTGAAGGGGAGCGTGGAGACAGGTATTTGATGTTCTAGCAAGAGCTGCCCCTGTGTGGGGCCAGCTCCCTTCCTTTAGGCTCACTAGTGCTGGCCTGGTGTGCAGCGCTGTCCCCCAGGCCTGAGCGGTGGGCAAAGGGGTCTGGGCCTCGTCATTGCCCTGTGTGTTCGGGTGCCTGGTGAGGGGCCCTGTGAGCAGAGCCTTTTGTAAGACCATGATGTGTGATAGATGGCCCCTCACTTAGTAAATGGTGGGTCATATCCGTGTAAGAAAGAGGCTCATCTGTCGTCTGTCCCTGTGCCCAGCTAAACAGGGGACAAGGGATTGGAGGCAGATGGCAGGGTGGAGAAAAGGGGCAGCTGGGAGAACCCTGCCTTCCACCAACTAGCTCATCACAGACACACTCAGTTCCTTTGATGACAGGAGGCACCTTGGACAGTGCCTGCTAAGGGAGAGAGAAGCCGTGGGACATTCTGCTGGTGGCCAAGTTTGACGTGCTGGCTTAGATGACCACTGTTGGCTCTGATATGACATGATTACTGTCAGGTTCTTCAAAAGGGCACTCCTAAAAAAAAAAAAAAAAAAAAAGATATTCCTGGATCCACCTCAAATAGTGTCATAGTGTCACCGAAGGTCCTGGGTCAGGCTCTTATTGGGTCATGTTGGCTGCCCCTGGACCTCTCACTGTGACCCAGGGCTCATAGGAAGGTTGAGGGGTCATCTCCACCCACAGCACGTGGACAGGCTCGTCCTTTGGAAGATGGGCCAAGAGGAAAGGGACAGACTGGGGCAGACAGGGTGACCGGAGGCCCAGAGGCCTGAGGTTAAGCGGCAGCATGGGAAGGGAGTGCGGGGGCAGGGGAGGCTGGGTGTTGACCGCTGGGCTGTGATCTTCTGCAGAAAAGTTGCCAGACAGCGAACATTGCCACCGCCGAGAAGGCTGCCCAGACCCGGAAGCATGTGGATGCCGAGGTGCAGACAGAGGCCCCTGTGCGGGTCAGCGCGCCGTCCGTGGCCCTGCACGATGACGCCCGGCTCGCAGCCTTTCTTCGGAGGGTGGAGGCCATGGTTATTCGAGAGCTGAACAAGAACTGGCAGAGCCATGCTTTTGACGGCTTCGAGGTGAACTGGACTGAGCAGCAGCCAACGGTAGGGAACCGGCCGGCGCAGCCCGGGACGCCCCCTCCTCGGCCGCAGCTCGAGCCTCGGCCCTGTTTTCAGTCCTCCTTTTACGCCGCCCAGATACCGATAATAGTAGTAATACTAACAGCGTTCACCGAGCTCTAACATTCTGCCAGGTGTATAATTTTATAAGAATAAGTCATCAGGGGCCCCTGGGTGGCTCAGTCGGTTAAGTGTCTGCCTTCAGCTCGGGTCATGATCTCGGGGTCCTGGGATCGAGCCCTGCGTCAGGCTCCCTGCTCAGCGAGGAGCCTGCTTCTCCCTTTCCTTCTGCCCCTCCCCCCTACTTGTGCGCACACACTCTCTCTCTCTCTCACCCTCTATCTCAATAAATAAAATCTTCAAAAAAAAAAAGCGACGTGTGGGTGGTTCAGTCGGTTAAGCATCTGCCTTTGGCTTCAGTCATGATCCCAGAATCCTGGGATCGCTCCCCACATCAGGCTCTTTTCTCAGTGAGGAGCATGCTTCTCCTTCTGCCTGCCATTCCCTCTGCTTGTGCTCTCTCTTTCTGACAGATAAATAAAATCTGTAAAAGAGAAAAAAAGAAAAAAGGACTTCCCTGCTGTCAAGAAGTAGGTGCGTCGTGACCTCCATTTACAGCTGGGAGGTACTGGGAGCTACAGGTGGGAGACTCCAAGCTGAAGCGACTTTTCCAGGATGACACGGAGCTAGTTAGCAACAGACGCAGGGTTTGAGCTCAGGGACTCTGGACCGACTTCTCCACACTGCTTGGCTGGCAGCACACAGTGAGGGGTCTCTGTGCCACCTCATTCAGCTTGACTGCGTGAGGCAGTACTGGGATGATTGCCATTTTATACAGGAGGCCCAGAGAGGCTAAATGACTTGTCTGCGGTCACACAGCTTCGCGGGCAACGCTGGGATGTGAGCCCTGGTCTGGTTTCACTACTGTGCTCTAGTGACTTCAGTGTCTCCAAGGCTCAGTTCAGAGGGGTCACCCTGTATATTCAGGTGGCCAGCTGCACAGACAGCCCAGCCTTTGAGATGAGGGAGCCTCTGGATGAATGGGAGGGGCGTGGCTCCGTGCTGGGCCTCAGCCCTCCCTGTGGACAGACCGCTTGCTCAGTGCTGCATGCCCTCGACTGACCGACCAACCGCAGAACCTTGGAGTTCTGGGCCAAACTTTTTTTATATGATGCTTTCTACCTTGGGAAACATATGAATAACTATGTATACAGAGGTCATAAGCACTGCTGTAGCCGCTCCTCCTTCTCCTCTGCCTGCTTCCCACCAAGTCAGTAGAAGGCAAGGGAGAGTCGATTTGTTTGAGGAAAATCCTCAAAATCACCCTGAAGAGCAGTTGCTGAGGCCACACCCCAGTGGGCAGCCCCGAATCTTAGTAAGCTGGGCACAGGAACACGTTCTTCTCTAGCCATTGTCGATGCTCACCCCTCCCCCAATTTTACAGTTGCATTTAGAGCATTTATACTTTTGTTCTTTATTAATAGTGCTTTCCCCCCATTTCTATGGATTAATTTCGTCCAAGTGTCTATTATTTTCTCCCCTTTAGAATATACCTGTTTTCTGACTTCAGAAACAATATGCATTCATTGTAACAAATCCAGGCATTACAGAAACACAGAGCGTATACTATGTAGACAGCGGGAGGAAACACCTGTTCCTAGGCCTTTAGCTCCTCCCTGTGCTACACTAACACACAGCGTTGTGACTAGTGTTGTCATTAAGAAGGTTTCTGTTTTAAAGGATTTTATTTATTATTTATTTGACAGAGCACAAGCAAGGGGAGTGGCAGAGGGAGAGGGAGAAGCAGGCTCCCTGCTGAGCAGGGAGCCGGATGCGGGGCTCAATCGCAGAACCCTGGGATCATGACCTGAACTGAAGGCAGATGCTTAATGACTGAGCCACCCACCCTGGGACCCAGAGCCACCCACCCTGGGCACCCAGGTGCCCCCCTCCCAGAACATTTTAAACAAAAAATGGAAAGCACTGTACATTTTCTTTGACTTTCTCACTTGCCAGGGCTCTCCGTGTCAGTTCCTGTAAAGGTGCCCCAGGCTGTGTGCCACCGCACAGACATGCTGTCCTTTTTCTGAATCCCCTGTGGGACTTGGTCTCCTCCAGAAATGTGCAGACAGACAGGTGGTAGATTGAGCCTGAGTGGCGGTGGGGGCGTTGCCCCGATGGCCTCGTGTCTTAGCGGTTCCCGGAATGCTGGGCAGAGGAGAACTTTCCAAGTTTGCTGTTAGATTAACAATGTCAGCAAATCTCTTCTCTCTCACTTCTTTTTTTGCATCAGCTTTTTGTTGATTTCCTCATAGTGGAATTATGATTTTGGCTGATACGGGGTTTTTCGGTCTGTCCTACTGTCAAGGTGTTGGCCTTGACATTTCGTCGCTCTCCTTGGCACTGTCGTAGCCACTTTGGAAAGGCTGGGATGCCGCGCTCAGAGAAAACCCTGATTTCGGATTTCCAAAAACAATGTGACAACCTTGGGGAACACTTAGAAATCAGGGATAAGAGACAGGGGCTCCCAGGGGAACTTGTGATCTCCTGGCCCTGTTGTTTCCTTCCTCTGGTTTCGCACACGTGTGTGGACAGCTGTGCGTCACTGTAACTGATCTCAGGGTCTTTTCTGGTTGGGAACAAAGCCCGTTCTGTGTTGTCAGGTGACTGCAGAGACTTTGCGCCTGTCCTTTTATTTTTTTTCCAAAGATTTTATTTATTTATTTGATAGAGAGGAGAGAGATCACAAGTAGGCAAAGAGGCAGGCAGAGCAAAGGGGGAAACAGGCTCCTTGCTGAGCAGAGAGCCCGATGCGGGACTCGATCCCAGGACCCTGAGATCATGACCTGAGCTGAAGGCAGAGGCTTTAACCCACTGAGCCACCCCCGCGTCGCTAGCGCACCTGTCCTTTTAAAATCACCGAATGTTTCATCCACACACTGTATTTTTGTTGGGCCAGGTTTCTCAAGGTGTGTTCTCCAAGCAGGTCTGGTCACCCTTTGTGCTGTTCTGCGTCCGCCATGGTGACACTGTGGGGTGGCCCGTCGTCCCTGGGTTCTCCCACTTTGTAGTCTCATCTTCAGATTTCAGTGTACTGCTTGTTGCAGTTATAAGTAGTGTTATGACAGATTATATGGTTTATTTCTAATGTAAACTTCAGTTGAATGTGACATAAAAACACATACAAACTGCCACTTCAGGCCTGTGGCTTTTCAAAGTGCAAACTCTTGTGGAACCAGAGCCCAGATCAGGAAACTGAATGTGGTGAGACCCCAGAGGTTTTCTTGAGTTCCCTCCACCTCCTACCCCACTGCACAGCTTTTCTTTTTTTTTTTAGTTTATTTTTAATTAATCTCTACACCTGATGTGGGACTCGAACTCATAAGCGTGAAACCAAGAGTTGCATGCTCTGCTGTCTGAGTCACCCAAGCACCCCTATATGGCTTGGTTTTAAATAACAGATTTATTGAAATATCATTAATATCCCATATAATTCACCCATTTAAAGTGTACAATTTAAGGGCATCTGGTTAAGGTGGTTAAGCCTCTGGCTTCAGCTCAGGTCATGATCTTTGGGTCCTGGGTTTGAGCTCCATGTTGGGCTCCCTGCTCAGCGGGGAGTCTGTTTCTCCCTCTCCCTCTGCCACTCCCTGTGCTTGTGCTCTCTTACTCTCTCTGTCAAATAAATAGATAAAATCCTTAACAAAAAATAGTGCAAAAATAGTTCAGTAAGTTTTTATGTTCCTAGAGGTGTATGACACTGGCACAATTTTATTTTTATTTTTTATTTTTTTAAAGAGTTTTTTTATTTATTTGTCAGAGAGAGAGCGAGAGCGAGAGAGAGAGAGAGAGAGAGAGAGAACACAAGCAGGCAGAGTGGCAGGCAGAGGCAGAGGGAGGAGCAGGCTCCTTGCTGAGCAAGGAGCCCGATGTGAGACTTGATCCCAGGACCCTGGGATCATGATCTGAGTTAAAGGCAGCTGCTTAACCAACTAAGCCACCCAGGTGTCCCTATTTTTATTTTTAAAAGATCTTATTTATTTGAGATAGAGGGAGAGTGTGAGAGAGAGAGAGAGAGCGCACGAGCGAGCATAATCAGGGAGAGCAGCAAGCAGAGGGAGAAGCAGACTTCCCGCCAAACAGGGAGCCTGATTCGGGGCTCGATCCCAGGACTCCGGGATCATGACCTGAGCCGAGGGCAGATGCTCAACCGACCGAGCCACTCAGGCGCCAACATTGGTACAATTTTAGAACATTTTCATTACCCTCAAAAAGAAACCCCATACCCACTAGCAGTCACTCCTCATTTCCCCCCAAATCCCTGGCAGCCACTTTTCTTTCTGTCTATACGTTGTCCGTGGTGGACATTTCACACAGATGGGATCCCGCATGAAGCGGGATGACTGGCTTCTTCCACATGGCAGGATGTCGGCGAGGCTGGCTGTGGCGTGTGCCAGCGCTTCTTTCCTTCCTGTGGCTCGGTAGTCCTTCCTGCACTGGAGGGGTGTCCCCCATCTATCAGTTGGTGGGGATCTTGAACACCTGTGTGAACACCTGTGTACGCACTTTTGGATAAACACGGGTTTTCAGTTCTCTGGGTGTGGACCTAGGAGCGGAGTTGCTGGGTCACAGGGCACCTCTCTGTTTGACCTTTTGAAGACCCACCAGACTGCCCACGGCAGCTGCACCATTCTGCATTGGTGCCAGCGGCATGTGAGGGCTCCCCACACAGCTTTTTACATGTATTAGCCTCTTTCCATTCGGTAGATTCTGTGGGGTCATGAGGTCAGGAGTATGCAGCTTTTCCCCGGGGTTTTGATCTGTGCTGCAAATCCGGGCCCAGATTCCTTGGGCTGATGGCTCGTGGTGGCCTGCGTGGCCAGCCTTCTCGTTTGCTGTGCCAGCCTGCTCTGGGCTGAGAAAGAAGATGCCAGGCCTTTACGTGCAAAGCCCTGTGGCACTGAGTGCGGTCACAGCGTACAACTATCACTACCATCCAGTTCCAGAAGCCACAGCTTATTTTTTTGAGGGGGCGGAGGGACAGAGGGAGAGGGAGAATCTTACGCAGGCTCCCCTCAGCGCAGAGCCTGGCACGAGGCTCGGTCTCACAACTCTGAGATCACAACCCGAGCCGAAACCAACAACAGGACACTTAGCCAACTCAAGCGCCACCGCGGTGCCCCGGAAGCCAAAGCTTTTGAAATGCTGTGTGAAACAGGGTCTAACTCTGATCCAGAGCCTGGCCCCTGTCTCTGTTTGGACGAGCCTTTCTTCTGGGTTTTTGGAAGTATCCTCCGAGGAGTGGTGTTTGGATGAAGCCTCCATATTTCCCTCCAGGACTGGGCGGTGGGCCTGGATGGCTTGGGTGGTCTAAGCCTGTGTACAGTTTTTTTTAGGTGGCTATAAGGCCACCTGTTGGGTGGCTCTGGGCTCAGGGTTGGGGATGGTCTGTCTCTTGCAGGTCACCTGTCTGCACACCCTGGGCTACCCCCCAGCCCAAGGGCAGGGTCTGCACGTGACCGGTGTCTCCTGGAACACCACCGGGTCTGTGGTGGCCTGTGCCTATGGCCGGTGAGTGGCAGCCACGGTGGCTGCGTGGGGCACTGGGAGGCCCTCAGACCCTGGTCTAAGACCTGTCTTTCCCTGTCTGTGTGGTGAAGGGTTGGCCGGAGCTTGGCCTTTCTGGGAGTGTTTTATTCTCAAGGCCGCCTGGGCACCAGGTTGGCTGGAAAGAGCAGAGGAGGCAGCGGCTTCGAGCGCAGGAGTCCCGGCGCCCACCTGCCGGCACAGGCGGTGAGCCTGCCACCTGCGCTCCATGAGCGGCCTCCTGATGGAGCGCGGTTCCCCCGCCTGCCATCGCGTGCACTCATCCTTGGTTCCCGGGAGCCCTTTCTAGAGGTCATGCCCTTGGGGCGCCATGGAGATGCCTGTGTCACTTCAGTACCCAGTACAGGCTGGGTGTGATGGGGGCGCAGTGGCTCATCTGTTTGGGGTTGGTTGGGGGGCGGTGGGTCAGGTGATAGGAACAGGTGGGGAAGAGGCCCTGGGCTCCAGGCAGAGCCGGCTCAGGCTTGTCCCTGTGTAGGTTGGACGACGGGGACTGGAGCACGCTGAAGTCTTTCGTATGTGCCTGGAACCTGGACAGGCGAGGCCTGAACCCCCGGCAGCCGTCAGCAGTGGTGGAGGTGCCCAGCGCCGTCATGTGCCTGGCCTTCCACCCGACGCAGCCGTCCCACGTTGCGGGTAAGCCTGCAGCCTGCCTCGCCTCTGCCCCCGGGGAGGGCGGCCCGAAGTGAGCTCTGCCCTGGGCCTTCAGCCCCTGGGCACGGCCGGGGCAGGTCTGCTGCGGGGGAGGAGAGGTTGGGCGGCGCCGATTCCTGGGCTCCGGTGAGGAGGCCGAGGATGGCGGGCGCGGGGCTGGGCCATGAGGTGTGGGCCGTGGAAGAGCGCGGCCTGGTCAGGACCAGAGGTGGGGCGACGTGAGCACCCTCGGGGGGCTGTCCGCGGTGATAGGAGCCCCACGAGTTGGGAAAGGGGGTTGTACCGGAGGGAGTGGCAGGGCGCTGGGCCCGGGAGCTCAGCCTGGCGGCGGGAGAAGCTTCCTGGGGGTGTGTGGGTGCGCGGAGGGCCAGGACTTTTCCTCCTCGAGGTGGTTTTGGGGAAGTGGCTCCGCGTCCTGGCTCCGAGGCTGTGAGGGGCTGGCACCTGGCTAGGAAGCCGGGGGCGCCGGGCGTGAGTCGGCTGCTGCCGGGCTGCGTGGTCCCACAGGGGGGCTGTACAGCGGCGAGGTGCTGGTGTGGGACATGAGCCACCCCGAGGACCCGCTGCTCTGGCGAACGGGCCTGACAGACGACACACACGCGGACCCCGTGTACCAGGTCAGAGCGGTGCGCGGCTGCGGGGCGGGCGGGGCCGGCACAGGCCTGCTCCCGGAGGCCAAGCAGGAGAGAGGGCGCCTGCTCGGCACAGCCATGGCAGGCGGTCCCCGGGGAGTTGGCAGTTGGACAGCTGCCTTCGGCATTCTCCGAGCTCCCGGGGCATGAGTCATCTCTCGCCCCGGCAGGAGCCACCCCCAGGGCCCTGGGCAGCCCCTCACCCCAGCCCCCAAGCTGCCACGAGAGGCTCCCGGCTGTCCCGGCCTGCCCGGGCTCAGGGACAGCTCAGAACCCTCGGGACTGCCCCCTGCTGTGTGAGGTGGCTCCTGGCCTCCTTCAGAGTCATCCCTCTGGTTCCCTAGAAGGGGTGGGTGGGGACAGAGGGTGGTGCTTGGTCTTGCTGGGAGGGGGGCAGCCCAGGGAGCAAGCAGCTCTTTCCTGACCTCAGTCCTGCATCCCGTGGCCCCAGGTGGTTTGGCTGCCTGAACCCCGGCACGGCCACCGCTTCCGGGTGCTGAGCGTGGCCACGGACGGGAAGGTGCTGCTCTGGCAGGGGGTCGGGGCGGGCCAGCTGCAGCTTACGGAGGGCTTCGCCCTGGTTGTGCAGCAGCTCCCGAGGAACACCAAGCTGAGGAAGGTACGTGGGGCCCCAGCTGCCCTCGCAGGACCTCCGCAGGGAGCCCCGGGTGGGAGGGTGCAGCGGCACGGGCAGCCGCGCTCCCAGCGGAGGACCTGCCACTTGACTTCCTTGGCCCCGGTGTGTCCACTCCAGGGACTGGGCTTCTTTGGGACACCGTGGAATTCCCTTGGTTCTGCCCTGCCGTTCATTTCTCCACAGCCTCCCCGGGGAGAGACGGAGGTTGGTGCCACGGCGGTGGCCTTCTCCAGCTTTGACCCCAGCCTGTTTGTTCTGGGCACGGAAGGCGGCTTCCCACTCCAGTGTTCGCTGGCAGCGGAAGAGGCCGCCCTCACCCGGATGCCTAGCTCTGTGCCCCTCCGGGCCCCGGCACAGCTAACCTTCTCTCCCCACGGCGGTCCCATCTACTCCGTGAGCTGTTCCCCTTTCCACAGGTACAGAAGGGAGGGCGAGGGGGTCCCGCAAAACCATGGGAAGGGCCTGCATCTGTTCCGGGCCCAGGCCTTCCCCACGGGAGCCCTTGTGCCCAGAGCGCGGGTGGTTGGCTCCAGGGCATCGGCCCCTCGCTCCTTAAGGGGATCCCTGGTTTGGGGGCGTCCAGGGAGGCCCAGTGGACCGGGACATCCAGCAATCTTCCCCTGCATCCTGTCTAGGAATCTCTTCCTGAGTGCGGGGACCGACGGCCACGTCCACCTGTACTCCGTGTTGCAGGCCCAGCCCCTGGCCTCCCTGCAGCTGTCCCACAAGTATCTGTTCGCTGTGCGCTGGTCCCCGGTGCGCCCCCTGGTGTTTGCAGCTGCTTCTGGGGAAGGTAGGAGAGGACACCAGCCTCAGATCGCTTAAGCCACAGGGGCCCAGGACGGGTCTGGGACTCTGAGCTGTGGAGGGGAGACAGCACGTGGGGGGAGAACTGCCATACCAGCCAGTAGGTTTATTTCGTGCTGTGGTTCTCTTCCCTGGGTACACAGGGGACTTGGAAGAGGGGCAGAGGCTCTTGCCCCCACGAATCTCTCTCCATGCAGGTGACATCCAACTGTTTGATCTCCAGAAAAGCTCCCAGAAACCCACAGTTTTAATCAAGCAAACCCAGGATGAAAGCCCGGTCTACTGCCTGGAATTTAATCGGCAGCAGACTCAGCTCTTGGCCGCAGGCGACGCCAAGGGCACAGTAAAGGTGTGGCAGCTGAGCACCGAGTTCATAGAACAAGGACCCCGGGAGACCGAGGACTTGGAGCAGCTGGCAGCCGAGGTGGCCACCTGAGGACAGTGAAGCGACAGCAGGGCCCTGCGGGTGGGGGCAGGTAGGGCGAGGCCACACCCGTGCCGAGCTGGGGGGAGCTCTGATGGAAGCCGAATGAAGACATCACAAGTCTCTGGGGGAGTCATTTATTTGTCTTTTACATGAAAACAAATGAAGGGGGAGAACAAGAAGGGAACTAGCCAGCTGCTTAGATTGCTCGAGTCGGAATGGGGCAGCTGGCTTCATAATGTCAATCCGGGTCCCCACAGCGACAGGGCGAGTGCCACCGGACCAGAAGCGGCTTAGTGAAGCACCCTTTCTACTAAGTAGTCTTATCCCCGAGCTAAGTGGACGTCAGCTTACAGGGGAGGGACACTGGAATACTTGAGCACAGAGAGGAGGTGACATGCAGCGAGGCGACGGCAGGGCAAGCAGTGCGGGCCAGGCGAGGCTGGGGGCAGGATCAGTTCACGAAGAGCGAGCGGGTGAACTCCACGTAGTCGAAGGCGGTGGGGAGTTCACGGCCCTTGCCGTCCACGTAGGGCTTCATGTGGGAGACGCAGTAGTCGGCTTGTTCCCGAGTCAGGTTCTGGAGGGAGGAGGCCGCCTGTGAGCCCAGCCCTGCTGCACCCGGGGGCGGGGGCGGGGGCGGGCAGAGGAATCCTGGGCCCCAGCCTCCGGGAGAGCCGCGCTCAGAGGCTGCAGCGCGTTCTCCGTTCTCCGAGCTGCGATGGGCTGGGCTGGGGTCCGTGGTAAAGAGGGAAGAAACGCCTGCACCCAACAGAGCGCTCCAAACGGACGTCTGTTAGACTCTTCTGCCCCTGGGGCAGCCTCGTGCTTTTCCTTCAGGGGAAACCTCCAGCCCCATCCCCAGGGGAGGGAAGCGGAGCCCCAGACCTGGTACAGCTCCTCCTTGGTCACGTAGGGCTTTCCCTCAGAGCTCAGGGCCCGGAAGGCACTCTCGATCTCCTCGCTGGATTTGACATTCTCCGTCTCACGGCTGATCATGAAGGCCATGTACTCTTGCAGGGAGACGTGGCCATCCCTGGAGAGGGGCGAGCGCGGTGAGCAAGGGGGGTGCCGGAGGAGCCGCAGGCACAGCCGCCCCCATTACCTTCCCTCCAGCTCACCGGTTTGGATCCACGGTGTCTAGGATTGCCTCGAACTCCGGGTCGGGCTCCCCTTCCTCCACCATGGGCAGGTCATAACCCAGGGAGCGCAGGCAGGACTTGAACTCCTGGTGGTTCAGCCTGCCCGACTTGTCCTTGTCGAAGTGTCTGCCGCACAAACGGAGGGCTGCTCGGCACGGCCCCGGGGCTGAGCCCGCCCCCCAGCCCCAGGGAGGCCATACTCACTTAAACATCATGCTGAATTCTTTGAGGGCCTCCTCAGTCACTCCGGTTGTGTTCCTAAGAGAACGGGACAGAGTGAGCAGGTGGCGCAGCGCCGCATCCCAGCGGAGTGCTGGACGCGGGGGCGCCGGGGGCGCCTACCTGGCCTGGATCTGCTGCTCCAGGTTGTGCTGCATGCGCATGCCCAGCTGGTCGAGCTGGTCCCACTGCTGGGCCAGGCCCACGGTGCTGTGCTCCGTGTACTTGTTGTCCAGGATCAGGGCCTCCTCCATGGCCGCCCCGAGGTCCTCGATCTTCTTGAGCTGACTTCTCATGGCTCGAATCTCCTGGTGCTTGCGCTATGGGCAGGGCAGTGAGGGTGTAGGGGACAGGACTCTCGCCTCAGTCACCAGGCTCAAGAGCCCGTTTAAAAGCCCTCCCGGCCCACGGCCTGCAGGGCTGTGCAGGACGGCGCGAAGGGACACGCAGCAGCCTCGGCCCAGGGAGGAACAAGCCAGGAGCGCCTGCTGGGAAACTACACACTAAGAACCAAAGGGCCCTCCTCCTTTTCAGGTAAGACTCCATGTGGCAACTGTCAGAACCAAAAGACTTTCTTTAGAACGATGGGGTCCTGCGCTGCTTTATGCAAAGGGAAAAAGAGTACCTGCCCAACCTACTTCGTGCCTGACTTTAAACAAAGGGGGCACTTACTTTGGTAGCTTCGAGCTGGGATTCCAGAGTCCCGGATTCTTCCACCATACAGGACCTGAACGCAGAAGCACAGTGAGGCAGGAGGGCCGGACGGTGAGCTCAAACCCAACTATCCCCAGAGCACCGTGTCTGCTGTCTTGAAATTTTTTCTTGGAATCTCTTTTACCAAGGAAATGAAAGCTACCTGATATTGGCCATTTTTTCCTAAGTGTCCCTGGGGGCCGGCCAGGAAGGGCAGGCAGTCCTTCTCCTGCTTCAAAGACAGGATGCTGCCACCCCAGTGGGGTGCCACCTGCCCCGGGCCAACTGGGGGGCCAGGGCCGAGCCCCACCCAGCCTGCTCCCAGGCTAGGATCCTTTCTCATGTGGCTCCTCCGGCCCAGCCAGGCTGGGACCTGGTCCCTCATTAAAACTAGGCCCCGAGGGACCAAGCTGAAGTTTCTCTACGGGATGTCAGAGGGCCCAGGGGCCCGACAGCATGCCCCTCTGCAGCCACGGGGGTGAGCGCAGCTCTGTGCGGCCCTGGCACCCGCCCTCTGGGGGGCCCTTAGAGAGCCGCCTCCCAGAAGTCCCTGGAGTCTCCTGCAGGAGGGGAGCCACATTCTAGGGAGTGACAGCCACGGAAGAGATGCAGTCAAGTGACCCCTCAGCCACGAAGCCAGGATGCTGAGATCACGACCAGATTTGGGTTCTGAAAGTGATTCTAGTTCTGCCCAAAGGAGGGAGGCGGCTGTGATTAAGCCCCAGATTCAGGCTCCACGAGGCTGTCCGGGCCACGTTCTGAAGAGCAGGGGCGCCCCAGGGAGCCTCGACCTTCCCGATGTTACACAGTGTGAGGTCACAGAAGACCACCAGTGGACGAAGACAACAAACGAGTTGGGGTTACGTGCAGGGACGAGTCACACTGTGCGCAGGTCCGTGGTGGGATTTTAGCCCAGCCTCCCCTGCACCCACGTGTGCCCCAACCTACCCTTTTCAACACCCAGCGAGCCCGGGTTAGCTCTGAAATTTCCCCAAGTTCAAAGTGCTCGAGCAAGGCAAGGCACCAGGCAGGCTTCCTCCTACCCCAGCAGGTCAGACTCACAGTCGCGCCATGTCCCCCAGGGAAAAGCAACACCCCCCGGCCCCGGGGGCAGGAGGCTGGGTGCCGGTGCAGTGGGAGGAGGACAGACCCCTCCTTCCCAAGCGGCCGAGGGCGGTGGGTTAGTCAGAAAGCGGAGCCGCCTGGGGAAGTCAAGAGTGCATTGGTAAAACCACAGTGAGGGAAGAAGAGAAATAAGAGGAGAAAAACCTTCCAGACAGATCATCCCCAACTTCATACTGATAGACACGAATGACCCGACGATATGCTATGCTAGTCAAAGAAAAGAAACCAAATGAATACACCGAAGGCGCGGGCAGGCAAGAGCAGACCGAGACAGACGCGCGCCCCAAGGCCCAAGCTGGCAGTGCACAGGCGGGGCAACCTGGCGCCCAGGCAGGGACCTGGTGGGGCTGGGCCGCCGGCCGCAGGGAGGACAGGTGGCCTCGGGGCAGCTTACACTGGGACCAAGCAAGACGGGACAGGGCTAGGGAGGAGCCACACGGGAAGGGGAGCATGGCACCCACGGAGACAAGACCAGCTTGGTGGACACAGCCACAGGGCTGGGGAGGGGAGCAGAGGCCAGGCGGCTAATGAACTCAAACTAGAAACCGTGACCCCCTAAGTCCCGCCCCCACCCTTCAGCACAGGTGGTACGTCAGTGTGTGCCTGTTTTCTCCTGGTTCCACGCTGAGACGTCCCAACTTCTTACCCCCGGAACCCCGGCCGTGCTGGCCTCAGCTACTGTGGCCCCCGCTACCCTGGCCTTACGTGGGCCTGGCAGAGGCCAAAGTCTAGAGGAGAGGCCCCTCCCAGGGCTGGACTGGGCAGGGCCACCCTGCTCCTCCCAGGGGACTCCTCCCTAGCCTTGTCTCTCCCTCGCTCGAAACCCCGGGCATTTCCGTCTTCTACTAGGGGCAAACGATGCCCTTTCCCTTTCCCTGGGAGCACTGGGGGGTGGGGTCCATGCACAGCTGGGGACTCCCTGCACCCGCTGAATCTCCTCCTCCTGCATGACCATGACCTCCTAGGAGCTAAGTATGGTCCCACTGGACACATGGGTAAGAGAGGCAGGAGAGAAGTCCAGTGAAATCCCAATGGCGAAACAAACGGGGTTTTTCAGAGGCCTTGGACTCTAGCTCCGGCCCTCCGGCTTGCTCACGTTCCCTACCCGAGAGAACCCCTGGAACCTGCACAGGAAGGTGGGAGTGGCTCCCCTCCCCAGACCGCAGGCTGTCAAGGACAGTGTGGGGCAAGGCACGCACTCCTTGTAGGGTGACGGGGACGGAGGGGGGACGAGGGTGGGACGGGGAAGTGCAGCCCGCCTGGGGCGGGAAGGCCCATCACAGGATCCTCTGCAAGCCAGGCCATGGGGGACAGAGGGCAAGGGGATAAGCACACAAGACACCACCACACCACGAGCCCGGAGAAACAAGAAGACAATATTAACCCATCGAGGAGATACGTTCTGTGCAGACGGATCCAAGCAGCCGCAAGACAAGGTGGCGTCCAGACAGCAGTCGGGAGGCAGGGGACAGAGACACGAGAAAGAAAAGAAAAACAAAACCAAGAACATCAGTACCCACAATGCATTCAACTCTGTTCCGTGTATCACCGAGGTGCTGCCTACGACTGACCACCGGCCACGCGTGCTCCCACCCAGTCTGGGACACCTAGCAACTTGACCTTCAGGAAAAGTACTTCCGAGACTCTGCCCGCTCCTCCGGCTCAAGCCAGACCAGGGTGCGCCCCTAACTCTTCTTTCCTTACTGCGAACGTGCTTCCCAGTTTCCCGCAGAGCTCCTCTCCCGCTGGAGCCGGGGCCCGGGAGCAGAGCGCCGGGGAGGGGGCCGGGGGCGGACACCTGGTCTCCTGGATCCACTGGTGGAACGCGTTGGCGTGCTGGGCGAACTCCTGGCGCAGCTTGTCGTTCTCCTCCTGCCGGCGCTGCTCCTTCTGCAGCTCCAGCTCCCGCTCCTAGCGCCCAGAGGGAGGAGAGGCCGTGTCACTGGGGCCCGTCCCTCCTGCTGGTCCGCCTTCAGGGACGGGGACGACCAGCGGTTCTGGACGCTGAACGTGACCAGAAATCACTGCTTTGTGGGGCAGGGAGGACCGAATGTTGACATCAACCCAAAGGAGGAGCTTGGGAGACACTTGGGGAGCTCGACCCTCCATTCCCAGGCTGTTCACAACTGGCCCCCCAAGAACGATGGCATGAAGTGAGGGGAAGCGGCTGACCGATAGCCTGGTGGGGGCCGCTGACCGGCACCCTGCAAGCCCCGTGGCCCCTGAGCTCTGGCCGACGGCCCTGGGCGGGGGCGGCAGGCACCTTAATGATCTTCTGCAGGTTCCTCCACGTCTCCTCCAGGGCCTCCATGGTGAACCAGGTGTAGGGGTTGGAGGCCACCCGGAAGCTCTTGATCTGGCGGTCCAGCTCGGCCAGCTGGCTGAAGTCGGCCTGGGCAGAGCTGAGGGACGAGCGGAAGGCGTCGTGGGCCTCGCGCAAAGCTCTGATCTCCTCCAGGGAGTTGCAACGCACGGGATCGGTCAGATCCTCTTCGGCATTTTCAAACCAGCTGTTGAAGGCAGAGGCCTTTTTGGCGAAGGTCAGGAAGAGGTCTTCCACCTGAAAGCGGAGCAGCCTGTGTCAGGACCCCCGCGGGGACGCACGCGCCCCGCTTGGGCGGGAGGCCGGATAGGAAAGGCAGCGGCTGTTCCCGGGGCGGCCAGGGCAAGCCGGGGTGCTCCCACTCTCCCGTCTCGAAAGGCCTCTGACTTCCTTCCCTCGCTGCCCTCTCCCCTCAGTCTGTCCCGGGTGCTCTGGAGGCAAAGGGCCCTCTGCTGGGTTCCGGAAGACTCCCTGCCCCGGGCAGACATCCCCCGCAGCTCGGCCCGGGGGGGGGGGGGGGGGGGGGCTCCGCAGGGTCCCACGCCTACCTTGCGGAAGTGACTCTGTGCCTCCAGCAGCTTCTTCTTCCGGGTGGCCGAGTTGGCCAGAAGCTGGCTCCAGCGCTTCATGAGGGAGGCGTGCCGGGCCTCGATGGCCTTTGACTGAATGTGCTTGGCGGCCAGCAGCTGATCTTTGAGGGCGGTGATGTTGGCGATGCCCTCCTGCTGGAAGGCCTGCAGGCCAGCGTCAAAGGTTTCCTGGAACAGAGAGCGGTGGGCTGACCTGCAGGGTCGCCGGGGAGGCTAGAAGCCACCCTTCCGGGGCGCCTCAGCTCGATGGCGCTGGAGTCTGTCCAGGCAGCTGCCGAGACCACGCGGTCAGCCCGAGTCCCCGCCTTCTGACATCCTCCTGCATCCTGGGCTGGCTGAGGTTCG
The DNA here is from genome assembly GCA_028533885.1 of Nasua narica. Lineage (NCBI taxonomy): Eukaryota > Metazoa > Chordata > Mammalia > Carnivora > Procyonidae > Nasua > Nasua narica. Next base: position 74,903,764 of record CM052813.1, on the reverse strand, counting down.
GGGGTCCCCTCAGTGTGCCACGCCCTCCCTGGAACCGAAGCCTGCCTCCCCCCGACCGCCTGCGGTTTGCCCTTCGTGACCCAGCGGAGATGCCTCTCCTCCGGGAAGACCTTCGCCATCAAGCCCTGCTCGCCGCAAACCGAGTCCGGCAGCTCTGGGGGTTGAGCCCGCAGCATATCCCGCGGCGCTGCACCCCGGAGCGGCCTCGACCGCAAGCTCCCCGAGGACCAGAACGATCTCGCTCGCTGCCGGGTCCGTAGGGCCTTTCTCAAAGACGCCGACCGCCGTTCACGCTCCAGTCCGTCGACAGCGGCCGCGACTAACCTGTTTGGTGAGGAGAGTCTGCACGGAAGACAGGTCTCGGCCGTAATCGTCCGTCTTCAGGCTGTTCTCCTTTTCGCCTAGGAAACCAAGCATAGGAAACAGGCCAACCTTCTTGGTACAATGAAGTGAATTACAAAGGAAAAAAAGCAAACCCAGGTGCACTTATCACTCTGTTGACATTCAAATCCCAGGATTCCTAACCCCACACTCTGACCCACGCCGGCGGCCCCTTCCTCCCTGCAGCCCAGGCCCCATTGGCTGTGTCAGGGAGAGATCCTTCCAGCTTTTCCTGGATGTGTTCTCTGGATGTGTTTCAACTGCCGCTTATGTGACGGCAATCACCAGGGTCACGGGGGTCCCACAGTCAGAGCCCAGCTCCCCGTCGCTCGGGAGCCGGGCTGTGCCCGGAGAGCGAGGGGACGGCACGGCTGGGGCCCGCCGCTGCGCCATCTTGTTCGTGCTGTGGTGCTTATGGCTTCCCCAGGCTCTAAAGATGCTTGTTTGGTTAATCCTGGTGCTGGCCCCGCGCCGGGCACCACGGGGTCCCTGGCCCTTGGCCGCAGGACATGGTCAAAACGCCCGCATTAGGCTGTTTCTTCTCCGGAGAAGACCCAGTGCTTGGGTAATAAATGAGCTCTGACTCTGGAACGATCTTCCTGGCCTGGGGAGGAGGAGAGGCTGGGACCGGGCCGGGAGGGACGGCACTCACCGACCCAGGACTCCACCACGTCAGCCTTCCAGTTGAACTGAAGGAAGGCCGAGTTCTCCTCGAGCTTGGCCTTCCTCTGTGCGGCAGCTTTCTCCAAGTCTGACACCTTCCCATTCAAGCCCTTCATCTTTGAAGAGATGTTCTCCTCGTGGTGATTGTTCTAGTCCGCAAAGAGAAGGCACAACCCGGTCGGCCTGGCCTCCTGCCGGGGAAGGGTCTCCAGGGCTCAAAGGCGGGCCCCAAGCCCCCAGCCCACCACCCGCCGCCGGGGAAGAACAGGTTAAAGCCTTTCTAGGGGCAACACGAGTGAGGGCCTAGAAAGGATGACTCCTGGCAATTTCACTGACAGGAATGAATCCTGAAGAAACAAATAATGAGCTGAAACAGCACAACAACGTACTCATTAAGGGGTCTGATACCAAACAATTAGTCAAACGGTAAATACTTAAGACTTAAAATGTGATTATCTCCCAACAACGGCTCCTAACACAAGCAACAAACACGACGGTTCAGAAAAAAACGGATGCTGAAAATTCTTAAGCCCCAAACGCTGGGATTTGGTCTTGGAATAACTGAATTTGAGCACACACACAAGTCAGCATAAAATTGGGAGGGAAACTCGAGGAGGAAACAGACTGCTGCTGACGGTAAAGCACTGGGCTCTTTGCTGGCCGGGCCACAGAGTAATCACAGGCTGGTCCCCGCTCAGGCAGAAAGAGCCGAGCCCGAGACGCAGGGCTGCGTGCAGGTGACGTTGGGACACAGACCTCCTCTCTACCTGCACACGGCCTGGACTGGAAATTAGCTTCATGTTAGTTTATTCGTCCGTAAGGGCAAAGGGAAAGAATCTCTCTAGTGAACACAGACTTGAACATGCTCGTAACTGAACCAAACCTCTAGTCTCAAGACCAGGTGACTAGCACATCTTGTGATGAGAAATCGTATCTACTAATTCCAGTCGCCACAGGACGTTACAGTTGTTAAAAGCTGCTTCTCTTGGGGCGCTGGGGTGCCTGAGTCGGTTAAGCCGTCTGCCTTCAGCTCAGGGGGTGGTCGTGGGGTCCTGGGATCGAGCCCATCGGGCTCTCTGCTCAGCGGGGAGCCTGCTTCTCCGGCTGCCACCGCTCATGCTCTCTCGGGACGTCAGATAAACGCACCCTTAAAAAGTCGCTTGTCTTGTGGTTCCCAACACTTGTCACCGCACCTAAGTGATCAGCGGTGACTAACGGGACCAATGGCAGCACCGCATCTGGTCTGGAATGCCAACGTGACACTTGACTTCATTGCTGGGGACAAAGTCCCAGGACCCCTCCCACTCGCTCGCTCGCTCGGGGGCCATTTGAGCGAATCCCGAACCTTACGACTGTAACACGTTTGTTTCTAAGCCACCCTGGACGGTGGCCAGGCTTTAGCGGGGCAACGCACGTCAATGGAACGGGCTCTATCCTGGGGAAGGGGGGGCTCTCACGATTTTCTTGTATCTTCAACCAATTCCGTCGAGAGCCTGGCCCACCAGAGAGACAAACTAAGAGAAGAGCTCTACGGGGGGCCGGGCTGCCGAGGGGCTGCCGCTCTTAGTTCGTGCACAAAACGTACGAGCCGCAGAGTCCCTTCGCTAACTGGCTTCAGAAGGGGGAAGACGTCCAGCCAATCACAGAATCTTTCTCTTGCGATGAAACACGGCGGTGGAACTGCTCCTGGTCTCCGTGCACACCTTTCTGGGGTGACTAGTCCGGGCCACGGTGGCCCGAGCAGGGGGGCGCCGGGTGGGGGAAGGGGCGTCTCCCCAGCAGGCCAGGCTCACCTTCTTGATGAGGTCCTGCCCGTTGCTGCAGACGTCATTCACACGGTCCTTGTGCACCGTGAAGTCTGTCTCAAAAGCTTCGTGCTTCTTCAGCAAGCCCTGCGGTGGAAGCAGAAAGGCCTGGGGCCGGGAGCCTGGCACGTGCCGGGGGGCGGGCGCGGGTCGGGGGGAACCAGAGCTGTAAGGCACCTGCCCTCACGGGTGGCCCAGTCTAGGGGGCTGACACCACAGGGACCGACGTCGATAGGTAATGACAAAGGTGGTAAAACCCGGAAGCAGCAAGAGTAACGGGCAGTGGGCGGAGCTTGAGAAGGGACGTCAGAAAGCCCTTCCTGATCAACCACCAGTGTCCCTCCGTCCCCTCTGGAAGACCACACAGGAAACAATAAGCCCCGCGGAGCTTAACACAGAGCCCAACAGACGGTTTCCCTGAACGCAGCTCCGAAGGGACCTTCCAAGTGTCCCCGTCCTCGGCAGACCTAGGACCGGAGACGCTGGCTCTGCGCGGGCTTCTGGGAACGGGGCCGCACGGAGGACGGGAAATACCTCCCTCTGAGCCACCTGAGGCAGAGGGACCAGCCGAATAGGACACCTACTCTGAGAACGCGGGTCAGGGACGACCCAGACTCTGGGGAAGGCAACCTCTGTCTCCACGGCCCGTGGCCCGGATCCGGGAACATGGGACCACCAAGTGGGGCTCCTCCCAGCAAGAGGGAGGCCGTTCAACCCGCCCGTCCCTCGGGCTGCTCGCGACCACTCGGACCAACGGAGGGCCGCACGGCCGATGTCGTGTGACATCCGAGGCTCGGCCTTGGAACTTCTGCCTCTGCCATTCTGAGCGCTGCCTACGGACCCGGGGCAGGGCCGCTGGAGGGAGGGAGGCGGAAGGGGGAACAGAGTCGCGCCAGGTGCCGGTGACACGATGGCGGCTCTCTCGGGCCGCAGCACCTCGGCGCAGGCAAGGGGCCCCCCTCGGGGAACAAGCCGCTGCTGCCTGTCAGGCGGTCACACGGCGCACTGAGGGCAGAGGCTGAGGCACGTCCTCTAAAAAGAACGACGTCCTAACCCCTGGCACCTAGGAATGTGGAAGATGCAGACAAAATCAAGTTACGACGTTCAGACGAGGTCACCGAGGTGGGACCTAATCCAGGATGACCTGGGTCCTCCTGAGCGGGGACTCTGGACACAGGCGGCCTGGAGCGCAAGCCTCGGGCAGAGAGATGCCAAGGGAAGAGCCGTGAAGGGCAGAGGCTGCGGTTATGCGGCCACAAGCCAAAGGACGCCAGCGAGAAGCTGGAAGACAGGAATGAGCTTCCCCTAGAAGTTCCGGAAAGCGAGGCCCTGTCTGCACCTCGATTTCAGGATTTCAGACCTCCGGCCTCCAAACTACGGGACGATAACGCCTGCTGTCGTAACCCCCGCCCCTCCCCCCCGGGCCGCCGACTGTGGTGCATTGGTCAGGAGAGCAGCGGCTCTAGCGTGAGGTCTGGAGGACTGCGAGCAGCCGGGGAGGCCGAGGCTGCCGGCGGGGGCTCTCCCGGCACCAACACAGCCACCGACATAGCGGCGGGCGGCCGCGCCAGCTCCTCTGACCTGGATCGCGGCCAGCGTGTCTCCGTAGTCCTCGCTGGCTACCAGGGTCATCTTCTCGTTGATCCAGGCTTCTTCCTCTTCCACGTTGGCTACGAACTGCTGGTACTCCAAGGACTCCTCCAGCCGCTGGCCCCTGATTACACGACACACACACACCACCAGCCGTTGGTGTCGTCTAACCTAACTCTCAGTGTGCTTAGAAACGTCCCTGGGGCGCCTGGGTGGCTCAGTCCGTTAGGCGTCTGCCTTGGGATCAGGTCATGATCCCAGAGCCCTGGGATCGAGGCCTGAATTGGGCTTCCTGCTCAGCGGGAAGCCTGCTTCTCCCTCTCCCACTCCCCCTGCTTGTGTTCCCTCTCTCGCTGTGTCTCTCTCTGTCAAATAAATAAAATCTTAAAAAAAAAAAATTAAAGAAACCTCTATTAAAAACAACCACCACAACGTTCCTGACAAACATGGGACGTGACTGGTTCCATTGAACCTTCTGCGTAACACGAAGCAGACATAGGACTGTTCACACGGGAAATTCCAGAACCAAAGGCCGGTTCAGACCCACATAAGGAAAGCGGCTCAGCGTGGGCCCGTCAGAGCGGCCGGGAAGCAAGCCGGCTGTGCCGTCCAGGCTGAGGGCCCGGGAAGCGGCCGAGGGCCCGGCAGCCCCGAGCCTGGCCTCCCAGGCGTCGCGGACGCGCTCCCTTCCTGGCCACTCACCGGGCTGCCGCCAGCTGCTTCAGCTCCTTCCAGTGCTCCACGAACTGGGTCAGCCGCTGCTGAATCTCCTCCTTGCCAATGGTGTTGTCATCGGACAGCTTCTTCCCGGTGTCCAGGACGCCCTGACGGAGAGAGGGGTTAGAACCACGGCCGTCACCTGCTCCTGGTGGCGCCCAGAGCCAGGCCTCGGCAGCGAACCCAGGACTTCTTCCTTCCGGGTCTGGAATGAGGGGTCGTAGGCGCCGCAGACCTCAGTGGAACGAACGAGAACAAGTTTCTCTGTCCGCCACTGGCCCCTTCGGTCCCCGCCGCCCCTCGGCCGCAAGAGGCCCCTCACCTGAATCGCGGGCTCGTGGGCAGCCAGTTCCGCCTCCAGCCGCTTGTGCTTCTTCCTCAGGTTTTGGACGCCCGTCAAGTCTCGGCCGTAGTCCTCAGAGCTCACCAGCAGCTTCTTCTCCCTGGACGACACAGGCAGGCCCTCTGCACCCTGGGTGTCCAACTGGGCAGGTTCGCTCAGGAGCTGAGAAGTCCCCGGACCCCACCATGTCCCTGACCCACACCTGCCCATCTCGCCACGAAAATCAGTCCCAGGCTTCTGGAAAACAAAAGCCTCTATTTCCCAAACGAAGGGCACCGACGCAGGGATCTAGGAGCCCCTGCCGGGTCAGGGTGCGCCGCAGAACAAGGAGGTGCCACGGGGCCGCCCCCCGACCCTGCTTTACCAAACGTGCAGACGCCACACGTAGAAACGTGAAGAGACGTGGACGTTTTACGAGGAAGTAAGGAATAGAAGATAGGATTTTTGTTCTTTAAAAACGGTGTGTTCGTAAGATGCTACATCGCTTCTGACCGCAACGGGAGAGAAATTAAAAATGAACAACTCTCCCTCCTTCAAGGACTGACCCCACCCAGGACACCGGGCTGTCTTTTTCAGACGGGCACTCGCTCATCCCCCGGGGCCCCAGGGCAGGGTCTACACAACGTCTGGCTCCATCATCACGTACTGCTCCCATCTGGCGGCCACCGAGGGCCCCATCACCACACACCTGGGCAACAGAAGCCGCCAAGGTGTCCCGGTGGGCCCGGTTCTGCTACACTCTGGGAGAGCGTCGAACCTCGTGGCCGGGCAGCCCAGGGCTCCGGACCCCCGCTCGCACCGTGGCTCCCGGTGCCCAGCAGCAGAGGCTCAACGGGCACCCCGAGGGCCCTGACCGCGAAGCCCCAAGCACACGTACTTGATCCAGGACTCCTCGTCGTCCATGTCCCGGAAGAACTGGTGCAGGCGATGCGATTCATTCAGCCTGGCCCGCCGGGAGGCAGCCATGTTCTTGATCTTCTGGAAACGACCGTTGATGGTGTCCCGCTTGTCCTTCACTTGGGAGGTGTCGAAGGCACTGCTGGTCATCAGGCTGTCTGCTTGGCCGTTCAGGTCCTTCAGGCGATCCTGGGAGGGGACACGACGGGAGCGTGAGACACCTGGCTCTCCTAGGACTATGTGCCTGAAAAGCGGAAGTCTGGAATTCTTCACCGACAGCCTGGCTTTGTGGAGTGCTGGATGGTCTCTCAGTGTCCTACGTGGATCCCCGCAGTTCTAGGACCTCAAAATTATTTTCATAACGACACAAACACACCGTCTGCCTTCCTCACCGAGCGGACGCCCCGCTGTGCCAGCAGGGCTCCGAGCCGCGGGAACCCGCTCTCACTCGAGGGCATCCTCACGGGAGCAGAAGTTGTTGATTTTATTAAATCTCCCATCTCAGAGAACGTGTCGATGTCACTATTCTGCGTGACACAACGGGAAACACAAGTGCACACAAGCACTTCAGCAGCGCGCTCACGTTCAAGAACAGTGCTGAGGAGAAGCCCATGTCCTGAGCCGAACTAGCTGCTAGTTCATGGGCTGTCCTCACCGAGGGAACAATGACCAGACTACGGCCATTCGGACTTCAGTGTCTGACAAAGACTCGTTCAGAATAAAGGAAGTGAACCTGTCACTTCTAGGAAGGCAGAGCTGCTACTTCTGATAAAAGCCGAACTTCCAGGTGAAAATGAGAATTCTGGAAGAAGTGCATTCCCCTCCACGAGGGTGCCCAGCCACTCCACTTGTGAAGACTGTCCCGTTGAGACTGGCTATGAGGTCAGCAAATGCGACGTGGGAGCTCACGGAACAAGAGGTGATTCTGCAGAACTCGTAATGGTCTCCGAACGATTCTGTAACATCACGCACGGGTGAGAACAACACTCCGTGTCTACGATGGACCAGTGGACTTTACTATTCAATGGTATGAAAATCTGACGCATAGGGTTTCAAAGTCCACTTCGCAATGAACCGTCCAGCAGCTACCACGTGCTGCCCTGTCGTCAGGGTACCCACAGCCACCTGAACGAAAACACTGCTCCCTTCTCGAACCCTCTGTGCGAGGCTGGGTTTCCATCGTATCTGACCCACTCCCACAGCCTGAATTCAGAAGCCGCTCCGAGAACCCAGCCGTATTCTATTAAACCGGACTTGGGAGATTTGCAGAAGACCGCCAATGCCACTCGCCCTGCTGTATCTTGTTTCGGTTTTGGAAATAGTTATGATTCATATAAAGTGTTACTTTTTTTCTCAGATTTACTCTTAATTTTTCATTCTGAAGTAATTATGAACTCACAAGAAGCTGAAACACTAGTACAGCTTCGAAAACAAAAACACAGTACAACGCCTTGTGTGCCCTTCCTCCAGCCTTTCCCCAGAGCGGCAGCTTCCGCAGCCTTCCGGCGAGACCAGGCCACGGATGCCGGTGCAATCCGCCGTGCAAAACCACAGACTTCACCACCTGTACGTGCACTCACCCGTGTCTGTGAGGGTGTACGTGCGTAGTTCCACACGATTTTCCCCGACGTGCAGTCACGTAACCCAAACCAAGATATGTTGTTCCGTGAGCACAAAGGACACTCGCCCGTCCCTTCCTCATCGTACCCCACCCCTGTGCCTAACTCCCGGCGACCACCGCTCCGTTCTCCATCTCTCATTTTGTCATTTTGAGAATGACTAAAAGTCCCTGAGCCTGTCCTTTGGAAACTTATTTTAAAATGAATTTTTAAATATAAACGGCAAATACTGACAGACAAAACCGACATAAACAAACTCCCTCAGGGGCCTTCGGTAACAGCACAGGGTGTAAAATGCTCTCGAGGCCACACTAGTTGAGCATGTGGGTCGAGACGCCACTGTCAAGCTCCTCCCCCACCTGCGCCGGTTCTCCCCGGGAGTCAGGCACCGTTGCGCCCCGGACGGGCCCAGCCATCCCCTCTGATCACCTCATGGGCAGATATGTCCGCCTCCAGCAGCTGGTGTTTCTTCAGCAAGTTGTTCACAGAGGCCAGGTCTTTGCCGTAATCCTCAGACGCCAGCAGGGCCTCCACCTGGCAGGGAAACAAAAGGGGAGACCAGTGTGCATGGGGCACAGCGGGTGTTCCGGAAAGTCCGGGATCCCCAATTGTTTGGCCAGGTCTTTGGCCGGCTGCCATCTTGTCAATCCCAGGTTACGCCGTCACGGCGACTCAGCCTGTATCGGCCCGTGGCCTGAGTCCTTCTCCTTTCCTGTCAATCACACGCAGACTTGAGAACCTGGGACTTGCAATGGTACAGCTCAAGGCAGGGTCCCGGAGCCTTCGCGGGAACTGCATGGCACTGTCACTTCAGGGAACCCCCGCCGAGGGAGAGAACTGGCAGCAGGGCCAGCAATTAATACACGAGGGTATTCAGTGCAGATGTCCCAGCAGAATGCCGGGAACACCCCGAAGTCCGACAAGGCGGGACTGGTTCAATTATGGCAGGACTAGGACGGACTCAAACACAGCTCTTCAGACGTTTAGGAAGGATTCCTAATGACTCAGGGTTAAGACTCCCAAAACACATTCACGGAGAATTATATTCTGAGCTCAGCCACGTATGAAAATAGAGCTACACTACTGTTGATGGAAATACATGTGGCCTAGAGAGAAACATTAATGGTGGGCTCTAAAAATTTATTTCCCTGAATTTTTTACTAACTCCGGCTTTCTGACTTAACTGCTGTTTTGGTTTCCACCCGGGCAGACTCACTAGAGCTGCCGCCACAGACCCCGGGGTCATTTCCTGTTCTCGTTTCCACGAAGAGGAGAGAGCCGCACCCTGATCCCCACCTATATAAGCTCTCTCTTCTCGAAACCCTCATTCCCTCTGCTAACAGACCCCTTACCCCAGGACTCTGTGACAAGAGAGGATCTGTGGAAAGGGGCCTCAGGGGAGCCCCGACTTTTTCATGGTTTGGGGCTGACTGTCTGGTCATCCCAAACGACCAGAAATCCTCCGCTGGTGGGAAGGACAACCTGCCATTACCTCAGAGAGCCAGAAGTCGAAGTCCTTGATGCCAGTGTTGAAGTTCTGCTGTTTGTTGGCTTCTTTCAGTTTCTGGCTCTTTTCGGCTGACTTCTGCACCAGGAACTGCCACTGGTCAGCTAAGGCAGCCAGCCGGGCCTGAGGAAGAGAAGGAGGCCATTGGAGATGGTGAAATCCAGGAAGAGCCCTTCTCCTAAAGCCGAGTGATTCGCAGGGAGAGAGAACAGCAAGCCTCACGGGAGCCCCTTTTACCAACATTCCCCGTCTGTCATGTAGGCAAAAGTGGCCTGATCTTTTTTTTTTTAAGATTTTATCTTTTTCTTTTTTTTAAAGGTTTTATCTACTTATTTGACATAAAGCAAGAGAGAGAGATCACAAGTAGGCAGAGGCAGGCACAGAGAAAGGCAGAAGCAGGTTCCCCGCTGAGCGGAGAGCCCGATGCGGGGCTCGATCCAGGACCCTGAGATCATAACCTGAGCCAGAGGCAGAGGCTTTAACCCACTGAGCCACCCAGGCGCCCCTAAAGATTTTATTTAATTATTTGACACAGAGAGGAGAGAGATCACAAGTAGGCAGAGGCAGGCAGAGGGAGAGGGAGAAGCAGGTTCCTCCATCAGCATGGAGCCCAATACAGGGCTCTATCCCAGGACGCCGGGATCATGACCCGAGTCAAAGGCAAATGCTTAACTGACTGAGCCACCCAGGCATCCCCATTGGCTTAGTTCTTAAAGCTATATTTTTCTTTCTTTCTTTTTTTTAAAGATTTTATTTATTTATTTGACAGAGAGAGATCATAACTGGGCAGAAAAGCAGGCAGAGAGAGAAAGAGAAGCAGGCTCCCTGTTGAGCAGAGAGCCCAACGTGGGGCTCGATCCCAGGACCCTGAGATCATGACCTGAGCCGAAGGCAGAGGCTTTAACCCATTGAGCCACCCAGGCGCCCCTTAAAGCCATATTTCAAAGTTGTCACTACGCGGCCTATACCTTGACAGCATCCTCGCTCCCCGCACAAGCCCCGCGCTCGATGAGGGAGTTGCCTGTGTCGATGACCCCGCGGATCCGGTCGGCGTTGGCGTGCAGTTCTGCTTCGAAGGCCTGGTGCTTCTGGTGCTTGCTCTAAAATTTCAGAAAGATGACCTTTCAAAACCAGGTCCTCTGAGGTTACCTCTTTTTAGGGATGAGGGAGTCACAGAAACTTAAAGAACTGGGGGCAAGTGTCAACATTTCTTATAGAAGGCAGTCACGGGATTTGTGAAATAGTTCGGGGGTCAGGCCGTTGGGAGTTGGGCACAAGGACTGGGCTGGGAGAAAGGAGATGGACCAGCTCAGGAGCAGGGGAACAGGGTCAATTCTCCAATCAGCTGGGAGCAAAGTCCGAGAACTGGGTACTTTCTGCAGAAAATGCCAGCAGCCGAGTGCAGTGTTTAAACCACTGGGACATTAATTTCCATCCACGAGCTTCTCCTCCACGGACAGAAGTTCTAATAGGCGACACACACCTGGCTCGCATGCCCTACGCACGAGGCTGTGATCACTGCGGCTGGCAGGCTGACCCTCCACCGACCGAGGAGCATCTACGGCTGCCCCAGACCTTGACTCTGCTGCCTTCAGTAGCTGCTATTAACCAAAACTCCTGGACACTCAAAATCCAAGCTTGACTGGAGGCAGGAAGTGATTTTTGCTAAGAAAAGAGAGGGCTGGGAGAATGCCAGGCTCCTGATGCTAGGGCTGAAGGGCATTTTAAGAATCCACAAAGCAACAGAAGGCTCGAGAAACACTATGAGAGACAGTGCAAGGACACAGCTGTGGCACAACTCTGGGTGAGAAAAGCAGGGTCTCGGGGGATGTTATTTGGGGGAAAAAGAACTAAACGAAAAGAAAACCAGTATGGTCGGGGAAGGATTCTGCACCCAATGTTTCATTTCAGGGGCAGCAGCTGTTGCAGGACGGAGGCGCCCAGCAGGCGCAGCGCGGCGCTCACGTCGGGCGGCCTCCTTCCGTGTTCCGCTGCCCGCGTCCGAGCAGGGTCTCAAATACCCACATCCCCTGACCCGAGTCCAGTTCCCTGCTTCCGTTTCCTGCTCTGATCACCCTTTGGTTCCAACCCCACCTGTTCTGCTTATTCATTTCTTCCATCCGTTTAAAGCACCATCTGAACTACATTTTCACCGAAAAGTCCCCTTTGCTGCCCCTCGAGTAACAATGTCCCCCCTTCTCCTTAACCTCCCACCCCTGGCTCCTGGCTCCTGGCAGATTTGGAAGCAGATCGTCTGCTTCCCTGAGGCCACTTAACTGTCCCTTTCCAGGGACCAGCACCTCTGATGGCAGCCCGGCTGCGTCATCAGACTCTCGAACCACCCCATACGCCTTGTCCTCGGCCACCGAGAACCGGGAGCACACTCCACACAGGAAAAACTCTATTTCATTTTTTTTAAAAGAAGCGCCTCTGAAAAGACAGTTAACTACTGCCCCCAAATCAAACATTGTACAGAACTTGCCTAAGTGACACATGGGGAGAGGGGAGGGGTGCAGGGTTGCAGGCTAATCACGACAGAGAAAGCCACATCCCACAGGGACACTTGAATGGAGTGTGATGGGTCATTAGAAATGAGAAGCACAGGTGAGGAGACACCAGCTGACCACGTGAGGCCACAACAAGGATCTACGCAGAGGAACACAAACACTGGAGCGCATTTAACTAAAAAACTCTTTAAGAAGATTAGAAACTTACCAGCAGCTTGGAAAGCTACAAAAATAGATTAAAATAACAAGAGTTCAGTACACTGAGGTGAATGCACAATCCGCTACTAAACAGAGGCTCCTTCTGTTGTGCTACTTCCCCTGGGAAGCTCGGCACGGGGGAGCTGCTAGCAGGGCCGCTAGAGACTTCTCTAGCAAATGCAGCTTCCGCGGAGACAAGTGAGGAAAGCACTTCGCTCACGTTGCGTCATTTAGTGATACTTTCCCACGGGTTCAGATTCGTAGCCTAATTTTCGCTGGCTTCAGCATGGACACAGGAAATGGTTCTCTAGGTAGAGCCCTCCGCCCCAAGATGCCTTCTTTACCAAAACCCGCCCCATAACCAAGGCTGCCTCAGAGACGAGCAGCCCCTCGGCTCCGCGCACCTGGATGTTGGTGGGGTCCTTGTACGACTCATCGCTCGCGGTCTGTAGTTTCTCACTGATCCATGCCTCGATCTCATCCACGTCCCGGCTGAACTGCTGGAGGGTCTGCGATTCTCCCAGCTTCGACCTCTTCTCAATCATCTGGGCTTTCAGGCGGCGCCACCTGAGAAAGCGAAGCGGAGCCCGAGCGTGAAGCTCCCCGAGAGCAAGACCGGCCGGGGCTCCCACATGGGGCCGTGAGCTCAGCACCCAACACCCACCTGTCCAAAACCTCGTTGCGCCGGCTGCAGATGTCGCCCTTGGCATAGTGGCCGGCGGCGACGAGCTGGTCAGCAAAGGACTGCAGGGCAGCGATCTTCTCCTCCTGTCGGCAAACAAAAAGCGGTGAGGCCACAGCGGGCGGGCGGGTCCAGCCCTGCATGGACCTCAGGTCTCGTGAAGAGAGTGCTTATTCTGGGTGGCTGGGAACGAGCCGGCGGCGGGATCGGAATACGCTGTCACTTTAGACGCGGAAGAGCAGGAGGCCAGAAGCAAGCTTGATTTCGACACTAGCAGAGCAGGGTTTAACTCAAGACGACTCCGGGTCACACTGGGGACAGGGGCTAGGACACCAGGAGTTGTCACACACAAAAGAGAGCTGAAAAGGGGTCAGATTTTCAACAAAATGGGGTAGAAATCAAAGAGGTGCCCGTCTTCCTGAGCTGTTACGTGTTCAGTGTTCTCTCTCCTTCCCAGCACGTTTGTGTTTCTGCTTTAACAATACGTTTGTAACTGTGTGGCGGCCCCGTTACTAAGACCTCAGAGGTATCAGAGCTTGCAAGTTTTGAAAAGCATCCAGGTCTGTACCCCCTTTCCCAGTCTGCGCGGGCATCTGTCGCGGGGGCGGGCCCGTGGGGGCACCTGGCGGCCGGGGTAGGGGACCCGCTCTGCCTTTGTGTGGCCAACAGCAAGTCTTTCCACTTCAGGGAGCGGCCAAGGCTGAGTTCAGCATGTCAGGGACAAGTTTTTATTCTCGTTGTTGAGACAGGAAGGCGAAGCAGCCCCAAAGAGAGCCGTCCATCTGGACGAATCTACATCGAGACCTGAAGGTACAAAGGCCTCACCTGGACGTTGATGGCTTTGTCGAAGTCCTCGTGTTTTTTGATCAGAGCCTCCACGCTGTCCAGCGAGTCTCCTTTGTCCTCGGTATTCAAGAAGGCCTCCCGGGCAGCCATCCAGTTCTCGGCTTGCTCGCAGTCCCGATGAAACAGCTAAAGAAAGGGAGGCAGGTGGCAAGATGGGGCCATTGGCCACGAAACTCCCGGTCCGAAAGCCCGTGGCAAATGGGAAGCGACGTCCCGCGCACGCACCTGTAGTTCAAGGCACTGATCCAACATCATCCTGCGCTGAGCCCAGGCCTTCTCCAGCCCCGCGCGCTCCCGATCGAGAATATCTAGTTTCTCCTTGACCTCTGGGCTGGCATAGTGCCCGTGAGCCAGCAGCTGCTGCCCAAACTGCTCAAAGGCCTGGAAAGTGCCAGCCCGGGCATCGATTTCTGTGCGGTGCTCCTGCCAAGAGGAGGGAAGGGGTAAGGTGACTGGCGTGAGATGTCCACCGTCGTGTCAACCACCAACTCGCGGCGAGGGTGCTGCTGGTGGCGGCAGTGGTGTTCGCGGCGCGAACCCCTCTGCCAGTCGGTGGGCAGAGCTCCCTACCTGGTGCCGTTCCAGCAAAGCTTCAGCTCCGGTGACATCCTTGGCGAGCTCGTCCGAGGACACCAACCCCCGTATTCCATTGATCCAAGACATGAGGTCCCTGGCAAGCAGATGCAGAGGAAGAGCGGTTACATTACCTGGCAAGTAGGCTTTCTGCCCAGGAAAAGAGAACCACACAATTCTTGTCTCAGAAGATTATTTGGGGTCAAGTAGTTAATCTACTAAATGATTATTCGGGGTCAACTAGTTCATCTACTAACCAGTTAATCTACTGAGCAGTTAACTAGTTAGAATCTACATCTCTGGGCAAAATATTTCAAAGCGTCTTGTTCATCCTATTGAGGGGTTAAAAAAAATTAAAAACTATGAAAGAGTAAGCATTCCTCAGGAAACAATGAACCAAGCTTGTGACTAAGATCTTTGACCCTAAAGAACAGTAGGTTCTAACACAATCAACAACTGTGGTCAAGTTTTCCAGAGTTTTGGAGGAAATTACTTTTCTCGGAGCCTGAAGCAGTCCTAGGCCTACAGCCTATGCTGAACGAGCTTCTGACGGGTGTCTGCACGTAGGGGCACAGAAATCACCATGTGGGGTCACAGGTCCTAGGCTTCCTTTTATCGAACACACCCGGGATCGGCAAACCCAGAGACGGAAAGCAGACTCGATGAGGAGGGGGACAGGGTGTTCTTCTGGGGCGGTGAAAAGTGTCAGAACTTTGGAGAAATACTAGCTGTACGACACAGTAAGCACACTACCTACCATGAACTACATAATTTAAGACACATAACTTTTTTGTTACTTGATCTTTACCTTAAAAAAAAAAAAGGTAAACCGAAAACCAAAAAACCCCACTGGGACCTCCTACTAGAGGCCTGGGAAGGGGAAGCGCATCACCCGCCGAGCCCCGCCGCACAGATGAGAAGCCCAGATTAAACACACACCTACATGTACACCCATCTCCGCAAACACCTGTGTGAAACCCTTGTTAGCACAAAAGTGTGCCACAAACACCTGCCCCGAATGGGTGCCAGGGACCGAGTTCTAAATCACCCGCCGGTGCCCCAGGGCATGGGACATTCCGCCAGACACCAGCCTCGAGTCTTCAGGACCGTCTGTGTCGTGAGAGGCCCCCCGCAGAGGGCGGAGGGGTCAGGAGACAACACTACCACGACGGGAATTTGCCCCTGGTCCCAGACCGAAACACAAGCCCGGACTCGTGGAGACACATTTGAGACAACCGGGAGAAACCGAACCGGGCCTAGATACGATATTGCTGGACTGGCCTTGGACGTGAAGGTGGAAACGCAGGGCCCAAGGGAGGCAGACGCCCAGGTATTTAGAGGGAAAGGGCCACGTGTCTGCAAAGGACCGACAGCTGGGTCAGCAAAACAAGCGTGTGCCTAGCAGTAAAGCCAACTGGGGACTACTGGCAAAGGGCGGCATGCGGGTTCACGGTTTCATCCTTTCCACTTTCCGACAGCTGTGAAATTTCTCTAACAGGTTTGCGAAGAGACTAGAGAACATCTGTAAGAACGACCGAGGCAGAAACTGAACGCCACCCACTGGGAATCGGGTGAGACGGCGCGCACGCGGACAGGGAAGCGGAGTCCTCCTGACTCGCGCGCACGTGGTAGCCGGGCCGTTTCCGCTCGCCCGGAGGCGACCTGCCCGACGAGCAGGCCGCACAAAGGCCTCCGCGCCCCGTACCGGAAGTCACTGAGGAAGCGCTGCAGGTCGTGGGAGTCGCCCAGCTTGGCCTTGCGCTGGTCTGCGCGCTTCCCCAGGCTGCTCCAGGCCTGGTCCAACTCCGTGCACTTTTCCTGCAGGTCCTCGGCCGACTCGGGGTGGGACTGGATCAGGCGCTCAGCTGTCTCCCCCAGGGAGTTGACCTATGGCAGCAAGGTGGCGACACAGCCGGTAAGGGAGCTGCGCTCCGCCGAGGGAAGCGGTGCTCTGCCCGGCGCCTGACGTCCACGGCCCCGCCACCTCTCACCTTGTCGCCGAGAGCCGCGAGGTCCCGCTCGAAGCCCTCGTGCTTGCGCTGCAGGGCTTGGACGCTGGCCAGATCGTGGCCGTAGTTGTCGGTGTTCAGAGCCTGATTCTTCTCTTCAATCCACTCTTTGGTTTCGTCGGCATCTCTACGGGGAGACACGCGGGTGGGTAAGGGCTGCTGAGCAGAGCGGCCTTGGGTCCGGGACGAGCAGGACGAACGTGTTCAGCGGGCACCTGTACGCCTGTCAGCGGCTGTCCCCGAAAGCTCCACGAGGCAAAAGAACCCACTTTTGCTCCCTCCGTCCCTCCTCTTTACTGAGCAGTCCACCCCGTGAAAGATGGGGTCCCGGACACCAGAGCACGGAGCTCAACCAGAGCGGGGTCAGCACGTTCAGGGACCGCCACGGTCAAGCCCACTCCGGCCCCGAGCGCCCCTCACCTGTGGAACCTCTGCACTTCGTGGGCGCTGCCCAAGAGCTGGCTCCGCTCCTCGGCCAGCTGCTGCAGGGACCGCCAGCGCTCGTTCAGCTCCTGCGGGAGGACCGCGGTCAGCTCGGCCGCGCCCCAGCCAGACTCGGACACGGGCCCAGGAACCAAAGGCCTGGTGCTCGGCTCGCAAGGAAAGGCTGGAGCACGGACAACTTCCCGTCTCCACCCTTCCCAGCCGAATAAATTAGTACGGACGCCACAGCAAAAGTCCAGAAGCCGAGGGCCTCGCCAGAGTTAGCCACATCTGACGGCGTGAACGCTCCATGAACATCTGACCTGGGAATCACCTCGAAAGCCGCAGAGACATGCGGCCGACTCGACCTCCTCTCAGCTCCTAGCCTGGCACTGCCTCCAGAGCAGCTGCTTCGTAATAACCACCGCGCGTGGGGCATCTGACTTCCCCTCAGGTCCTGATCTCAGGGTTCTGGGGCCGGCCCGTGTCGGGATCCCTGCGCAGTGGGGCGTCTGCTTCTGCCTCACCCCCTCTCCCTCCCGTACGCAAGCTCTCTTTTTCTCAAAGAAATGGATAGAAATCCTTAAAAAAAATAAAACCACCTTGTGGGTAAATCCCAGAGCCTACTATCCTCGAGGCCCGAACACAGGCGCACCCCGGAACACGGCAGGCCACGCAGGGCCTTGTGCCTGAGGAGACAAAACACTGTGGGGACCAGAAAGAGGCCAAACCTCTCCTGTGAGGAGGCGGCGAAGGAGGCACAGCTTGCCTTCCAGACCCTACACTTCTTGCAGCTCCTGGCCCTACCAGGAGGGCAGGGAGGGCTAACTGACCACTCAGAGCTCGTGAGTTCTTGACCAGGGAAGGCAGCCTCGCCACCCTGCCGCCGGAGGAGAGCGGACATCTTTCCCGGAAAACCCTGGACCCAGGACAGTGACAAGGACAACAGCTTGCGTGACTCCCTAGGACGAGAGCTCTGCTACAGTCAGGAGAAGGACCGTGAGGGAGACCGGGAGACCACGGGGCTGGCCACAGTCTCTTACCTTGATGGAATTAAAGGTGGCCACGGTGTGAACCATCAGACGAGCAGACTATGTAGGGGAGGAAAGCACAAGAGCAACACTAATCAAGCGTCTGCCAATTAAGACACAATTCCAAGGAGCAAGTGCCAATCATCAGGTTTCAATCATCACCCAAAATTAGCTTAAGGGGACACAGTCAAAATTCTGAGCAGAGCCACAAATTAACTGGTGGAAAGGCACAAAGCACCCAAGTGCGCAATTTAAGTTCACTCAATGAGGCAGCGAGAGTGGTGACGACCACAATTAAAACAGCGGGCTGGGGGGTGCCTGGCCGGCTCCGCTGCTGGAGCACGTGACTCTTGATTTGGGGTTGAGTTCGAGCCCCACATGGGGTGTAGAGATTGCGTAAAAATAAAATCTTAAAACATACACAGACACACAAAACCCCCCAGCTGGCTGACAGAAAACAGTTCGAAGGCGAAGTCTTAAGTGTTATTCATACTGCAGAACAGTCCAGAAAACACCCCGTTTAACAAATGCTGGCAGCTGAGATTGTTTATGACTAAATACACCAAGAACTTCGTATCTCTTCTTGGCTACCGGGCTGCTCGTCTTTTTAACAGTGTCCCCCTTGAACTAAGGGCAACAGCCTTACCAGATTGGCGGGGGGGAGGGGGGAGAACCAACACAAAAACCAGTGAATTAGCTTTCTTCTCATCAAGGTTAAATGAGACGTTCCCTGGGATCGCAGAGCCCACCCCAGTTTTATGTGAAAGAAACCCCACGTTAAAATACCCATAATCTTCAAATATGTTAAGAAAATCAGGAGCCAAAAGCTGGGACGTGGACCCGTCGGGCTCATCGGTGCTCCTGTGACACGCCCAGGTGACATTTTCAGCCAGTGTGGGTGTGTACAGGGTTCAAAAAGTAGACACCTTTGTCTCCAATCCGTTTTAGAAATAAAAATTTAAAAAAAGAACAACTTGTATTTCTTTATTTGGTGGTATTGGTACTTACAAAGCCACCCGAAATACGCTTCTGAAAACGCACTTATTCCAGAAAAACCCGGGTGAGGATGTTGCCCACTCATACCACCAATGATCACATCCTGCCAGCTGAGGATAATTACGATTGAGAACAAGGGAGAAAAGCTGAAGCAAAGGGAAAAAGCATGCTCCCCCCGGTGTGGAACCTCTTTAATGAGCAGCAGCATCCGGGCCAGGAGGGGTGAGAAGGCCAGAAGCGGGTGGCCTAGCCTAGCGCCCCTCCCTGTGTGTGTCTGGAATCCTGTCTGGTGTGGTAGGTACATCTCTCTTTTTGTACCTCCTTCTACATCTCTCTGTAGGATCCGGTGTCTTCGAAGAAGCATTTCTTAGGCCACCGGGGAAAGTGGCTAGGCAGAGGTCACCGTCTCGTCCCTGTTCTGTGCTCCGGGGCCACAATCCCCTGGGGACGACCACGCCTAACCATGCAGGGCGGGTCACCATGTACGCTTTACCCTGGCAGCGACGTGGGTGTTCAAGGTCATCTAACCCAACTCGTTCTGAGCACCTGCCTCTCTTTACTAAGCGCTGCATTTTAAGACACGACAGAGTCAAAGGATAGAACGCCAGGGTCAAAAAGAAACCGGCCCAAACAACCCCGGAAATGCCCAGGCTCCCAGCAAGCCCGGAACCTCAGAAACGTACACACCAGAAAAACATATTAAGATACGACTATTCCTGAAAACCTTCAGAACAACAACTGGCAAAGGCCTTCCTACCTTCCACGGGGATGCAGTCTTGGAATCCGTTTCATCCTGCTCAGAGGAGAGGCAGACATTAGGCAGCCACACGGTGCAAAACAACGCGGCACCGCCCCCCGCCCCGGCCCCGCCCGTGGTGGGGGGTCCCCAGAGCCATCAGCCAGAGTGGCACTTCCGAGATCAGAAACTGACTGCTGGTTCAGAGCACACCACAAGGTGGCTGGAGGGAAGGGAAGCCAACCAACAGGAGAGGAAAATTCTAGTTTTTTATGAAGTGGACAAAAACAAGCATGAAAAAATTCAGTAAGAAAACCACCAACTTTTGTCTCTGTCCTACTCATAGGATTCTTGGAAAAAGGGTTATAAATAAACATAAACAACTGCTGTGGGAAAAGTTTTAGAAAACCGAAAACTTTTTTATGGTCTTTCGGAGAATGGCAAATTGAAACCTATTTCTGCTCTTCCTTCTTTTCCACAGATTTTTACCAACAAAAGACCCCTCTGAGATTTGGGGACAGAAATTCTTAAGAGGCTCGGGACTTTATATTCTTCCACAAACCTCCTCCTCCTGACGTTCCAGTTCCACGCGGACTTACCCTGGGCATCACGCCGTACACCTCCTACAAGGGAAGAGGGAAGCGGGTCTCATTATCCGAGCAGACACGCAGCTCTCTGTGACATGTGTTACTGTCAGACCCGGACACAGGGACACAGTTACAAGACAAACTGGCCCGAAGAACTACTTATGAGTCTAATAGACCGAGTGTTTATATGCAAGAGCTTTTATTTAAGAAATGGGTGAGTTTACTACTAACTAAAGGCCATATAAATGGTAAACAAGGGATGCCTGGGTGGCTCAGTCGGTTAAGCCTCTGCCTTCGGCTCAGGTCATGATCTCAGGGTCCTGGGATCGAGCCCCGCTCAGCGGGAAGCCTGCTTCTCCCTCTCCCACTCCCCCTGCTTGGGTTCCCTCTCTCGCTGTGTCTCTGTCAAGTAATAAAATCTTTAAAAAAATAAATATGTAAAACAGACACTAAACAACTATCACGACATGAGACGGGCACACGGAGAAGACAGGAGGTAAAGGGAACGGGGACGGAGAGGACTGGACCACCCCGGCCAGCCCTCTGCGCTACGGGACACTGCGAGCTGGGCTCGGAAGGACACAGGAAGGAGCCCTGCTGCTTCCCGCCGGTGACGCGGGCTCCGTGCAAGCCCCGGGCACTCGCCTGTTGCTGGACCGCCTGCACCTCCTCGGCCATCAGCCCTTCGGACTCCAGGTCTTCAGCCACCTTGTTGATGTCCTTCAGCCGTGACTCGTTGGCCTTCAGATCCTTTAAAGCAAAAGCCGTAAGAGCTAAGACTCCCAGAGTAACACACAGGAGGAGGCGAGCGAAAGATGTTCACAAACTATAGTCGGAACCTACAGATTTCTGCTCACCAGGTACCTATGAATTAGCTTCTCTATTACGCGGCAGTCACCGAAATCAGGAAATCCTGACCATGGTGACCAGGGAAGCAAGCAAAAAATAGGGCGCTGACTGACAACGGTCTGTCTCCAATTTGCTTAATTGGCTGTGGTTCATAAACCATTATTCTGCCGGGATGGAAATTCGCTTTCAGCTTTCTTTGGAGGAGAGGATGTGTTTTTAAAATGTGCTGAAATTCTAATGACGGACCCTGTGGGAAACAGTCCCTCACCCACACGAACTGGTTATGAAACTCCTGAAGTAGGAATGATAAATAAGATGTGGTTTATGCACGCAATGGAGTCCCATTCGGCCATAAAAAGTTGTGGAGTACTGAAACCGGGGAGGACGAGAATGAATCAGGAAAAACATTATGCTCCATGAAAGCGGTCAGCGGTTAAAAAGTCACGTCATACAGGATTCCGTGTAGAGGAAATGTCCGTAATACGTCAATCCGGGGACAAAAAGCCCATCGCGTGCTGCCGAGGGCTGGGGACCCCGGGAAGGACACTGCACTCGGGGCGCAGCTTCCCTGTGACACGTGAAATCGTCCGGGACCAGAGAGGTCAGTGGCTGCGCCGCGCAAAATGCTTCCAAACCGCCCGCTTTAAAAAATGCTTAACTTCATATATAATACCTTTACCCCAATTAAAAAAACACTTTAACACGTTTTTGTATTTTAAGTTCAAAAATTCTTAAGACAAGTAGAGAAAACCGTCTCTATTTCCTTGGTGCTAAACTGGTCACAGAAACGTCCCGATTCACGTCTCCCCCCTAAGACATGGCCCCCCGCGGGCGGAACGCCATCTGCGCCGAGTTTGTTCTGTGAACTACAGTCAGGAGTCCAGACAACCGTGCCCCTGGGCCGCTCTTCAGCTCAGACGCGAGACCGCCGTACCTTCTGGAAGTCATCGAACTTCTTCTGCAGCACCTCGACCTGCTCGAGGTCAGCGCCCACCTCCTCGCTGGTCAGGGCCGCCTCCTTCTCGTTGATCCACTGCTGCAGCTCGTTCGCCTCCCGGAAGAGCATGAAGCGCTTGCAGCTCTTCTCCAGCATCCCCTTGCGCCTCTCGCCCAGCTCCAGCAGCGAGCGGTACCTGCGGCGAGCCGGTGGGGGACAGAGGGGCGGGCAGGCGGTTAGCTTCCCCGGGCGCTGAGGGGCAAACCCAGGGCTGAGATGCGGGTCCAAGGCCACGAGTGTGTCTCGAGGGCGCCCCAGTGACAAGGCGTCAGAACACAGATGAAGATGAAGCCCCCAGTGGCCCGCGCCACAGCCTCGGGGATAAGTACACATGGCGCGGGTCGCCACCGAGTGGCTCGGACTGCCAGGCGCACTCATCCCCGGGCCCATTTTGCACTTAGAACATCACGACCACAAATGACAGGAACACGGGGTGCATGCGAGCATGGCGGGGATGAGACAAGTGTGCCGGGCACGATGCAGACGGAGGTCCTGCTCCGCTCTCGTAATCCCCTGAGCTGCCCTGGGCCGGGGAGGGGGGCGGGGGAGCCCAGCTTTCCAACAGCCCCATACGGGATGTCAGCCTCTCTGAAGGGTGGCCGAGTGATGCACTGATTTCTCAGGAAGTTTAAGCAACTCCAGAAGGAAAATCAGGTCAAGTACAGAGTATCTGCACTGCTTCGGTGTTGGAAGACTTCAGAGGGATCACAGAACATTCGAGCTCTTAAGAGTCAAAATACAAAACGCTGAGCTACTTACTACCTTCGGAGATGTGAACGTGACAAACTTCGTAAAACTCGGTTAAAGGCTAAAGAAAATCCACCGTCACCATCAAATCTAAGCTTCTCAGAATGAGGGAAAAAAAGCAACGAGGTACCCAGACTCAGTGCACTTTAAAGGGAAGAATTTCGTCTCCTTCCTACTAAGAAACACTACGGGCCCGGCCTCCAGGTTTGCTGCGGAGAGTGGCTGGCCCGCCACCAAAGCCAACGGGGGTGGGGGTGGGGTGGGGACCAATGACACTGAATGCACAGCCGCACAGAAGCAACCCAGGAGACAAGCGGCCATCGACAGACACGGTGCCACCGAAACCTCGTCCCTGGTGAGCGAAGCTGCCGCATGGCGGCGCAGGCCCCCCCACCTCGTCTTTCCGGCTGAACAAGAGCCTTGGAGAGAAGTGGCAGAGGGAGAACGGACATGGGCGCTCGGCAAGGCCGCCCGCCTACTCACAGTTCCTCCACCTGTTTCATACGCAGCGACACACTGCCGGCCTCCTTAGTTACGCGCGTCCTGCACGGGGGGCACAGCAAAGGCATGCATGAGTTAGTGCGATTAATCCACGGGAAAGGACAGCGGCAGCTCCAACGGGCGCCGGGAGGCTGGGTGCTTTGAGTGGGGGCAATTGAGGAGCCATTCAAAAGCTCTCGGATGCAGGCCAGGCCACGAAGGAAATCAGGAAAGAAACAGCCACCAAAGTAAATTAGAAGGGTTAGTTCACCTCCCTTTTCCTGAACAGTCTGCCACGTTTTAAAGCGGACAACAGTCCTTATACTGGCAACACTGGGCACTTCGCAGAGCAAGGCGAGGGGAGGGCTGCTCTGAGAAAGGGCAAACATGCCCCTCCAGCCACGTGTTCCCTCCCACAGTTCGACCCTGGCTCAAATTGCGCTCCTGTCTCAGCAGGAATGGAAAAGGTCTGGAAGTGGACAAAAAACTGATCTTTTCAGGGATCATCAGACTCACAGAAGTTCTATGGTAATAGAGTCCAGTGAGAACATTTCTGGGTATTTTCCAAGTGTCCAAAACTTTTGAGCTCATTAGCAGAGCAAAACACCTGACAGGAGGGACGCAGGTCGATATGGGAGCTTAGCTAGAGGACGGGGGACAGAGGACAGAGCTACTTCATAAAAAAACCACCTCTGTCTCAGAGCAGAAAGCGGAAGAGAACCACTCTCCCAATAGCCTTTAAAGGCGCAGAGCTCCAGGGGTGCGGGACTTCTAGATCTCAGTCCCTGAGTATCCCCCCAACTGAAGGACACAGGTTCAGAGGCTGAGCTTTAGAAAATACTGTTGAGGAAGAGAAACTCACTTCAGGGGAAGAAACAAGATACAGAAAATAACGGCATCAGTGAAGTGGTTTAGGTCCCAACAGAACGCTGCGGGTTAAGAGGGATTTGCAGGAAATGGGCAGCGGGCGTCCTGAGCGCGCACAGTCGCTCCGAAGCCTCTGGGCGCTGCCTCTACCGCGGCCTACGCGGGATGCCAAGGAAGCCCCGAGGGACACCGGGACCTGGGTGGTCGCCCGCAGGGTCCTTACTGGTGGTCAATCTGCTCCTGCCTCGCGGCTATGCTGCCCTGCTCCTCCAGGAGGCTCTCGCGGGAGGCCGACTGCGCGGGGTCCAGCTTCTTCACGTACGCCGCTGGCACGAAGCCCTGACGGTCGTTCACTTCCACCTTCCACCAGTCCTGAGCAGACAGACGGACAACCGAAAGCGTGAATTCCCCAGCACGGCGGGGGGGGGGACCAAGGAGGCCTGCACGTGCGCGCGTGAAGCCCTGACCATGTTGGGAAGATCCCCTGACATTGTTAAGGTCACTTCGCTCAACACTTCGCTCAAGGACCGTCGCCTGCCGAGCAGGGACAGCATCACGAGGAAGCCGCAACCCAGCATGAAGGGCAGCCCTCTCTGTCACGCTCTCCAGGACTGCTCGAACCATGTGGCCACCAGCCCCACGTTGCCGCGTAAATTTAAATAAATTAGAATAAAACTAAATTTAAGAGCTCAGTTAGCTGGTCACACCTCCAGGGCTTCACAATCACTTGCCGTTAACGGCTACCGCAGAACGAGCACCACAGAAACGTCCACCGTCACAGCAAGTTCCGTGGGACAATGAGACGGACGGTGGCTGAGACCCAACAGAAAATACAAATCAGGGGTTTTCTCCAACGCTCATGGCTAGAGTACACCGGGGGTGTCAGGATAAGGGTCCTTGATGACGACTGTGACCGTTTCTCCAGCCCTGACTAGCATCTTCTGTGATTTATCAGACACGTGGAGTGCCCTGCACCTCACTTCAAAGTCACTATCGACCCATCATACGTCAAGGAAGGCAGGCTGAGGAGCTGGGAAGCATTTAATGTCAAGGGCCTATGGGGGTGATGTCACAGCTGTTGCCAACTCTGCTGTAGCCACACAGTCTAGGTTAAGAACCCACAGCTATTGGGTGCCTGGGTGGCTCAGTTGGTTAAGCAACTGCATTCGGCTCAGGTCATGATCCCAGAGTCCTGGGATCGAGTCCCGCATCAGGCTCCCAGCTCCATGGGGAGTCTGCTTCTCCCTCTGACCTTCTTCCCTCTAATGCTCTCTTTCACCGTCTCTATCTCAAATAAATACAATCTTAAAAAAAAAAAAAAGAACCCACAGCTACGAGTTCCAGAAAAGCAAACTTTGGTCTAAGGAGGAAGAGTTCCAGCTAGAAGTGTGTTATCAGGAAAAGAATCCCTCGAGAGTGGGAGCCAGCACGCTGGCCCCACGTGTGCAGGAAGACGGACGGATTACCTTCTTCACCAACCACGATATGGACTCGTATCAAGGGGGAGACCGATGGGGTGACTCTGGTCTCTCCTCAGATTCTAACCCCGGCTTACTTCAGACACAACAACCCAAAGACACCCCATCGAGCAGAACTGGTGGTGCTGATGGAAACAGACACACGACCACTTCCGACGCCTTGCCTTGTTGGTGCTGTTGAGTAAGGTGAGAATGTCCCCTTTCTTCATGGTGACCTCTCGAGGGCTCTTCTCCTGATAGTCGTAGAGAGCCAAGACCAGCTCCTTCCCAGTCTCATCATCCATGGGGGCCACTTGTTGCTAAAAATCCCAAGGAGAGGCAAACCCGGTTGAAGGATGTCCATGGTGTGTCACCCGTGCACAAGACAGACCCTGATTTCACCTCCAGTTGTACCAAGTGTACCAAACGTATATTTACGAGAGTTCTCCGCTGAAGCTACCAGTGAAACCTGATTCCAGAACTTTAGCTGTTCTAAATCTTAAAAAAACAAACCACCACCACCAATCTCATTTGAAACCATGTATGTCTTCGCGTCCCAGGACGTCGCAGTGAGGCCACCAGAATGCTGCCTGCGACCATCATACCTGCTGGCAGTGCCCAGGGCCCTGCAGCTGCCCGCGCCCCCACTGCCCAACAGCTCAGGCCGTCCAGCTCACCCGGCACGACTGAGCCTGGTCCCGCAGAGCCTGGATGCTGCTGCCGTAGGCGCTGAGATCTGACATCAGAGCTTCGTGTTTCTTCAGCAGAGCCTGAAACCAGAGTCGCACACGGTGACCCCGGCGCAAGGAGCTGGGGCGCCCCGGCCACGCTGCCACACCGACCCGCCGCCGGCCCGAGATGTGCTCGGCTACACGCTAAGCTCATCGCTCCCTGCTCCACTCTCCCTCCCCGCTTCTAACGAACACCAAATCTGGAGGGTGATTCTTTGTAATTCCCAATACTGTCTTTTCTCCCTGCCCGAACGCACCTCTGCGGGGCTGGGAGCAGACAAGGAGACACAAGGCACAGTGTCGCACACATGGGGAACCCACCGCTCGTCGTAAGAACTCAACAGCATCGGCAAACCGGAGCCCCGCCCTGCCTCGCCACACGCGGGGCTTCTCCATCCCTTCCGCCACCACTGCCCCCCACCCCCGGGTACCCCCCACCCAGCCAAGAGATGAACACGGGGCTACTAGCCCTTCACGAGTCAGATGTCGGAGTTTGACTCAAAAACACCAATCACTGGCAAAACACGTGCTCACGGACACGTGTGCACACGCACGAGGCGAGAACAGGTGGACAAGAAGAGCAAAACGCTCGTGGTAGAAGGTAGTCTCCTCCCTCCTTATGGCACGACTGAGTTTCCACAGGGGAAGGTAAGCAGGTGCCAAAGCACCTCGAGACACTGACAATGCAGAGGCCGACCACAGGCACCTTGGCAGCAGGGCCCCGGCCCCGGCAGGCTCCCCACGCTCGCTCACCTCCGCGGAGTCCTCGTCCTTCCCGTAGTCCGTGCTGCCCACGATGGGCTCCTTCTCCCGCATCCAGGACTCGGCCTCGTTGGCATCGGCAAAGTACTGCTGGGCCTGCAGGGAGTCTTCCAGGTCCTGCCGCCGCTGGGAGGCCTTGGACTTGAGGGACTCCCACTTCTGGTTCAGTTCACTGAGCTTGGCCTTCACGTCCTCTGCAGCGAAGTGGCCTGGGAGGCGGGGGAGGGAAGGAGGCTGCCACGTCACCAGACAGGCCACCTAGGTTTCCACGGCACCTCCCCGACGCCACCGTGGTGAGCCAGGCGCCTTAACCCCCAGTTTTAGGAGAGGCTCGGGACCCAACCTTCGAAGTGACCTGCTCAATTTTTGCCTCCTCGAGCCATGATCTCTACCCGACCCTACGAAGCAGGTATCCCACTGACGCCAGGGACCGGAGCGTAGAGACATGATCGAAGTGTGAGAGTGCCTGCCCCAGTCGGCACCGAGACCTGCACCAGCTGCTGCACTCCATCCCCTACTTGATCTCACTCGACCCTCACAGCTATGTCAGGAGGAGGCGTTATTACCCGCATCTCACAGGTAAGACGTTCGGATCGAGACGGTAGGGTCTACTCAAGGTCACCCAGTGAGAAGAGAACGGAGAAGGTGCTCAACCCCCCAGCCCAGTCTGACTCAAGTCCATGCACTTCACCACAGAGAGGATGTAAGGACAAGGGCACAGCCACTCCCCGGGTGATGACCTCTCACCTTCCTCCACCATGGCGCTCCCCTTCTGGGTGACGGCTTTGATGCGGGGCTCATGGCCAGCGATTTCTGCTTGGAGGGCCTGGTGCTTCTTTAGCAGATTCTGGACTCCAATCAAATCTTTGCCTGAAAGCAGAAACCGCTCCCTGTTCATCCAAGCCATCAAGAGAAAGGTCAGCCCTGTCGTTCTTAAGATTCCACTGGGGTTGCAGTTTAACTTAAACTTGACCTTGCTTGTTCTGACACACACTTCCTTTATGCTATAAGAATAGAGCCCCTTCTCTGACGTGAGACTGACCTCTGTTGGTGGATGCAGCGATGGGCTCTTTCTCCCGAATCCACGTCTCCTCATCCTCGACATCACGGAAGAGCTGCTGCAAACGCAGAGAATCCGCCAGCTTCTGCTTCCGGGCGATCATGGGTTCCTTGAGAGCCTCATAGCGAGCCACGAGGGCTTCCTGCTTCTTCTTGATGTTTTCAGCGTCAAAATGGCCAGCATCCTGGAACTGGCGGGCCTGAATGGTGATGCCATCAATTCGATCCTGGGGATAGGAGAGGACAGGGGCTTGAAAGCGTGGACCAGCATCGGCAACTAGGTTCTGGACTGATCGGACTTCGAGGGTGCTTTGATCAGATACAAGGAAAAGTAACACTGTTGTCTTCCCAGCCCGGAGAGTACTTTTCCTGCCACCGCCTTCCCCCATTTTGAGCTCCCAGAAACCTCTGTGCGGGGAGTTTAACTGCAGAAGGGGAACACGTAAGGCTACCTAAGAAAACCCACACCTTCTACCCTTCCACAAACAGGCGTGGCCGGGACGTCACCTGCCGTTGTTCGCTCCCATCCCACGCCGCTGGCCTGGCGACAGCCCCCAGGCCCCCTCTACCTGGTGAGCAGCCACGTCGGCCTCCAGCAGGGCATGCTTCTTCTGCAGGTTCTGGACGTTGGTAAGATCTTTGCCATAGTCGTCTGAAGCCAGGTGGCCCTCCACTTCATACAGCCACAGCTCAATGTCCTCGACGTTGCGGTTGAACTGCTGCTGCTGGTTCGCCTCGCGAAGCTTTATCCCTGGCCAAACAAGTCTGATTATCTGTCTGTTAGCGCTTTCTCTCTGCCAATACCACTCGTCACAATGGCGTCTCAGTGAAGGACTCTGGGTCAGGACTGTAGTCAACGCTTCACCTCCTTCACAAAGCTAAAGCCAAGGGGCTGACTTGGAAGTTCCGTAAATTGGGTTCCGCCCCCGCGAGAGAAGAACGTCAGAATTACTGAATGCCCGCGGCTCGCACCTGAGCTTTGACTTTCAGCGACGGGGCCCAGTTCAGCCACAGTGGTTGACCAGACCCCCCGCTTCGGACTCAGGCTCCCCACCAACCAGTAATGTCAACCACGTTTGCCACATCAGCAAAGCATCGAGAAGGCAAGGCAAGTAACTCCTACAAGGAGGTGGGCCTACCTACCCAAGGTCTGCGGGCCCACCTTACCTGGGTGGTGTAAGTCCCTACGCTTAACCGGGAAGGGACGTGGAATCCCCCAGCATTCCTCTCACATCCCAGGGAGACACCTTCTCTTACCTTTCAGTTCAGTGGCTTCCAGCAACTTCTTCCACAAACTGATGACCTCATTCATCCGAGCGGCTACCTCATCCTTGGCATAGTGGTTGACGTCAATCAGCTTTTGCCCGGCTTTCTCCAGGGCGTCAATGCGGCTCTGGTTGGCCGAGAGCTCAGCCTCAAAAGCCTGATGTTTCTGTACTTTTCCTTGTAGGTTAGATGGGTCCTGCCAATAAAAGGAAAAAAGGGGTTCTACCGTGAACCTGAGTATGGTCAAACTACCCTGCATTACCTTCGTACTTCTCTTTATTGGCAGGGGATGGGGGTAGAAAACAGTCAGCCTATGTTAAACAGTGCAGTTTTTCGAATTCCCTACTTTTTTCTTTAGCTATAATTTATCTGAGAGAGCTGCCTTTAGCTTCCTAGCCAAATGCTACATGGCAACGCTGGCAGGACATTACTTTATAAGCTTCATCTGTGGCAGTTTTCATCTTCTCATTGACCCAGCTCTTGAGCTCGTCGGAGTCGCGGAAAAACTGCTGCAGGTGGAAAGAGTCTGCCAGCTGGGCCCGGCGACACATGGCTCTCTCGTGAAGGGCATTGCGGCGGCTCAGCAGCTGGAAGACAAGGAGGCCTGTGAATCTCTGATTCCTGCTCCCCAGGGACTTCTGGCTCAAGCGGCTACATGGCAATACGCGTCCCAGAAGGGAGAGCACAGACCGGAGGGAAGGCACGTGGGGAACCGCAGAACGTACCGCATCGCGGCGGGTGGCCACGTCGTCCATGGCGTAGTGGTTGTTCTGAATCAGCTTGGTTGCAAACTCGTCCAGTGCCTACAAAGGAAGAATCGGGGTTTCTCGCTGCTACGCCCCCGGTGGCACAGCGTGGCCTCCACAGGAAGTACTGACAGGTCACAAAACACTAAACCCTAACCCAGGTCAGCGTTTCTCCTTCACTGTTGAGCATCTGCTTGACGGTATCAGTCCGAGACAACCGTTACGCTAGCTCCCTCCGAGACGGGTGACGTCTGCTGTAGCTGGTGTCACAGGATCAGATGGGTCCCACAGGGTCAGCAGCCTTCCAGTTCCTGCCTCTAAGAACTGTTTTCAAGGGGAAAAATACCTCTCCTATGAGGTCCAGCTACTTACTTTTTAATTTTATTTTTTGAAGATTTTAAGTAATCACTACACCCAACGTGGGACTCGAACTCACGACCCCAAGATCAAGAGTCACAGGGTCCACCGACTGAACCAGCCAGGCGCCCTGAACTCTAACTACTCTCACTGAAAGGGAAACGTCGGTGGAGGTTGACGTGAGAAGATCTTATCCCGTGAGCTACGGCAGGCCTCCTGCAAGGCCGTGCTCTGCTGCCACCGCGAGATCGGAAGCCCCCACAGGAGCACCTCTCCCACGGATCCTCAATCTTGTCTGCTCAGAAACCCTCAAGAAGAACAGACTCTGGGCTGAACCTGAGGATCACCCGAAGGTATGACGAGAAGGAGCCTTACTGTAATTTTTTCCTCCTGGGCGCTGAGGGATTTCTCGAAGTCCTCGTGCTTCTTGAGGAGCGCCTCCACACTATCCAAGGAGTCTCCCAAGTCTTCGTTCAGCAGGAAGGCCTTGAGAAAGAAACCAAAGGGCTCAGAGGGACGCCTCAGTCCTTTCACCCCTTAAGGCTTCTGGCAAGCAAAGGAGATGATGGCCAGAACACGAAAAGAAGAAAAGAGATTCTACAGCTTCTAAACTTCTAAGATTTCTTCCAGAAAGCCTAATGTCCTTGAAATTCACTTAACACTAACCTAGTAATAGGATGAAATGCTAAATTCCAGACCAAAAACACCCAAAACTCCTCTTCGGTACGAAGCATTCCCATACCAGCGCACTCCTAAGCCAGGGGGGCCTGTCCCGGGGGGCCCCCTGATCCCGGCAGCGGGAGAAAGGCCGGCAGAGGCGCCGGAGGCTGCTCAGCAAGCCCTCTTCCCCAGATTCACAACCACAAGGCTGGTAAATTCCCGCCCGGGGTAAGCCAGCCATCCGAGCGGCAGACGCGAGCGGTAGGCCGAGAGGAAGGCCGAGAGGAAGGCCGGGCGGTACCTCCTGCTTGCTCATCCAGTTGTCCACCTGCTCCGTGTCTCGGTAGAAGAGCTGCAGGTCCATGCACTGCTCGTACTGCTGCCGCCGCAGCTCCCACAGCTCCAGCAGGGCGGCCCGCTCCTCGGCCAGGACGCTAAGCTGGGGACACACACACACGCGCACACACAGGCCGTGAGGGCTGGGTGGCCACCCCCCACTTCCCTACGCAGAGAGGCTGCCCCTGCCCGTCTAACCCTCACGCTCCTCTCCAGGCCAGTTTCGGGTGGGCAGAAGGGGCGAGTCACATGCACTCGTGTCAGCCACGTCACGGGGAACCACGCAAACCCTGAGCAGCTTGTATGTTCACGCGAAGCAGGAAAAGGAACTCTAGTTCATCTAGAATTCACTGCCGCGTCATCCTATGACATTAGGTCAAAATGCTAAGGAAGCTTTGGGCAGCAGAAGGGCATCTTTGTAACAGGAGGGCAGCGGAGACGGAGTAAGGGGTCTCCGCTAAGAAACGGCGACTGCGTGGGTGTTCCATAGAACACGGGCGGCTCACGAATGCCCCTGACGACACTTTTAGGCTGCACGGTTGACCACAAGCGTGTCTTTGAAACGTCTCTTCCTAGTCTACACAATCTTAAAACAGCACTCTCTAATGTTCCTCAGGTATCTTTATACTCCGATCCTACAGAACTCGGAAACTCTACACTTATAAGTGAGATCTGGAAGAAAGCGGTTTCCTCGGGCCCCACCACTGACGCAGGACTCGACTCCCTGCAGTCCCCTTTCCATAGGAAATGGCTCGCAATCATCCCAAATGGACAGGACTTTCTGCCTCTGATCAATCACCACACTACACACAGGCCTTTTTCAGCCTCTCAAGAAACTGCCCCTGAACTTCCCGGCGCAAGCTCTGTGGAAGCTTCTCGCACACCATGGCGACGCAGCCTAGGTACTTGAGGATGGATAAGAGCTCTCAGAGATCCCCAGGTGAAGAACGTCTCCTCTCTTACCTTCTCCCTCACTTCATCCGAGGCGTAATGCCCAGCGGCAAGCAGGGCCTGTCCGGACTCATCTGCAGATTTAAAGCTGTCCTCGTGAGCGTCAATCTCACCCTGCAGCGAGAAAAGGCACAACATATGCCCGGCGACTTCAAAATCAGAGATGCTGAATCTCACACAGTCATTACAAATCAGAATATCCCATCTCCACCGAGGAGGCCAGGCTCCCTAACATCAGACTGGGTTACCAATCACAAGGGCACCATTCGCTGGGAAGTCTTTCGGCCACCGGCTTCTCAGGCCACCTCTGACCAAGCCTGTCACGCTGCCACACGCTCCAGGGGTCTGAGCCCTGTCGTCTGTCCCGCTGGGGCCTCTCTGCCCTCCTTGTGCCAGATGGGTGGCCTTAGGATTCTATAGTACCTGGCAGGGTAGCTGCTTCCCCTGGTCCCACCCTCTTCTTCAAACTGCCTCAGCTGTTTTTCAATTTTTTTCTTCTAAATCAAGTTTAGGATCAGCTTGTCTCATTCCAGAAACAAAGACAGACCTGCCGGGTTTCTGTGTGGAACCGTACTGAGCAGAAACGTCCTAGGGAGAATTTTTCTACCTTTACAAAAGATCGTTCCAGCCACGCATGAGATAAGACGTTCCCCTTCTGTCTTTCGTCAGTCTTTCAACAAAGCCTAACCGCTTTCTCCACAAGTGTCTTACACAACTTTTGTTCGATGTATTCCCAAGTATGTTATACTTTCCGATACAATTATAAGTAGCATTTTTATAAAGTTAGATTTTTGTTGCTGGTGTATTCGACATTCGTATATTGATTTTTTTACGTCTACCACATTAAAGCCTCTCAGAAGGCTTACAGTAATAACTTTTACAGTTCAGTTTCATAGTGTTTTACAAGACTACTCAGCCATAGAAAACCTTTCTGTTTAAGGTAAGCCTATTAAGAGCTCATGAAACCAGTTTTCTGTGGCATGTGGCTTAAGGAAAACCAGAATAAGAAGTTTAATTACACCAAATACGAGACTCAGCACTTAAACGAAGACACTGTTTAAGATGGTACAAGACTGACGCACAAAACAGGAGCACCCCTATCCTGCCAGGGCCGGTCCCCCCACTTTTCCAGATCAGCTTAATCTGCCACGAAACCCGCTTCGCCATCTGGGAGAAGCAGGCAGGGCCAGTCTCCAAAGGCAAAACCTACAACAATCCCGTGGTGAGAGCCACCTGTGAACAAAGTTTCAGCCGCTCTGACTGTAAGTGGAAGTCCCACCCCGATGCCTTACAAGCGAAAGCCTTTCCTTCTGGAAGATGTTGGAGATGCTACCTTGTGCTCCTGATGCCTGTCCAGCAGGGCTTCAGCCCCGGCCACGTCATTGGCGAGCTCATCTGCATTGATGAGGGCTTTCATCTCAGTCACCCAGCTGGTGAGGTCGCGGAAGTCAGCAAGGAAGCGCTGAAGCCTAGAGAAAGCCAAGCTGAGTCATTAGCCGTTCCCAATGGAGAACCCGGATCACTGCCTTCCTGGGGTGCCTGGGTGGCTCAGTTGGTTAAGCAACTGCCTTCGGCTCGCGTCATGATCCGGGAGTCCCGGGATCGAGTCCCATGTCGGACTCCCGGCTCTGCGGGAAGTCTGCTTCTCCCTCTGACCTTCTCCCCTCTCATTCTCAATCTCTCTCTCTAATAAATAAACAAAATTTTTTAAAAAAAAACAACAAAACTGCCTTCCTAAAGCTCTGAATTCTGTCCTCAGACCATGCCAACCCTAGTCCTGGGATAGAGAGGATTCTTCAGTCTGACTGTAAAGGAAAGCAAGAAAAGGATGAAACCAATCCTTTAAAACCTACGTTGTGTCCATTACTGTAACTCCCCAGTCTGGCCCCTTCTCTCCAACTTCCTGGTCATTCTCCAGCTCTGGTTGATAATTAGCATCCTTCCATTTCTTGTCCTCGATTTACTCAATTTTAATAGTATATTCCACTGGTTTCCTGATCGCGAAGTAGAGATTTCTACTTCTACTGGTCATAACACAGCAATACAGGACGCCAAGATACTCATAAAGTCATAAATACAACGTACACACACACGCTCTCTAGACTGGCCAGTCTCCACAGAGGACACAGGCAGGAAAAGGCCGGTGGCCGAGCCCGGGAGGGGTTCCCACCTGTAGGAGTCGTTGAGGCGGGCGTGTCTCTCGGCGGCCAGAGTCCGGATCTGCTCCCAGTTGGCGATCAGCTCCTCCCGCTTCACTTGAATCTGCGCGGCGCTCAGAGGGTGGGACTGCTGCAGGCGGTCGGCCTCGGCACACAGGGCTTTGACCTGGACATGCCGTCCGTCAGACCGTGCTCACGCCCCCACCGCCCGCTAACGTATGTACGGACCCGGCTGCTTTCCGAACCCACCTTGTCCTCCAACGCAGCAAGATCTCTCTCCAAACCCTCGTGCTTCCGCAGCAGGGCCTGAACGCTTGCCAGGTCGCGGCCAAAATCGTCAGAGGCCATCAACTGCTCCTTTTCCTTAATCCAGCTGATCGTCTCATCCACATCCCTAAGAAACGGAGGCACCGGGGCGGCCACTTACGGCGGCCATCCAGAGCTGAGGAGCCGCAGCAGGCCGGGCCCCCCAGGCACATGCCCGCGCCCAGCAGCCCGCCTGGCCCCGCACCTGTTAAAGCGCTGAACCTCGGCCGCCCCAAAGAGCTTCCCCTGCCTCTGAAGGGCCAGTCCCTTCAGCCGCTGCCAGGCCGCGTTCACTTCATCCTGCTTGGTCTTGATGGTTTCCTCCTCGGGGTGCTGCTCCTGCAGGAGGGCGAGCAGAGGCCGGCCTGGGTCCTGAGCCCCTGGCACCTCCGAGTTTCTGTCTCGGCAAACCTTCATCTTTCTGAAGAAATACTGGTTTGATGTGTGAAATGAAGCCAAGCTTGTTTAAAACTAGCTTACTGGGGTGCTTGGGTGGCTCAGTCGGTTAAGTGTCTGCCTCCTGATTTCGGCTCTGAGGGTCCTGAGATCGAGCCCCACGACAAGCTCCACACAGTCTGCTTAAGATTCTCTCTCTCCCTCTCCCCCACCCTCCCCTGCTTGCCCTCACGCTCTCTCTCAAGTAAATAACACAACTGGCTTCCATCTCCTCATAAGAAGGGGGGAGTCATTACCTATCCCTTACGGTGAGGCCATAAAGCAGCGGCGGGTTATCAGGACCAAAAACTTTTATGTTTTAACAACACTTTGGCAACCGTGGGGTGGCCTCACCAATGTACCCGTGTCTGTCCCAAGTGCTGGGAAACCTGTTATTTTGAACGTTCGCGAGCCCATCAAGCATTCCTGCCCATAGCTGTGATCTTCAGGGTCTGCTCCTCACTTCAGACTGGAGCTCTTTCTTCCCAAGTATCCTTCCCCACCAACCACATTTTGGTTTTTGTTTTAATAAAAATAACATGTAAAGTAACAAAAGAGGCATGTCAGGGTTCTGGGACCCAACCGCGAGATCTTGGGCTTGGCCTGACTGCTCTTTGCAGCACCACCTCAGGAGGCCCCCAGGCTCTGGGGCGGCGGGCGGGGGCTCCCTGTGGAAGGTGAGGTTATTTCTGAGGAATGCTGGCTCTTCTTTCATCACTGGCCAGAGAGGGAACAAGTACCAGCCCTGAAGCAGATCCATAAATTTAAGATTTAGACCGCCAGAAGCAAGTGTCCCTGAAAGCAAAAACTCTCGCTCCTGCTGCAGGCCATCGGTGGAGCGCTCTCACGCCGTCGCGGAAGCGGAGGAGAAAGCAGCAGCTTGCGGGACCGGCATGTAGGCAATGGGGAAAGGGTACACTGTCCCCTCTTAGTGGCTCGGAGCCACGAGGGGAGAGCACATTCATTACGAGGTTCCCCAGGCTCCCGAGGGAGCAGGCAGGCGCCAGTGGATGCCTGCCAACCCTAAGAAGCATTCACCACCACACCCTAATCTGGGAACCCTTAACAGCCAGCTTTGGCAACCCAGTAAAAGCATCGCCAAGCCCTACCTGACAGTGGGTGGCGGAAGCAGATGAAATGAACTCTGCCCTTCCTGCCCGTGGCCGCAAGTCAGAAAGCAGTTTCTACCTTAGGAGTAATCAGCACTGCAGCCTTCCTTAGATCTAAACGAAACTCTTAGACACGCTTACCAAACCTTGCTCACTCAGAAACTAGGGACGTGATCATCGAAAGATCATCAAAGATCATTTTCTTCTGGGGGCCCCTGGGGGGGGCTCAGCGGGTCAAGCTCAGGTCATGATCCCAGGGTCCTGAGATCGAGCCCCACGTCGGCCTCCTTACTCAGCAATGAATCCGCTTCTCCCTCTCCCATGCCCCCTGCTTGTGCTCCCTCCCCCCAATAAATAAATAAAATCTTTAAAAAAGTCATTAAAAAAAAAACCCACAAAATTTTCTTCTGAAAACATCAGAGTCAACCTCACCGTGCAAGCAGCACAGAGCCCGGCTACCCACCTGAACGAGCTTGGCAGCGAACTGGTTCACTTCGTTAACTCTTTCCTCATGGGCGGCCATATCTGTTTGAAACTCTTCAAATTTCTTCTGTAAAACCTCCACGTGCTCCAGGTCCTGGCCGAGCTCCTCAGAAGTCACGATCGCTTCCTGTCCGGAGATGGGGACACAACAGCGCCGGAGTCACCGACCGACACTTGGAAACAATGGTTCCCAGAGACGCAGCGCGCACGAGGCCCACCGGGATGGGCCACGAAGCTTTAGCGGATGCTAGTTTATCCCGCATCCTGTGTGATCTTAGCGCCCCTCGGCGGTCCCGTGTGAGACTCTGGGTTTCAGAGTTCTAGGAGAGCGCCCCCTGCAGAGCAGCCAGGGCTGCCGCAACCCCACAGCGCGCCTCCCGAGGTTCACACAGGCTCTGGGGCTGCGGCTGCTGGGGAGACTGGCCCTTCCCTGCTCTCGCTAGGACTTACTATGCCTGGGACACGTACCTTGTCATTGATCCAGTCCATCACATCCTCGCACTCTCGCAAATACTGCACCAGCTTCTGGGCCTGCAGCAGTTTGACTCCCTTCTCCCGCATCTTCTCCAAGAGCAGCTCCCACTGGCGGTGAAGCTCCATCAAACGTGTCTGCAGGTTAGAAATCAGCCCCGGAGATCACAACCGTTTCTATGAGATCTGGCTCCTCCACAGACTTCCCACGAGTCAGAAACTCCACAAGTCAGAGCTCGGAACAAGTCTTTCTAAAGATAGCGCCCCCTGCCCCCCAGCCAGAGATATTCCCAAAAGGGAGAGGAAACCAGAAGTCCGAGAATAGGAAAGAGCAGACACCTCACAGTGATTCCGCAGGTCTTAGAGAACAAAATAACTGACCTTCTGCAGGAGGATTTTTTTTTTGTAGTTTACTTCAGGGGGATTATATTCAACTATTATCGATATATTATTTCTAATCAATGTTCTTACTAACTAATCATTAAGTGGGATTCCTGGGTCGGAAAACTACTGGGGAAGGAGAGAGGAGAAAATGATATGGAAACTGAGCAGAAATTCCTGAAGGGTGTGCTCTGAATTCGTGGAGGGAAACAATGAAGCGAGAGCCCACGGGGATTGTGAATGCAAAGAAATAATGATAAGGACCAAGTCAATAGGAACAGCTTCATATAAAAATAGAAGAGGGTGCCTGGGTGGCTCAGTCAGTTAAGCATCTTTCCTCAGCTCGGGTCATGATGTCAGGGTCCTGGGATCGAGTCCCACACGGGGCTCCCTGCTCAGCAGAGAGCCTGCTTCTCTGCCTCTACTCCTCTCTGTCTCTCGTGAACAAATAACATCTTTAAATAAAAATAATAATAAAAGTAGAAGAGATGGGGTCCTGAAACGTAACTGGCGACTGAAAAGGATTTTTGGCAGAAAAGGTTTTGGAACTTCTATGAAAAGATAGTTTGTGGTCCAATACATCCCAGGTTGGGTTTCTTTTCGACTTCACCTGAGTGGCAGCCCCAGGCCCAAACATACTTCCCAGCATCTTCGGGTTCCCATGACACAGTCCTAATAAGGACCTGTCCCCAACTGAGGGGAACTGGTCACCAATTTAAGCTTCCAGGATGCTTTCTGGTATCTAATCCAATCTCGATGTGTTGCCCAACATACTGGGAGTTTCCATGTAACAATGGCAGACCAAAGTAAAAACACATGACAAGGCTGAAACACTCAGAGAAGAAAAGTCCGGGATCCGCCCATGGTTGAGAGGGAAGGGACAGCCAACATGGGTGGATCCTCTTAGAAACAAGGGTGTATGTTTCACTCGAAAGGAGAAACAGGGGAAATAAAACGCTCACACAGTTCATTTCCACCACCACAGGTTGCAAAGCAGCCTGCCAATGGGAAGAAAGTGAAAGCACTCCAAGGCAGGTGGGAAGGAACAAGCAAGCAGCAGCAACTCAATACTCCACCTACTCGGATGTGGGACCCGATGTGGGTGGCGGTGACTATGGGGCGCCACGCCGTCCGGTACGGTGTGAAAGTCTAAACCGGCGACAGACAGGTTATCCAGCACGGTCGAAGTCATCGTCACCCTCCATCCCCCGCCCCACGTTAACCAGCCTGGCAAACGCTCTTACTGACTCATGGGGCCAGATAAATCTCCAAACCAGGGTCACCACGGGAACTGTGCGCATGACAGTGAAGAGTAAATGAAAGCCCTTTGCTCCAGTTAAAAACGAGACCACTGAAGGCTCCCAAAAAAACCTCACCCTCAAGTCCACAGTCAGTCTTCCCCCAAGTTCATTTTCACACCCTCGGGTAAAGAACTAGGGCAAAGCCCGCTCCAGCACCGGAACCACCCTCCCGTTCCTGGTACATCTGATCTCGTGAACACTGCAGGTCAGAGAGTCCAGTTTCCCCAGCGCGCTGCTGCCCGAGAGCGGGAAGGCGCAGGCAGGCAGGTGCACCTGGGAACCGCACGGAAAGCGGCCGGGGCGGAGATGCGCTCCCGGTTCTGACTCAGGTGGATTTCTCAACAGGGGCATGAGCAAACAGCAGGAGCTTTCAGAGAAGCAGCTGGCCGAAAAAATAAGGAAAGAGGACAGGAATGAAATACAGCTTGGAAAAACAAAGCAAGTAATTGTCAGTGGACAAAGAAAGGTGTGGACTGGAATTCCAACTGCCATCTACTAGCTGTGGGATTTGGAGAAGTTACTCAAACTTCTCTGAGCTTCAGTTTCTTCCCTTCCATACTGTGGGGATGAGCGGTACCTAGCAAGCTTCTACTGAAGACCGGAGACGACCTGTGTCAAAGTGGCAACGTGTTTGCACATAAATAGCTACTCAAAAAACAGTGGCTAGCAGTACTTTTAAATATTGCTTTAATAAGATCTCCAGGAGGAGGATCGTTACTAAGAGTTGAATGGAGTGAGTGTGGGGTTCTCCTTCTCCGGATGAATCACTAAAGTCAAACACTTGATCTGTTTCTCTTATTTCGCTTCTGCAGCCTGGTAATGTAGTACTACAGTGCCATGCACTCTGGGAAAACAACTTCTACCAAGCAAATAATAAGGCATCCTGCTTTCATTTACTTTAAGACTATATACAAAACAGTGGGAAAATGAACAGGAGAATATTTATATTTAATTGCGGAGACACATGGTACATATTTAATTGCAGAGATACACGTTATATTACGCAAACGGGTTGAATGTAATTAAATAGTTGGTCATATGGCATTCAGAATGTACTCTCATTTCCTACTCACAATCGTTAGTAATAATTAATTATTAATAATAAGCTTAGGGCTGATTGCAAGTCTTCAATATGAGACTGCAGAGTGGATTAGTGCAAAAGAGAAACAACAAGTATTTATTGTTGAAAGCCACCAGACCAGATCCTATGGGAATGAAAGCTCCAGAAGGGTGTCGGGGAAGAGCAGAAGGTGGGGACCTTTCTAGCTGGGGCTTATGAACATAGCTTTCATCTAACTCTCCACAGCTGCCTTGACTGGTAAGGGACTGAAAAGGCCGGTTCCTCAAGGGAACGTGACTTTGGGTGACAAAGAATAAGACACACAGACAGGAAGGAGGTAAGTCAGAAACAGGTTAAGAGCATCTGGTTATGAGAAACTAAGTGCACAAACTTCATCCTAAAGAGGTTTGCCTTCCCTTAATATCTTGGTACTGGAAATGTTAAAGCAGAGAAAAATCAATTATCAGTAGACTGGCACCAAATAAGCCAAATCAAAAAATGTAAGGACGCCTGCTTCAGAGTTGGCTCTGTCAATCACTATGGTCACCGACCAACAGGTGCCACAAGTCACAGCTCACAGCTGGGCCCTTAACTGGCTTGGGGATTAGACCTTGGCAAATCATACTAGGGCAAGCCACCAAGATCCAGACCTCGAGTTTTCAACAGAGAACTTTATGGTGTCTGTGATTAATCCTACTGCTCTTTGTATCCCGATCCCCAAATTCACCAATTTCACTAATATGCTCTCCCCTCTAATTACCATCTATAAATTTAGGTTTCATTTATGTAATCTTCTTTAAAGTATAATCACATTCTAATCTGTTTTACAAAAAAAATATTAATACCCCACTGAGCAGACACATACTTGTTTATATTCATACTGAATAATCATATTACAAAGGCAAGACTTCACAAACTCTCTTAAAAGGCTAGAAAAGGCTAGTGAGCTCATAGTTTGTGGGACTGAACCCTGTGTCAGGCCCCACACCCGGCCGAGAATCTGCTTGAGATTCTCTCTCCCCCTCTGCCCCCGCCTCCTCTCTCGCTCTAAAATAAAAATCACAAAAAAAGCTAGAAAAGTCTTTTTTAGAAACCCTAATTGGCATTTAATCCACATTCCTCCACCAACCAGACCAGATGGCCTCCCGTAGCAGGCACGACTCCTACTCACCCTTATGGTTTCAGATGCAAAATGCCCTTCTGAGATCATCAGGTTACCAGTTTCATCCAGTTTAACGATGGCTCCTGAGTTGGCCTGCACTTCAGCTTCGAAGGCCTGGTGCTTCTGAAGCTTGCCCTGTTGGTGCGCCACGACATGAGACACAGCTGTGATCGCCCGCCGGTCACCACTCTACCCCTTCCCTGCCTCAGGTCCCCTTACTTCTCCCCTCTGGAATCTCGTTCCCGCTAATCAGGGAGACTCGGCATCCCCCCAGGCCCCCCCAAAATTACGCAAATACTCTGACCTCATCTATATGGCTTCTGGAAGCTCGGCCACTGAGGACCACCAACTTTGTGCTAACTTCACCATCTATCAGAAATGAGCCTTTATGTGGACATCTAATCCCCTCTAGAAATACAGATCCACACCAACAATTTTCTTAGCGTGTACAATTTACTCCTGAATAATAATCTGTCCATAGTCACTCATTATATGACACTTTCTTCTCGCCTTGGAGGACTCTGGGGTAGTCAGAGAACCGTGTGTTCCACATGCTAAAAAAAAGTCCTTCACCAAAATCAATGAGAACAAAGGCTCTATCTTTTTTTTTAAAAAACAGCTTTACTGAGGCATTATTTATAATCACAAAATTAACTTCAGTTACAATGCAATGATCTTTAAAGGCCTGCTTTTGATAAGACTTACCAGTGAGTTGCTTAAAGAGATGCCTGACTATAAATTTCCACCAGCCACACTATTCATGTGTTTTTCTCAAAAACTCATATTCCAGGAGTTCAACCCAGACCCTGTCCCTGAAACCACCAATGGTTGCAAGGCAGTGGTCTGAGAACCATCAGCTGGAAGCATCCAGAAAAGATAAATACCTGCAAGATTCCACATACACCTTCAGTGTGTACAGTATAATACACACACCAAGGGCTTTTCAAATAGTGAGATAGTCCTGCTTTATGTCTGATCTACATGCTTCTTGCTCGAGGTCATAATTAAATGACTTTGTGTGATTTGGGGGCAAAAACATTGGAGCTCATGAGTCTCGGCAGGAATCTCAGGGAGGTGAGACGCACCTGCAGGTTGGTTGGGTCTTTGTAATTCTCATCGGATGCGATCTGTAGTTTCTCCTGAATCCATTTCTCCAGCTCCTCAGCATCTCTCTGGAAAAACTGGAATCGATAGGAGTCTTCGAGCTTCTGGCGCCGAAGGGTTGAGAGCTCCTTGAAG
Organism: Nasua narica; assembly: GCA_028533885.1. Taxonomy (NCBI): domain Eukaryota; kingdom Metazoa; phylum Chordata; class Mammalia; order Carnivora; family Procyonidae; genus Nasua; species Nasua narica. The sequence continues at coordinate 74,861,283 of CM052813.1, read as the reverse complement.
CGGTGGTATCGGTCCAGGACCTGCTGTCGCCTCTCCTGGATGTCCTCTGCTGTTTCCAGCACTTTGACCCCACTCGGGTCCATTTTCTGAAAAGAGAGAATGCCCTGAAATAAGCACCACAAGACCAAAGTGGATTTTATGGAATCAGCCTCTCTGAAGGAAAAGAATTACCAGAGAGCCCTGGCAGACAAATGAAAGGAGAAGGTGGTCCCTTCTCAGGACAGATCGGTGAGACTTAATTCTTCTCCTTTGCGAAAAACAGCCATCCGCTCACTGCAATGGTCCCTCAGAGGGCGCCACACCAACACCACAGCCAAACCCAGCGAGAGAACTAGAGTTTACCAGCAGTTCTACACAGGCTGTAAGGATTCAAAGGAAATGCCAAAGTGGTACTCAAAGAACTACTGAAAAATCCATTCAAAAGTCCTTTCACCTGGTCTCTGCATTCCATTGTGTGGAGATTAGAAAGAATGTACTCTGACTTAAATCAGTTTTTCTATCTTTCCAGATCTCAGCCTGTTATCCAACGAGGAAAAGGGGAGGATTACAAAGTAACAGAATCCTTAACATCAATAAGACTTTACCTCGTCAGAGCCCCTGAGTTCCCAGTTATCGGGAAACCTCAATCCTACCAGTTTTCCTCAGGCTACCAGAGTGCCCGCGCCAGGAACAGGCAAGGCTGTGTTTCCCGTGGATGTGCACAAACGAAAACTCACAGTGCAACTTAAAAAAAAAAAAAAAAGCATGGTGAGTTGTACACCCGAAACTAATAAACATGGTATGTCAACTATATATCAGTTTAAAAAAAATTCAGGTTTATGTCACAAATACTTGCATTACATAAATTTTAAAGTAATGAATGCTTTACATAAAAAAGATCTGTCACGATTATTAAGCAGGTAAACAGGAGGTCGTGCATCTAAATCTGAACCTGATGGAATACGAAAAATCAGCAATCTGAACACAAGAACAAGAGGCTGTGGTGCCAGGTGTACCCGGCTCCCCGCCCACCCGCCACTGTGGCCGGCACACTGTGCGGTTCGGCATCAGTCTCAAGTTCGCCGCAACGGCAGGCTGACGGATGAGGCGGCACGCCCCACGGCACCGTCTGCCCCGACTTTAAATCCCCATATTTCTGGACACTTTCACCAAATTCTCACGCCAAAAAGAAAACCTGACCTATCACTGGGCAAAACCCAGAAGATGCTACCCACGCTCATCAGGAGTAAGCCTGATTCCTCTAACCTACGGACCACGGCAGGGAAGAGGTACAGACTGATGACAAACAGCTTCTAAATGGGGGCGTCTGGGGGACTCAGTTGGCTAAGCGACTGCCTTCGGCTCAGGTCATGATCCAGGGTCCCAGGATCGAGCCCCACATCGGGCTCCCTGCTCCTCGGGGAGCCTGCTTCTCCCTCTCCTTCTGCCTACCACTCCTCCTGCTTGTGCTATCTCTGTCAAATTAAAAAAAAAAAAAAAAGAGCTTCTAAATGTGTCAGTACCACATGACCTTGCGCGAGGCACTTTCCTATGCCTCAGTTCCCTACAATGACTAAAAATGGCAAGTGGAAATGAGGCATCTCAGGACCCTTCCAAATGTCAAATTACATTCTACAGAAGATTCAGAGATGTGGTAGGAAAGCAGAACAGGTACACCTCCTAGCCCCTCCGGCTACTGCCCCATAATTTATATACGGGATAAAACCCGAGTTACCCAGGAGACAGTTGAGAGCTCTCTGGCTCATATGGCAGGGCTAAAACGAGAGGATAAGCAGGCTAAGGACCAGGCAGGGAAGTCTCTAGAGTGCGCCCAGCATCCAGCTGGGACGCCAGCCGCACTGGTGGGATCCAGGTGAGGTCACAGTTTTTAACTCTTTAGGGATTAAAGCAGCTTCAAGAGGCGGCAAGAAAGCATCTTTCTAGGAAGCGACGGTCTTCCTCCCGGAGAGGACACGGGGGGCCTACCACCGCCGTCTCCAAATTATTCTCCACATGTTGACCGCTTATTTTTGGTTGTATTATCGTTTCCCCACAAACACAAAGTCTGATTGATTGATTTTACTATAAAAAGAAACATTCTTGGCCACATCGCTCCCGAGCTCTGAGCTTTTACGGCTCCGTTCTGGAGGCGGGAAGAATCAGGCTCTCCAGCAGGGCCTGGGGATCCGGCCCAACACACGTGACTGGAATCACCTCTCACCTGTGTCCCCTACCCTCTCAGCACATTGAAATATACTTTCTCCAAATACAGGATTCCCTTGAAAGACTCCAAGCTGGGGGGGGGGGGGGGGCGCCCGGGTGGTTCAGTAGGTTAAGCGTCTCCCTCTGGGTTAGGCCAGGATCCCATTGTCCTGGGATTGAACCCTGCATCTGGGCTTCCTGCTCAGCAGGAAGTCAGTTTCTCCCTCTCCCACCCACCCTGCTCATCCTCTCTCTCTCTCTCTCAAATAAATAAAACCTTAAAAAAAGAAAAAAAGAAAGACTCCAAGCTAGGGGTGCCTGGGTAGCTCAGTCAGTTAAGCGTCTGCCTTCAGCTCAGGTCATAATCTCAGGATCTAGTCCCACGTCAGGCTCCTTGCTGAGCCGGGAGCCTGCTTCTCCTCCTGCTTGCCGCTCCCTTGGCTTGTGTATGAGCTCTCTCTCTCTCTCTCCCCATCGACAAATAAATAAAATCCAAAAAAAAAAAAAAAGAGAGAGAGAGACTCCAAACTATTTGCCCAGGCTTCCTTTGTGTAGAATGTTCTGCCTCTCCTCTGCCTAGATAACTCCTATATATACCTCAATGCCCAGCTGAGAGGAGTAAGCTGCACAATCTAGTCTCCTCCCCAAGCTGTGCTCCATGCTCCTTCCTCCCCTCCTTCTCAGATTTAATCACACTTTTCTGCAGATTTAGGAAGCACTTGTATATACTTCGCATGGTATAATTAGACTGAGCACCCTAAACTTTGTGTCCCCGGCTTCTGGCCCACACGGGCCATGAAGAAATGTGTGTTGACCAATAACCAAGTACGTGCGGACTGCGGTGGCTGCTATGCAGGAGATGGGAAAGATGGGGACAGAGCGCCATCACCCACCCCACTGTCAAGCTGGAGCTCCACCTGGGGAAAGGCCAGATTTGTGACAAGTGCAAACGGAGATTGAAGCTCTGCAGCGAGGTGCCAGCCTACTGAGCAGATGGAAATTACTAATCTTGGCCTGAGCACATGGCAGCACATTTTGAGAAAGGAGGCGGCTTCTCCACTCCGGTAGGGCGGGCCCCGGATGAAACAGAGCTCAAGAAGGCCGGTCTGTTATCAAGAGACCGCTGCGTCTGGAAAAAAATATCTTCTACCCTTAAAACCAGAATCTGAGGGTACCCTTAAAAAATTAAACATCTGGGGGCACCTGGGCAGCTCCGTTGGTTAAGTGTCCAACTCTTGGTTTCGGCTCAGGTCATGATCTCAGGGTCACGGGATCGAGTCCCCGTGTCGGGCTCCACGATCAGCATGGAGTCTGCTTGAGATTCTCTCTCCACCCTCCCTCTGCTCCCTCCTCCCGTCAAATAAATCAATACTTTTTTTTTCTTTTTTTTAAAGTATCTGTTCACTGGAGTGGAATTCCCGTACCAAACTTCATGAGCACCGCGCAGCCCCGGTTCACACTGCTGCCCTGAGAACCCCAGCCTCTTTGGGTGCCGGCTGATCGCTGGCAGGGATCTGGAAGGGGTCGTGACAAAGATCACAGGCACCACCAGCCACACTGACTAGAATGTAAACGTGACTTCACTCACTCACCTACACGGTCTGCTCCGGCCGGATCGCTTATCAAACTCCCACGCCAGCTCCACCTTACAGGCCCTGGCAGGGCCCATTTCCCAGCTCAGAAAGTCCCCCTGGGCAGGAATGTTCTCTCCCGCTCCACCACCGAATACCGCGCAAACTGTTCTGAGTCTAAAGCAACTCCCTTGTCCTCTCTGCAGTCCTAGGTCAGAAGTCGTCACTGTCGCCGTGCTCCTCCTCTGAGCACCGTCACATTCTGCCAGGTTTTCTCCCTGACCTTTTTGTGATTCTCTAGTAAAAACCTAAGGGACTATATAAAAAAGACCTTATCTTCCTCTTCCTCTCGGACCACAGAACTCGGCACACTTGTTAGTCAATTACATTCGGAACGTGCAAACAGAGAAACTGCTGTCACTTCATTATTAAGTAGGCAGGGGACACAAGGTCATCTATTAACCAAGTCACAGAGCCTACCGGGGGTGAGCCAGGATCCCCTGGTTCCCAGGCTAGTGTGCCAGAACCAACGATTCTGCACGTGACTGCAGCTGGCATACTTTTTCATTTATTTTTTGAGAGATTGTATTTATTTTACAGAGAGAGACACAGCAAGAGAGGGAACACAAGCAGGGGGAGTGGGAGAAGCAGGCTTCCTGCCTGAGAGCAGGGAGCCTAACACGGGGCTCGATCCCAAGACCCTGAGATCATGACCAGAGGAGAGGCTTAACGACTGAGCCACCCAAGCGCCCTGGCATACCCTTTATTGATGGCTGTTTGCTTATTCATTCCTTTCGCTACCTCTTATTTTTCCCATCACTATTCTGGAGGGAAGAAAGCAGGAGGCGGATATATTAATTATTCAAAAAATGAAAATTGGGCACCTGGCTGGCTCTGCCAGTGCAGCATGTGACTCTCAGGGTCATGAGTTCGAGTCCCACACTGGGTATAGAGATGACCTGAATAAAAACTTAAAAAAAAATTTTTTTTAAATCAAGAAATAAAAATTGGTTTTACCTTTGTAAGAATGAGTCTTAAGTTAGTAAACAATTAGGGTTAAGAAATTACATCCTTCCTTTGTTCTAATCCCTTGGGAAACCGTTTCAGATGGAAAAACAGCAGGAAATTGTGTCTAATTTGCTCCCTCACAAAATTTTCTGGCAATGAAATGTGCCAGGGAAGGTGCAGTTATGTATGAAACCACCACAGTGCACGTGAGTTCCTGTAAGATGTCCCAGTCCTTATCTGTCCTGCCTCTTCATACACAGGATTCACTGCATTTCTAAAATCCTTTAGCTGCCATGGAAATTTCTAAGGAATCACACCGGGGAGCAGGCCCTTTGTGACGAAGCCAAGAAGCCCCAACATAATGCGGCAAGGGCACTGCCTTAGCAAGTCCCCCTGCTTGGGTCCTGCTCGGGGATTTGACTCTACCAATCCAGGGAGACAGTCCAGTGAGGCCCTGCTGAAATTAACCAACCTAAAAGGCCCTCTTTGTCACCCCAGTGAAGTAGAACGAGTCAATTCTATACCAAGTGCTTTGGTCAGGCAATAATGGACTTTTCTTTCCTGCAGATCAGCTGATGTCAGTAGGTGGGAGCTCTGCCAAGCCACCACTGGCTGTCCCTGGGGAGCTGGGCATCTGAAAGTCATCAAAGCTCTCCCACTGCTGTGGGCCTTCAGGGTCCTCATTTGCATGGTTACAGGAGCCGAAGACGATGGATTAATAAGAGTTCCCCACCCCTTAACCCGATAGGGAGCTGTCTCTAAGTTTATCTATAGAAGCTCCAGTTTCTTTGCTCCGAAATGGGTCATTTCCATTGATTATGTTAAAAATAGAAAAAATCTTCATATCACCAGGAACTACTGCCACTGGAAGATGTGCTAGCCTCTCACCCAAAACTCCGCGAGGGAGTCAGTGGAATTTCTTGGACTCTGCCTGTGTGTGCAACATTCCCCCTCACGACGGAGGCTGCAGGCTGCAAGAACTCCACCCTGCCCTGAAATATGCAGCTGACTGATAAGGCAGGCTCCACAGAGAATGTTCCAGGCCGGTCCCAGCCTTAATGGGATTAACGCCTTTTGAGAGCTAGAAAGGAAGACTTTGGGAAATGTGCCATTAAAAACAATCTCCAGCCACACTAGCCTATCTATCTATTTCACTAACTGCCTAAAAACCCACAGAGGAACCAACTTCCTAGGACTGCAGTCGACAGTTTATCTCAAAGGAACCCATCGACTCTGATTTTGCCAATCAGGTCTCTGTCCACGGAGAATAAAGGAGGAGAAATGAAGTGCTAAATATATCCTCCGTACGTTTAAGGACAGCTTCCCGTGGAAGATACCCAAAGAAAAAGATCGTATTTTTGCTAATATTTTTCACGAAGACCGAAGACGCGGGTTATTTATAAATGCTGCAATGCAGCAGTCAAATGCTAGCTGCATCATTCCGCAAGTAACATGAATTGATCTCGGGGGATAAAACAGGAATTACAACTATGTCCTCTATTGTAATAAATAAAAAGACCTTGTCAGCATTCTTACAATATTGCCAGTTCTCTGGGAAGAAAGAGGGGGGTCTAAAGATACGAACCTTGAGTAGAAAGTTCTAGTCTAATCCAAAGATATAACACGCCCGAGAATGACTCCTCATATCTGACACAAATTCACACATATTATCAACTGAAAATGGATTCCTACAGAAGCGCCTAGACACTAATTAATAACTGTCTTCTTGCAAATGCCAAGAGACAGCTGTCTGAGCCAGTTCCTGGTATTGAGGGAATTTTTAAATGCCTCAGCCTCACCTACAGAAGTTATCCACCCTGCTGTGCAAGGGCACCGTCTCTGGAGGGCGGGAGAGAGGGGGACGTAAGGACTCCCGGTTAGGCAACAGAAAAGACTGCAGATAGAAATCGTTCTCAGACCAAAGGTCAGATACCTCCCACACAGCGAACCTGGCACCTGCCATGAATACTTTAGGACACCCTCCCGCAGATCTTGGGAGAATGGAGGAATTCAGCACAATTTCCCCTGTGGAACCCCACCAGAGAATCCAAGCTCACGGAGTCACGGAGACAAAGCACCGGTTCTGCCACGAAATGTGCTGGATGTAAGAGGCATCTGGAAAACTACACAATGAACTCCAATTTCACCAGATACACTCGTTTGCAAGCAAAGGGATTTAGGGGGACTACAGGGATGAACGGATCATTGGGCTCTACGGAAAAATTCATACACATCGCCCAAAGCAAAAGGTCAGAAAAACCAACCCTCGGATCTACTTTGGTTGCTTAGTCAGAGCTCAAAGGTGCAGGACTGACAGCGCAGGTTTTTCCCCCCCTGGCTCAGAAAGCCAACCTGGGACCGAATTTCACACATGCCATGCAGGGCGACTACATCCACACATGTGGACCGGCTTCTCTGGAGAGCCAACCACCAAAGAACCGGTCAGCGCCCATTAACATGTTCTAGCAACTGAGTCTCAGATTAAGCAAATGAAGCCCAAACCAGCTCAGCTGTAGAGTTTAGCAGCAGAGCTGATGGGAAGCAGAGAGGTAAATAATATGTAAATGAAGAGTTTTAACCAGGAATAAAAACAACTGGTTTTGCTTCCGTGGATCTGCACGTCAGCCTTCAGACTGATTAATTCACTTCACCTCATGAGCCCGTTTCTGCAGAGGCGAGCAGGCACTTGGCTTCAAGAAAGCAAAAGATTTATACTGCATTGCATCAAAATCCAGAAATGCAGAACAACATTGAGAAAACTTACTTCTGAATGCTTCCCAAATACTATCTTGCTGCTACTTACCTCTTAACCTGTAAAATTCAGATGAGAGGTGTTTAAGTGCAAAATATTGTTACTGACATTCAAAACAGGGAAAGGTTAAAATGTGGCCCATTTTTATAAACCTCATTTCAGCCAATTCACCACTCTGATTTATAAAAGGGCTTGCCTTGGATTTATCACCCATAATCACTAAAAATTTGCAAAGTTTATATTTTTCTTATGGGCTATCAAGACATTAATTTTAAGCATTTTTCTTTTTCAAAAAGGCCCAATTTAGCAAACATCCAAATACTGTACACAAATAAAATATATACAGTGAGCTTTTTTTAGCCAAGAAAATGCAAGCTCCGTTTCATTACAAGGATTGTGGCAGAAAAGAAATGAGTCGATGGGAACAGGAAACAAACCCAAGTTCATGATATTTGTCAAACTTAAAAGTACTACTTTTCCGACACATTTTCAGATTATTTTTTCCAAATATCTAAGATAATCTGTTTAGTCCCTTGGTTCTTAAGAACCAAGTAACCATCAATTAAAAAAATCAGCAAACATTACATGCAAACACCAGTAGGGTGAGAAGAAATTAATATATTCATGCCCAAAAGAGAGGAAGGCAGAACAGGAGGCTTTGGGAATTTTAGAATAAATTTACTAAGACTTCTGTTCATGTAACACCAAAAAAACAATTGAGAAAAACCCCAACCCTAATCAAATTGGCTTAACGGAAAGGTCATGCAGGCAGAGTTTATCCTCCCCCTCCTTAGATCATTCAACCTCTGCCACAAATGTGTCTTCACTGCAAGCCAGGCAAAACCGAAAAGGCAACCGGTTTCCTGCATGCTGCTCAAATACCTGGACTCTGCGTTTACGAAACGATGACAACATGATGGAGGAATGTGGAGTCTAAAGAGGGAGGGGGAAGAGCAAGATAACAAGCTTCTAAGGGCAAACTGAACAAAATTAATTTCCAAAGGAAGAAAACAGATTAGGAATACACGAAATACAAGTAAAAACCAAATTCCTGGTGTTCTCCCGGTGCCTTTCTTGTCCTGTAGAGCTTCTGAATCTCACTAGGGATTTAAAATGTGGGAAGAGAACCAAAGTTCTCTGGTCCCTTAGCAGTTCCTTTACCTAGATGTGCTGCCTCGGTCAAGTTATATCCCATTTGGGCCTCAGTTTCCCTACTTTCCAAATAAAGAATACTGAATATGCTTTCTAATACTAAACATGCCCTCCCCAGAGCCACAGTCCAATAAATTAAGTGAGACTCCCAGAACTAGCCAATTCCTAAATCCCCTTCCATTCAGTAATAAAGTCGGATAGCAAGACCCATGAGAAAGAAGAAAGAACTCAAGCTCTAGAGATCTGATTTGGGCCTCCTTTACTGGTACACTTCCTTAACAAAATACTATTTCCTGTTCAAAACCCATACAAGAGGAATATGCAAAAAAGGTAGAAGGGAGGTAACGAGCACAGCTGCGCCTGTTCAGCTCTGCGCTCCTCTTCTGCATTCCCTCCTCGGCATTCTGGCATTCCCGGAGTCAGCACTTGCCATCAGGGCGGTGCAGTCGGCTACCTACTTTGACCACAGCTGCGGCAGCCCGGACCGCATAGCTAGCAGAGTCCTTGCATAGCCCACGGAGGATTAATTACGAGGCCGGCCTCGTGCCCACTATCCTCCATGCAGGTTCAGCAATGACAGGGCTGTGGACTGCAACGGACACACGCTGCTCCGGGATTTGCAGTCGGCCCCTCCCGTTGGGAGGAAGGCAGGTAAGGAAAAATACAGCAAATACTAAACCAGGGAACCAAAAGAAAGATGTACTTAAAACCAGCTCTTGCTGCCTAAACCTGCTCATCAGATTATTTGACAAGCTCATATTAGAGCCTGTGACATATCACATTTCTCTAATTGCTATATCGCTACAAAACCCACTCCCAAGACCAAAAGCATAGCCCAAGATGTTACTCAACTGATGGATTACTCTAAGAACTGCTTCACACCTGTCCGGCACAGGGCAAGTCCTCCTTTCCAGGTTCGTTTCTCCCACGGAGGTCCCTAGATAACAGCTAACACACTTTGAGGGTCCCGGTGAGTAATTACTGGCCCAGTTACTAAAAAAGGCTTACTGTTAATTTCCTGCAGAGGCCCTTACTGCAGCACATTTTTTTTCCCTACAGCACATTTTTAAACTTTGACTTCAATTTGACCTTTGAGAATCTAAGACATTAGCTGCAACAAAAGGGAAAAGATTCCTTTAGGAGGTGGAACTTTGGCTCAATAGCTTCATACAGCTGAGTATTCCCAAAGCTATTCTTAAGATTTTCTGTTTCCTGGCTGCAAGACACCCCCACCCTTCCATCTTTGATACATTCTGTTTTACTTAGGTCCAATTGCTATGACTCCGCAATTTCTCCACACATTATTAAAATACTTCAGATGGCCTCTCTTCTATTCTTCCCTAACAGCCATGATGGTAAGTTTTTCTAAAATACCACGATGAAGACAGAACAAAGGGCCTACGTAATTTAGAATCTATTATATAAAAGAGATTTGACAAGGTGTTGGGGCGATTCAATCATCTCAATCCAGCTTTCTGGGCTACTGAGGCTTTTAATTTAAAACATATGCAACCCTTAACCTTAACAAGACCCTTATTTAGAATATTCTGTCCCAATGCATCAAAGAGACTCTTAAAGGCAATTTTCTTTAGGAAGCATCTTGTCAAATTCGCAGGGCTAGCTAACAAACAAAAGGCTGCTCTATCGTTCAACACTGGCGTGGCTGTAGAATTTCTGACAAATAATACAGTGTCCTCGAATCGAAAGACCCCCGTCTCGGGTGGGGTGGGGCGGGGTGGGGTGGGGGAGGGGAACAACTCGTAAGCTATTAAGTTATTGGATTTGAGTCTCATACAAAGAAACGCCACATCTACCTGTTATTTAACAAGCAAATCACAACTGGGTAGGAAAGAAATGTTTATTACGAGGAAGGAAAAGGAGATGGCCAGTCTCAGACCTTTCTGCGTCTAGAGAGAAGGCCAAGAGTCGCCACAGTGGATGAAATTAAGGTCAAAGAGCCCTTTCCTATACGCTCGCGGCTCTTCCTCCCTCAAGGGTTGGGCCGGCACTGCTGCGGGGACTGGGGAAGAGGAGCTGCAGAAGTCGCTCCCCACCGAGGCAGGGATCGGGGGCGCTGGGGGGAGCGCTCCGCAGGAAGGAGGATGGTGAGGATCCAGCCGGGGGCCCCCGCCCCACCTGCCGCAGCCGGATGGGGCAGGGCGGGGCCGCAGCCAGGCTTGGGGGTGGGGGAGAGGGACGGACCCGGCGGCCTCGCCTCCCCCCCACCTCCGCCCAGTCAATGACATTCCAGCGGCCGGCGCCCAGGCTGGGCCGGGCGGCTCCTCCGCAGCCCACGCTCCCCCCGGCCGGTCGAGGCCGGCCCGCCAGGCAGAGGCAGCTGCGAGGCCGGCCGGGCTCACCTGTCCGCGCGCTCGCCCCGCCCCGCCCCGGGGGTTGCCCGGCTCCCAGCCCAGAGGTCGGCGGCCCTCGGGCCCCGCTCCCTCCCTGAGCTCCCCGTCTCACCGGCTCCTTGGGGGTGAGGGCGGTCGGTGCGCCGGCCTGGGGGGGAGGGGGTTGCTGCTGAGGGACCGACGCGCCTCCGCGACGTCCCACCTCGCCGTTCGCTCCGCAGCGGGTAGTGGCGGCGACGCGCGCGTCTCGCCTCTTTTATAGGCGGCCACGCGCGTTCCGGCGGCGGGCGGGCGCGAGCGCGGGGGAAGCGCCGGGGCGCGGCGCGAGGGGCGGAGGCGAGCGCCCGCCCAGCTAAGGGGGCGGAGCTCCCGCCCGCTCGCTTCCCGATCGCGCGACGGAAAGGGCCGAGGGCTCCCGGAAGGAGCCGAAGCGTCGCTGCGGGGGAAGAGCCGAGTCGGGAGAGCGCTGCGGGAGGATGGGAAAGGAGGGCGCGCGCCAGGGGTGGGGGGCGATGGTGCAGTGGAGTCACTGCCTCCGCCCGGGCGGGCCGAGATGCGGCAGCCGCCCCGCCCTCTCTGCATCTCGGATCCTCCAATCCTGCCCCTCCCAGACCTGCAGAGAATCTTCTGCACCCCACCCCGCCCCTCCGCCCCTGGGAGTCCTTCCAGGACTGCAGCGAAGGGCGGGGCAGGGGCCTTCGCTGCAGTGTGGCCCGGGATGCTACGCACCCTTGTCTGTAAAACGTTTAGTCCCAAAAGGTGAGATCACCTCCACGCTTTTCTTCCTCCTGCCCTCTTTCCCTAGGAGATGACTGCGGCTGGGACCCAAAGTCAGCTTACTCTGCTGGGGGCTGGGGTCTAGAAACCGAGAACGATTTGGAGCTCCAGGTTTGAGGTGGTGGTAAGAAAAGGCCAAATCCGATCGCCCCATACAAAGACTTATAATTTGGAGTTGAAGTCTGTCATTTGGGATTTGGAGAGTTAATAATTCCTTACATGCTTATAGCGAAAGCTTTCTGACAGGTCGCTGGTGGAATAGGATGCATCAGTCTTATTTTATAAACAAGACATTAAAGTTCTTCAGCTCACAATTAATTGAACTTTCTTATTTTCCAGGCGCTGTACTAAGCATTTCATGTGTTACCTTTTTTTTTTTTATCTGGGCAATCATTTTACAAGGTAGGTATTGGTTTCCCATTTTAGAAGTGAGCACTCTGACATGGAAGCTAGCTCTCTTGCCCTAGGTTAGGCAGCTAGCAAGAAGAAAAGCTAGGATTAGGGGCGCCTGGGTGGCTCAGTGGGTTAAAGTCTCTGCCTTCAGCTCCGGTCATGATCTCAGGGTCCTGGGATCAGCCCTGCTTTGGGCTCTCTGCTCAGGGGGGAGCCTGCTTCCCCCTCTCTCTCTGCCTGCCTCTCTGCCTACTTGTGATCTTTCTGTCAAATAAATAAATAAAATGTTAAAAAAAAAAAAGAAAGAAAACCTAGGATTAAAAAAGAAGAAAAGCCAGGATTTGGATCCATGCCATCAGAACCTTCTTTAAACAGTGCATTCTGCTGCCTTCCCCTAGATAAGGGAGACACTGCAATGATGGATGCGGGGAGGGGCGGGGGAGGATTTCTGGAGGTTCTGTTCCTTAGGGTCTTAGCAGTTTAAGGGCCTGGCTCTAAACTCTGTAGTGTAGCCCTCCTTTGGGAAGCTCTTTCCCCACCCCCGCTTCTGAGACAGCTGGGCAGCCATTGGGAGTAACACTCTGATCATTCCTGTGCGGTCAGGCAGACCAGGAGCTCTGCAGCTCGGAAGGTCTCAGCCTCCTGGTTACCAAGCAGCCCTGGGCACTGCACCAGAACTTGGGCCCAGGTCCAGCCCTGAGGTTCCTGGTCCTCTGTAGTTTGGCCTTCTTTCCCTGTGCCTGGGATTCGCAATCTGGTTTCTAAACTGCCCTTTTCTAAGGAAAAATTCTGTTCCCTCAACCCAGCCCATCGGAGTGCAGAGAAAAGAAAACCAATGGCCACGCCCCAGAAGCAGCTTTGTAGATTATGGAGGAAAAACGTAGGAGCTAAGAGGCATTTCCTGCAATCTTCTATATAGTGAAAACAGGACTGGGTGACTCCTCCCTGGGATGTGCGTTTCTGGAACAGCTGATGGCGTTGACAGCCTCTTCTGCACCGGGGAGCAGGAAAACGTTTAATCGTATATTCAGCTCTGAGTACAAAATGGCTTACACAATCATAGCTCTCCCAAGATTTCTAAAACCTTCTGCTCCAGCAAGGATTGGGTCCCAAAGGCCTGGGCACGGGCCGTGAAAAGGGAAGATCTTTCTTTTAAATCACTACAGCCTCCTGGTGAAATGGTTGTTTCATCGCTTTTACTAGAAGCAAAACAGATGTGAGAGCTTTGGTATTGGTACAGAAACTAAAATCTTACTGGTTGATCCTTTGTCTGATCTGAGACAAGGCCAAAACCCATTATCTCTGGCCCTCTATACCTCCCACTCACTCACCCACCCCATCCTGCACTTGGCACGGGAAATGAGACGCTCAGAAAGCCCTTCCTCACGTGTTCTATTGTGTGCCTACCTCACCTCCCAACAATTTCACTGTTCCCTAGCTCTACTAGGTAGGGAGAGATGACAAAGCAGATAATGGCCCTCTTTGTTTGGGAGAGAAACTCAGGAAAAAAAATAATAAAATAAAAGCACAGGACAGTATAGCCATCAGCTCCCCGTTCCTAGTGTCCCCTTGAACAGCAAGGGGACTGTTGCTGGACTGAATTCCAAGCTTTTTCTATTCCCCCTCCCCCACTTATCTGAAGGTTTGATATGTACCCTAAACTTAGGCACCCAGGTAGTCCCAATACCTTTTCAAGTTCAAGAGGTCAACTGATTGGAAATACACAGAATGGAATGATGATGTTTTCACCCTTTCCAGCCACGGAAAATTAATCGCGGCTCTCCCTGAAGACACTCCCTCTTCCTCCCTCTTCTCCCCTCCCTCTCCCCCCTCTCCTCCCAGTCTCCCTCCCCCACCCCATGAGCACAGCCTTTAACAAGCACCAAGCACTTCTACTTCTTTCCTCCCCATAAAGGAGTCGATTGAGAAGTGCCCCTGGCAAGTGGACTGTACTTCTTCCCAGATGACATTTTGCAGTGTCAGAGCTGGCGAGGGACACAGGGACTGGATGAACCCCGAGGCTGTTATGCTAGGTGAAATAAGCCGGACATGAAAGCACAAAGACTGCACCATGAGGTCCCCAGAAGAGTCAAGTCTACAGAGACAGAAAGTAGAGCAGAGCTTGCCAGGGAGGAGGGTGGGCAGTGAGTGTTTAATGGGGGCAGGGTTTCGGTTTTACATGAGGAAAGGGTTCCAGGCACGGATGGTGGCGGCTGCACAGTGGGTGCGCACCTAGTGCTGCAGGACCAGATACTGACAGATGGCGGAAATGGTAACTTTTTTTTTTTAAGATTTTATTTATTCATTTATTTGACAGAGAGAGAGAGATCACAAGTAGGCAGAGAGGCAAGCAGAGAGAGAGGGGGAAGCAGGCTCCCTGCTGAGCAGAGAGCCCGATGTGGGGCTGGATCCCAGGACCCTGAGATCATAACCTGAGCCGAAAGCAGAGGCTTTAACCCACTGAGCTACCCAGGCACCCCGGAAATGGTAACTTTTGAGAGATGTATATTTTAGCACAGGTGGTAAACAAAGCAGGGGCGCCTGGCTGGCTCAGTTGGTGGAGCAGGCGTCAGGGTCGTGACTTTGAGCCCCATGTTGGGTGCAGAGATTACTTTGAAAAATTAAATAAATAAACATTTCCTCCTTTAAAAAGGAATGCTAGGGCAACTGGTGGCTCAGTCGCTTAAGCAGTTAAGCAACCAACTCTTGGATTTCCCCCCAGGCGGTGATCTCAGGGTTTGTGAGAGCACAGAGCCTGCTTGGGATTCTCTCTTCCTCTGTGCCTGCGCCCCTCACCCGCTCTTTTAAAAAAAAATGCTAATAATTGTAAAATCAAAACAAAACACAACTAGCCACCAATTGAAAAATGGTTAATTATATTCAACGGAACATATTGGTGACATACTTTGCACTGATGTACTTAAAAAGTATTTGGGACATTACCGGGTGACTGCAGGTTACAGAATCACAAGAACTGTCCTTGTGTAAGAGCGTAAATAACTGGGGGCACCTGGGGGGCTCAGTCGGTTAAGCGACTGCCTTCGGCTCAGGTCATGATCCTCGAGTCCAGCGTTGGGCTCCCTGCTCAGCAGGGAGTCGGCCCTCCGTCCTGCTCATGCTTGGCTCTCTCCCTCTCAAATAAACAGAATCTTTTTTTTTTTTTTTTAATTTGAAGGTAAATAAGGATATTCGTTTTTATGACAATAGTGCAACGATAAAAATCAGGAAATTAATCTTGAGTAATACTATTATCTAACTTATAGACCTTATTCAAGTTTTACCAATTGTTCCAATGTCCTTTATAAGACAAAACATACAAAAAGATTTTTTTTCTGGTGTAGGTTCCAATTCAGGGTCATGTACTGCATTTAGTGTAAACATTCTGAACAAGCTAAAAGAAAAATGTTTCTTGAATGCATCATCTGTTTAAATTCTTTTTTTTTTAAATGGAGCCCAGCTATAAGCTAGAGAATAAGTCTTTTTTAAGTAGGTTCTACACTGAGTGTGGGTCTTGAACTCACAACCCAGAAATCAAGTGACTCTACTGACTGAGCCAGTCAGGGGCCCCTAAATTTCTTTATAATGCATGTTATTGTATTACCACTGCTCTCACCTGCTTTCTGCAGGTCCACAGGAAATCTAGTGTCGGGAACTCATTTGGTGGGACAGAGAAAGGGGAAGTGAGAGGCCAGGCCTGATGAGGGATCTGTATGAGGCTCTGCGGCTCCCCTGCAGGTCCTGGCACCGAGACAGAAGACAGCCGAACCTAGTTAGGTCACTGCTTTCATCACAGGAAGCTTGAGGAGTAGGGGAAGGAACTCTCCAGAACCATTCTATCCAAGGGATGTGCAGGGTTTCTCTCCTGTTGGAATTTTCAACTCATCATCAGATTTTCTTTAAAATGATGTACAAAAAAAAAATGATGTAGGACAATGACAGGACAAAAATATGGGCACTTGGCCTGAGAAATGGGTCACGCTTGAAAGGAAGGAAACAAGCGAGTGCTTGAATTTAAAAAAAGGATGCCGGCCTTAGTTCCACTTTAAGGAATCTGATGCTGCTAGCCATCCGGGTGTACCTATCGGGCAGCAATCACTCTCTCTCAAGGTGACACTATCAGCAAGTATCAAAAACCTGGCTTCCCTGATGCTCTCCTTTCTTGGTTACCATCGAGAACCTATTGGGAATTCTAAGCATCAAGTAACATGTGCAAGACTGTTAAACACGACTAGAGAAAGAACATTCAAATACCGGGAGAGGGGTTTTCGATAGAGTGGTACAGATAGATTCAAAGTGGAATAGACCTAAGAGATCATTTTGCCCAGCCCATTGACTTTTTCATATTTTGTTTTTGGAGAAACATTCTCGTATATAATCTTACATAGAACCACAATCTAGGGCGCCTGGGTGGCTCAGTTGGTTGAGCAACTGCCTTCGGCTCAGGTCATGATCCTTGAGTTCCGGGATCGAGTCCCACATTGGGCTCCCAGCTCCACAGGGAGTCTGCTTCTTCCTCTAACCTTCTCTCCTCTCATGCTCTCTCTCACTTTCTCTGTCTCCCAAATAAATAAATAAATAAAATCTTAAAAAAAAAAAAAGAACCACAATCTATATGCACAGCATAGAGAGCAAAATCCCTGTGGCAGAGAAGATCCCAGGGTTCCCTTAAGACCCCACGTCCAGCTGTAAGCTTCAAACTCTAGTAGGCCCCTCGCACCTCAGGCGATCAGTCCCCTTCCAGCAGATGGCAGTACTATCTTGAAAGAAGGGATACCTTTTTAAAATGTACACAAAGCCTCCATTTGTGGACCCTGACTATAGGGCTGGGCCCCATCCACTCAACATCCTGAAGTCGGGGCTTCCCAACCTGTTCCTGGTCACAATACATATAAAAACGATGGCATCTGTAAAGCACAGGGAAGGGAAGAAGTGCAAACCGCAGCCGGGGTTGCGGGGCCGCAGCCACTGAAGGTCCTGCAGGCGAACACGGTCTGTGCCCTGCCGCTCCGGCTAGGAGGCTCTGCCCTCAGGCACCGCGATGGAGCCCTGAAAACTACTATGCTCCCGACTAATCCAATTCTTGTGTTTTTGCAGGAGGAGGGGAAACTGAGGCTCAGAGGAGGTGAATGACCTACCCAAGGCCACAAAACCTAAAAGTCAATTGCACCAAGTCTCCTGACACCTTCCCCAGAGTTATGCTGTCGCATCCACATGAAAAGACTTCAGTACTTTTCCATTCCTGCTAGATTAAACGAGGTCAGTTATTGGTACATAATTCCAGAAAAGGAATGACCAAAAAACAATTTTCCCAAGGTAAAGGTCAAGAAGACAAAATAGGGAGAAACGCACCCCACCCTGGAGCTAGGCCAGTGATGCCCACGGGTCAGGGTGTAGGAAAGAGGTCACATTAACTAGATACTAGCAATGGGTCTTTAAAAATCAAGCTTTATTCCTTGCTTTTTGGCACCAGAGCCAACGATTCACAGAACGTGTCACTTCAAGCCACTCAAGAGTACCAGGGGCTCCCCCCGCCCCCCAAAACACAGCCCCGCAGACGACACGTAGTACAGAGTAGATCCACGGCTGCTGCATGTCGTACAAAAGATGATGAGTCTTTCCTGAAACAAACCTCAATTCTTATCTGAACAGCCAAGCTCTGAATTCCTGTAGTGTCTTCAGTCAGGCGAATCTATCATCACTCTTTACTCAGAATGTGCCAACGATTCTAAAGCCGTTCCCAATTCCTCCCAGACACCTTTATTTTACTTAACCCGAGTCAGTGCTTGTAGATGCTGCGCTCAGGTGTAAGGTTGCAAGCCCATCTCGGCCCATCTCCATCCAAATTCAAAAACAAACAAACTCTCCCTGCCCCCCCGCCCCACACCATCCCGGATTCACGCATCCCTAGTCACCCAGGGCCCAAATCCCAAATCCAAAGGACGAACAGCGCGTCCTGTTCAACATAACGTGCACCGACAGTCCTAGTCCCAGATGCTGAACTATTTCCGATACACATTGGGACTTAATCTCTGTCCACATCAGGCATTGCCTCTGAATTTATAACGACTTCATGAGCTGAGAAAGGCACACCCACCATACCCGGACTTGCAGGTAAGAATTTGGGCCTCAACTATTTAACCATACTCTGACCAGGAACAGCATGACTTGGGGGCGGGGGAGGGCGGGACAGGACGGAGCGGAAGTGGTGGGCGCATTTCAGCTCAGAGGGAAATGGGGACGGTACTGCGTACCTTCTGCAAGACGCCAGACACAAGGGAATGAGAGATTAGAGCGAGTACTAAACTGCTCCTCCACCGTACTTCAAAAATGAGAAAAGCTGATGCCATTCACTCTGCCATGTGGACCCTTAAAGAGCCTCCAGGCTTTGAAGAGGACCCCCCCCGGATTCTGGGAACCCTGAAAAGTCTCCTCTCCTAGGCCAAGGTACAGATATATTGGTGGATTTCTAAATCTGACATGACCTCTCCCAAATACAGCTGTTTTCAGTTGCTTTATTACTGTCCCTCTGGAACAAAACGGTGACGGTGGGCGACGGAGGGCCATCAGGAACGCCAGAAGGAGGAAGTCAGAAAGCCCTTGGGGACAGGAATCTCCTTGCGCTGCAAACATTTCTGGTCAGGGAAAGATGGAGAAAACAGAATGATTTTCTGGGTACGCTCCTTCCAACATCTAACATTTGGAGGAAGCTCTGAAGGACAGCAAGCCTAAGTCCTCCAAACAGCGGCCAAGGGCGGGAGGAGCGAGACCAACGGTGGCCAGGGGACTTCGGCATCCGAGCGAACTGCCAGGCTGCCGGTTATGCTGCCCCCGCCCCGTCTCCCGCAGCCCTGCCTCACCCTTCTCGACCGCCTTCTGCCCACGCAGGCTATTGCAAAGTGGAAGTCGGGGGGCTATTCCGGCAGATCTACTACCACAGACTTCTAGGCTGTTGGTCAAACTTAGCCTCTGGTTTCCAGCACTGAGAAATAGGGGAGGAGTCCGGCTGAAAGTGGAGTTTGTTCTTATGGAGAAGAGGGACCAAATTTCCCCGTTCCCCTGACCTGAGACTGAGGAAGGAACCTCAGCCAGCAAGCAAGAAACGTACTAGTGAGGCCAGACTCATTAAGTATATTTTATTCATTGCTAAGACAGTTTCCCCTCAGCAGCATGGACGATGGCACGTAAGAAGAAGATGAAATGCCACCCCTGAAGGTGAAGGGGGAATCACGGACAAAAAAGTAGGGTTCAAAAAAATCAAGAGGGGGGGCGACTAGCTGGTTCAGTCGCAAGAGCAGGTGACTCTGGATCTCGGGGTTGAGTGTGAGCCCCATGTGGGGTGTAGAGATGACTAAAATAAAATAATCAAGAGGAAGACTGCAATCCGAGAGCCTAGAGGTCCATGAAAGAACCTTCTGGACAAGGGAGAGACCTGACCCAAGCTGGCCGTCGAGGTCAACAACGGCTCAGAATGTGTTGGTCTAAGGACATCTTACCTCTAAGAACTGCTTGAGGCGTATGAAGGAGCCCATCTGCCCTGAGCTGGTGACGGCTTCGATCCTACAAGGAGAGGAAGAGGACACACGGATCACAGCTGTGATTCCCACTTCCCTCTTGGAGAGGAGTTCGGGACATTGCTGATCTAGAGGAAGGGGCAGATCGAATGATTCGGCAATGTCTCCTGGACTGAGGATTCTGGCATTCTGCCAAACGGACTCGGGTTTCTTTTCAAACCAGGGGATAAAGAAGAGAGAACATTCCTTTCCAAGGTCTTTGCAATCAGGCAGGATGGGTGCTGCCAAGGCCTCTCCCCCAGCTGAAATTGAGAGGAATGGGAAAGGCACCTAAAGGCGAACGCCCATGACAGAGTCAAGCAAACAGCTGGAAAAACTGATTTATGAAGGGAGTTTGATTCTCTGGGTTAATTCATGCCTGCATGTAGTCGCCGTCCCAGATTAGCTGGGGAAGTTTGGAAAAAACAGAGTTAAAGAAATGTCAGGTATCTGAATCCCGGATCTTCTTAATTCATTTTTTCATTTAGCCAACAATATTTAAGAGACTCTCATTATAATTCAAAGGCATTTATTCAAATATCGAAGAGGAGAAGGATAAGAGAGGATGTCACACGTACTACTTTTAACCGAGTCAAAGCCGGCACGTTGCAGCACGAAGGGGCCTCTGACGCCACGTGCTTCACCCACCGAGTCCCACGTTGTCTATACAACACGCCACATACCTGGGGAAGTAGTCTTCTTTGATGAGAAGTATCATCTTCCAGAACTGTACCTGGTACTGCTTCATGAGGGCATTCCCACACACCTACAGGGAAAGACCGGCGCCATCAGAGCAGAGGATGCACACTCACGCTCACGCGAGGGACCTGAACAGCACCCCAGCCCTTTGCCTTTCACTCCTACCCAGAATTTCAGCCACAGTGCCACTTAGCTCTGCAGGGGAATAAATGGAAAGATCCAACCTTGTTCTGATGCATTTCTCTGTTTACGATAAGAGCTCCATTAATCCAGACGGCCGAGAAGCCAGGTATTTTAGCGAACTAGAAAATGTGAATCCAACTTGTTTATTACTCTTCTTTGATTCTACGGAACGGAAACCTTTCTGAAGGCATGGCATTCCTCCCAGCCGTGGTGAGCAGAGCACACAGAACATTACCACATTCTCAGACCGACTCATGTGCTCTGCTCATGTCGTGTGGACTGTAAGGTGAACGGAAGGATTTGGCATTCTTGGCTCGACAGCCCAGATCTGTTATGGAAGGTGCCCCAGGCCTTTACCCTTTGAGAAATGTTTCCTTTCCGCAGAAACCCTTACCTCATCCTATAGGGGTGGCCCCTCATAGGCAGACAGGACTGTAAAAGAACCTTCTGGACAAGGGAGAGACCTGACCCAAGGTGGCTGATCATGCGTGTTTTCCCAGGAATGAGGGATCACCAACAGGGGGCGCCAGTTCCACTATACTGGGTGGCCACGCTGACACGGAGGGCGATAGCCCAGGATGGCCATCTTCTCCACTGTGCACAGAGAACTACAGAAAGCTGGCCTGTGGAACAAGAAGCAGGCAGCCTGCAGGAAGAGCACAGGAAGGACCATGTGGCCCCAGAGAGACTCTTGGTACCTGGTGACATTCTAGTTCCTGGTTTCGGGCCCACGTGAGAGTTGACTGTACATTCTACCCTTGGTTCTGGGGGTCAATTCTCTATCCCTACAACTGTTCCTTTCTGCTTACGCCGGGATGTACAGTTTTTTCCTTCTTTACAATAAGAAGATAAGCACACAGAGAAAGAAAGCACAGGGGAAAGAAAACCCAAAAGCTAGGCTTGTCTTGAGCACGCAGGGAAAAATGTGTGACACTGGGTCCTAATGCTGCTGACCGTTAGCCCCTGTTTCTGAACCGTTTCCCGACCCAGGTCTCGCAGTGACCGAAGGCTGCTTCAACCACTGTCTCTCTCGTGTAGCAACTGCGTTACATACCTCCAAGAAGTCGAAGAGGAGGGTGGCTGTCACATCTGACAGGGGTTCCATATTTAAGATTTGGGCCAACCAGCGCCAGCCATGATTTAAGCCATGAGGATGAATCTGGGAGGGGAGACACTTGGTCACGATTTGATCTCATTGTACCCAGAGATCTAAACCCCCACGGTTATCCTCCAGCCGTTACTAAGTGACATGAACCCCCAGATTATCGAAGTCAGGCATGTGCCCTGCAGGGCAGAAACACCACAAGACAAACAAATTCTCTTTTCAAATGTGCCAACACCCTGGAACCCGCCCGCTCTTGACAGGAACCCCTGGTCCACATCTGGCAGCTCTGGTTTCAGGGATTCCAATGGTTACCGGTATAGACATTTTACTTATTATTCTTGGTACCTTTAGCACAGAACCTGGGACACAGCAGGCGCAGGATAAAAACTTGGATCTGATCCACTTATGATCCCTTCTCTTTAGGTCCCCAAGTACATTCACTTCTCCATCTCTCTACTCTGTATCCTTTGAGAAAAGCACCGGGCTGGCCGGTCAGAGCCCTGCACCCCAGCTGGGGCTTTGTCACTGGCCGCGTGCGTCACTGTAGCTCGCTAGACTCCATCTGCTCATCTGTGACACGAGGCCCCAACCAGGTCTAAAATGACACCGAGTTGGGGCACCTGGCTGGCTCAGTCGATAAGAGTATGAGACTCTTGATCTCAGGGTCATGAGATTGAGCCCCAGGCTGGGCCCAGAACTTACTTAAATAACAACAACAGAACACCTGATACTGTATCATTTCGATCACTCCTCTTCTAATAGAATCTTCTAACCTTAATGACTGGTTTACAACAGACCCTCTAACAAACCCAGTTCTTTAGAGGCTCAACTAAGTCAGTCTTTGAACAAATAAATTTGCTGGTCCAAGATTCCTACCACTCAACATCAACTTCTTAAAGCACACCGAGGGAGCAGCGACACGCACTAAGTTCTCGCGCAACGAGGCTGCCCCTGCGGCAAGAAGGGCAATAGTCCCAGTGGACAAAATACACAAATACGGTCTGACCTCTCACTGTGAGAGCGGGCCTTCTCCACTACCTCTTGCCGGCTTCCGTATGGCCACCGGAGCTGGATGATGGCAGCATAGAGTCGGATCATCCCAGACATGCGTTTGAGAAAGTTGTCCTGATGTTCCACTTTGGAGTCCTTCACTTGGTAGCCAAGCATCCTGTGCGGGAAGAAAAAATTCAATGTGATAAGGCCGAAGCAAAGGTGACAAATCACTGACTTTTTATGGCTAAAAGGAACAATCTAGTACTATGACATTTAGCATTATTTTTTTAAAAAGATTTTATTAATTTATTTGACAGAGAGAGGTCACAAGTAGGCAGAGAGGCAGGCAGAGAGAGAGGGGGAAGCAGGCTCCCCGCCGAGCAGAGAGCCCAATGCGGGGCCCAATCCCAGGACCCCGAGATGACGACCCGAGCCGAAGGCAGAGGCTTAACCCACGGAGCCACCCAGGCGCCCCTAGTATTATTATTATTATTAATAGTAGTAGTATTCATCTTTTTTTTTTTAAGGATTTTATTTATTTGAGAGAGAGAGTGAGAGAGCACAAGCAAGGGGAGAGGCAGAGGGAGGGGGAGAAGTAGGCTCCCTGCTGAACAGAGAGCCTGACATGGGGCCCAATCCCAGGACCCCATGATCATGACCTGAGTGGAAGGCAAATGCTTAACTGACTGAGCCACCCAGGCGCCCCGATATTACTCTTTTTAAGTAGGCTCCATGTCCAACGTGGGACTTGAATTCTCCTATCTCTTTTTTTTTTGTAAAGATTTCACTTATTTATTGGGGTGCCTGGTTGGCTCAGTCGTTAAGCGTCTGCCTTTGGCTCAGGTCATAATCCCAGGGTCCTGGGATCGAGTCCGCATCAGGCTCCCTGCTTGGCAGGAAGCCTGCTTCTCCCTCTCCCACTCCTCCAGCTTGTGCTCCCTCTCTATGTCTTTCTCTGTCAAATAAATAAATAAAATCTTCAAAAAAGGGGCACCTGGGGGGATCAGTGGGTTGAGCCTCTGCCTTCGGCTCAGGTCATGATCTCAGGGTCTTAGGATCGAGCCCTGCATCGGGCTGTCAGCTCAGCAAGGAGCTTGCTTCCTCCTCTCTCTCTGCCTGCTTGTGATCTCTGTCAAATAAATTAAAAAAAAAATCTTTAAAAAAAAAATCTTAAAAAAAATTTCACTTATTTATTTAACTGAGAGAAAGAGATCACAAGCAGGCAGAGAGGCAGGCAGAGGCGGGGTGGGGGGAAGCAGGCTCCCCCCCGAGCAGAGAGCCTGATGCGGGGCTCAATCCCAGGACCCTGAGACCATGACCTGAGCCGAAGGCAGAGGCTCAACCCACGGAGCCACCCAGGCATCCCGAACTCTCCACCTCTTGATTGAAGAGTTGCATAATCTACAACTGAGCCAACCACATGCCTCTATTTCTTCTCTTTTTAAAGTAAGCTCTAGGCCCAACATAGGGCTCAAACTCACAAGCCCAAGCTCAAGAGTTATATGCTCTACCGACTGAGCCAGCCGGGTGCCCCTTTTGGGCATCATTCTTACCACATATCGTTATCGCTGCAGAATACTTTTGTTTACAAAGCATGCATATTGACAACTACATCTGTGTATCACATGAGCCCCACAAGGCAGAGTCGCAGGATTTTTTTAAAACATTTTATTTAAAACAAAAACAAAAGCAAAAACAAAAAAACCCACAACATTTTATTTTTAAGCAATCTCTGCACCAACGTGGGGCTCGAGTTCACAAGCCCAAGGTCAAAAGTCGCATGCTCTACCGATGGAGCCAGCCAGAGTCACAGACAGGACTGACGGGTATCATTACTCCCATTTGCAAATAAGGAAAATGAGGCTCACAGAGCTTAAGTGATTGGCCATTTTGCGAATCATTAAATGATGAAGGAGGGCACAATTCTAAAACCCCTGGATTCTTTTCTCTAAACTATACTAATTATTGCGCCTGAATCCACAAAATCCCAAAGCAGCCAATCTGTATGAAAGACACTGGATTCTATGATAGAACATTCCAGGTACGTATGAGGAGCCATGAAACGAAGGAGAATGAACCCCAGTTCGTTTTGGGTTTTTTTTTCCCTCTTAGGATTATTCATTTATATTTTAGAGAGAGAGAAAAACAGTGCACACATGAGCAAGGGGACGGGCAGAGGGAGAATCTCAAGCAGACTCGGTGCCCAGTGCAGAGCCCAACATGGAGCTCGATCCCACGACCCTGAGATCGTGACCTGAGCTGAAACCAGGAGTCAGAAGATTAACCAACTGTGCCAACCAAGTACCTTCAAACCCCAGTTTTATCTGCATTTCATTCAGCCCCTGAGGAGAGTGAGGAGAAAAACAACCTCACCTCTGATAGTCTTCCAATGCCATTCCCTCCTTGAAAGCCGGGTAGAAGGGAACAGAGTAGGGGCACTTCCTGTGGAGGTGAGCAAGAATGAGGTCGCCCACTCGGGGGTGGAGTTCCCAGATTCCGGACGCCACAACCGCGATGGGGAACGCCGCCTCGTGGTGAGAGGCCACCTCCTCTTCTCCCTGTTTCTGGGGGAGCAGAGAGGACCCCTTTAGTTACTACGGAGAGAAGCTTAAAGGCTGTGCGCCAGCCTCTCCCCATGCCTCTGGCAACAAGGTTTCTCACCACAAATTTCTCTGCCAGCTTGTACTGCACAAAGTCCAGGCCCTGTGGGTTCAGGGTGACGGAAACGGAGCGCCCGCCACACTGGACGGGTTTTCCAGAGAGCAGGCTGTGGATCTTGTCAAAGATCTCCTTGAGCTTTGAGCCTGGGTATGATGGAGATAAAAGTCGGTTAGAAGACTCTACTGTAGACCACCCTGCTTCTCATCATTGCAATAAGAAGGCCTCTACGAAAATCAGCCGAGCAGCCCCCCACAAGGTCAGAGCCTGAAGCAAAATACTATTGCAGAAAAATACATTACACACAGATAAAATACGTGTCGTCTGGGGTGCAGAAGTGCATGAGACGTGGTACTATTTCAAAGGAGTTCCTTGTTTGGGAATGAACACATTCTGAAAATGACACACCAAACAGTGGGAAATGGCACGGAAACAGGTGTGGAATGGCTACAGATCCCATGGGCTGTGGCCGACATCCCCAGAGGAGTCATTTGTGTCTCTGGGAAAACCTTTCTAAAGGACCTTCCCAGCTCTCAGTGATTCCCCCTTCTCCGGGACCTGCCTCCCTCCATCCTCAGACACAGCGAGGTGGGCTCGTGGTGGCCGTATTTATTTCCAGATCCTGTGTGCCCCAGTCCCGCACTGGCTACAGTTTGACGAGCAGTGACCCTCTGAGCCCATCAGCCAGCTGACTGAGTCACCTCCTGGAAGTGGCTGGCCCGGCCACACACGTGCTCATGAACACCAGGCCCTTGCACCTGCCAAGTGGTCCGAGAACAGTGGTCTACCTCCGACGATCAGAGATGTGCAGAGGGAAGATGAGAAAACAAGTTCCTAAGGTTTCTAGCTGCTGAGCCCTAGCCGCATTCCTGCCAGTAGGTTCTGAGAAACACCCCTGTAGCTTTAGAATAAATGCCTTTTTTTGGTCTAAGCAGATCTAAATTGGTCTCCGTTACTCAAACATTACTGAGACACCAGAATAGTAGCTCCCACTCCTGCTAAATCACTCCTTTCCTGATGGTCTCAAAGGACCAAATTTCCCATCAGCCCCCTTCTCTGTGCTGCTCCAGTTAGGAAAGTCAGCTCCCAACCCTCCGCCTGGCACGGCCTCCCACATCCCATCTGCCACACCAGCACCGGAGAGTTAAATTCTGCCCCAAATCTAACCACTCGCGGATGTCTGCCTTTTGAGGGGGCAGGAATCAGACCATCTCCTTCTCCATCCTCAGCACGTACAGGGCACGTCTGCACCTGACTCTTCAAAGACTTAACTGTGATGGTGCAGACGAAGGGAACAGAGGAAATGTGCAGTAAAGTGAAGACCAGCAAAACTAGAGCCTGCTCAGAAGTGAGGAATGAAACAACAGGACTGGGGAGCCCGAGGAGAAGGGTGAGGGGGCAGCCTGGATGTCACGTCAAGCTCGCCCCCACTGACTCGGGAACAAAGGAAATGGCACTTTGCAGTTCAGAAGGTGATTCGTGTTTGTTTATTTCCATGTTGCCCTGATCCGGAGAGAACTTCAGGCAACAGAGTGACAGGTGAGTGCTGTCACAGCCCCTGTCATGGGCCAGAACCGCAACCTGTCTACACGTTCCAGGCAACCAGTGACTCAGGGGAACCGGGACCCAGGCTAAGTCAGAGCAGCTTTTCAGCTGTTCACGCTCGCCAGCCAGCGGGCAGCATGGCTTGTAAGCTGGGGGCTTCCACATCTAGAGCTCTAGAAAAACGAGTCACTGTCTCCGAACGAGAGAAAGAAGGGTCTTCCCCCGTCTGGTTCTCACTCTCTAAAGCTCAGTCTCTGGAGAGAACAGGAAGCCGTTCTCAAGTATGAAGGCAGGTTTCGAGCTTGGACAAGCTAATGTTATAGGCCAAGAGCAAAGAAGGCGAGTCACATCCTAGGTTCCCGGAGCGATGTTTTCGGCAGGGGCTTTCAACATCAAGTAAGACCCTTCCTAAAGAATTTACTGTTAACATGCAGCTTATTTATAGAAAGGGAGTCAACCAACATATAAAATCACCTTCTACGTGTTGAAGAAGAAACAAAGGAGAGTGAGACGTAACTTATACATGCCTGATCCAATGTCACCTTCTCAACAGACTCTGTCTACAGGAAACTTTCAGAGGAAGGGATCTGGAGTCTTGGAAAGAAGAACAAAATGAAGCAGAGGGCCACATTCTTAACTCCTCTGACCAACCTGCAATGGTGGAGATTTGGCTCACTGGGATGGTGGCAGCCTTCTGGAGGTCCATCTTTATCTTTTTGGCCTGCCAGGAGAGAACAGGGAGAGGCAGGCGGTGTTTGGAAGGGCTGATTAGATGCCAGGAGGATTAGGGAATGTGACACGCTGGCGACATTCCTTTGGGACACGAGGCTGTTGACAGTACTACCAGGCCCAGAGGGTTCCCGATCTCCAGCCCTCCCTACCTGACTGTCTTTGCTGTTGGTCAGTTCCTCAAAGGCCAACACGCACTGACTAGAAGCGTCCTGCAGCTGTTGGTACCACTGCATTGTACTGTCTTGTACCTTCACCTGGAGGTCTGAGGAAAGAGAGGCTTTCATAATAGTTAGCATTCACTGAACGCTATTTATTTATTTATAAAGATTTTATTTATTTATTTGAGAGAGAGAGAGAGAGAGAGAGAGAGAGAGACAGCAAGAGAGGGAACACAAGCAGGGGGAGTGGGAGAGGGAGAAGCAGCCTTCCCTCTGAGCAGGGAGCCCGAAGCGAGGCTCCATCCCAAGACCCCAGGATCATGACCTGAGCTGAATGCAGATGCTTAACAACTGAGCCACCCAGGCGTCCCCACTGAACACTTTTTAAAATATATATGTATTTATTTAAGTAATCTCTATCTCCAGGGTAGGGCTCGAACCCATGACCCGGAGATCAAGAGCCACACACTCTTTTGACTGAGCCAGCCCAACGCCCCTTCAATGAACACTTAGTATGAGCCAGGCACTGTTCGAATTAGCTGATACAGCTATTAATTGCTTTCACTGTCACAACAACCCTATGAAGTAGATACCATTATTATCTTCATTTTCTAGATAAGGAAGTAGGTGTAGAAAGGTTAATTCGCCAACGTCACATCGCCAGGAAGTAGAAAAACTACACTCCCATGGATGTGGCTCCAAAGCCAGCATTCCCACCCACTATGCTACACTGAGCCTCTTATGTACTAAATGAGCATCTACTGTATCCATATTTATTTTACAGCTGATCTTAGCCAGAAGGCCAAAAAGCAATTGTTATTTATTTTAAAAACTCAGAGCAGTTGGGGCGAGTGGCTGGCTCAATTGGTTAGGCGTCTGCCTTTGGCTCAGGTCACGATCCCAGGGTCCTGGGATCAAGTTGCGCATCGGGCTCTCTGCTCAGCGGGGAGCCTGCTTGCTTCTTCCTCTGCCTCTGCCTGCCGCTCCCACTGCCTATGCTCGCTCTCTCTCAAATAAATAGTCTTAAAAACAAAACCCCAAACCTCAGAGCAGCAAAACCTGGGATAATACATCTACCAGAATGATACAGAATTTCAAGTCCCCGCGGCAAGCGTCTGGCTCCACATCAACCAAACTGCACGTAAATTCAGTAAAAATTCAGTAGCGAATTTTACCTTATGTAAAAGCATGTGGGTATATTGACCTGAAGCTTAACACCGTATTTAAACACATGCTTGTCTCCTTTCACATTCTGGGTTCGAGCACAGTATCCACGGTAGCGCCCACCTTCATTCTGTTTCCCTCCTGGGCCCTGGCTGCGAGCTGGGGTCTCTCTGGGGACCTCCGGCCCCTGCTGCATCTTTGACTCCTGCTGCTTTTCTTGGGCCGCCGCCTCATCCCGCCTCCTCTTGTCTTCACAGGCCCTGGCGATCTCCTGCTGCAAGCTTGTCAGGAGGTCCCGCATTTCCTGCAGGGCTCTCTCCGCCACAGCCTGGTCCTCTGCTGTGGGAAAGCCGTTCTGTCAGGGGGACAGAGGTGGGACTTAGTGTCTCTTCCCCAGGCACCTGTGAAGCCGAACCGCAGCTCACACACAAGTCGACGATGCCTAAGTTGGAACTGCCGCCCCAATGGCGTGCCCACGTTCAACATGTTGATACCTACTGTCTCCTGTTCTCTTAAAGGTAATAGAGATTTACCATCACATCCGCAGACAGACCCCTGTACGGGTTCTTCCACGCTCTCAACAACACTGGTTGGGATAACTTTTTAAAAGTCTGTGACAACAGTCTAGATAAAACTGATCCCGTGTTTTAATTTGCATTCCGTACGTATATTAATGGTGATTTTTTAAACTTAATTTCAGGGGGCGCCTAGGTGGCTCAGTCAGTTGAGCATCTGCCTTCGGCTCGGATTGTGATCTCAGGGTCCTAGGATTGAGTCTCCTATCTGGCTCCTCTGCTTGGTGGGGAGGGGGAGCCCTCTCCCTCTGTTTGTTGCTCCCCCTGCTTGTGCGATCTCTCTGTCAAATGAATAGATAAAATCTTTTCTTTTTTTTTAAAGATTCTATCCATCCACTTGACAGAGAGAGAGAGAGATCACAAGTAGGCAGAGAGGCAGGCCAAGAGAGTGGGGAAGCAGGCTCCCCGCCAAGCAGAGAGCCCGATGCGGGGATCGATCCCAGGACCCTGGGATCATGACCTGAGCCAAAGGCAGACACCTAACTGACAGAGCCACCTAGGTGCTCCTTAATCTTTACTTTTATGGTTCTAATTAATCTGCTCCTCATTGATCTGAAATGATAACTTTTTTTTTTTAAGATTTTATTTATTTGACATAGAGAGCACAAGCAGGAGGAGCAGGCAGAGGGAGAGGGAGAAGTAGGCTCCCCGCTGAGCAGGGAGCCAGTTGCCCGACTTGATCCCAGGACCCTGGGACCATGGCCTGAGCCGAAGGCAGAGGCTTTAAACCACTGAGCCACCCAGGCGCCCCTGGTTTTTTACGATGTGACATTAGTATTCCGGTTATGTTAGCAAAAGGAATTTTCTCTTTTAGAGATACATACAAAGTATCTTCCCAGATGAAGTAATTAGGTCTGCGATTCAGTGCAAAACCATCCGGGAGAGGGCACGCCGCTGGAAGGAGAGATGAAACAAGACTGCCCTGTGTGGATTCTTGCTCAAGCCGGGGACTGGTTGCATAAAGGTTCATTATGCTGTTCTAATTCTGTGTAGGTTCGAAATTTTACAAAAGGAAAGGTAAATAAAAGCTATAAAGCTAATTCGAAGGGAATGATAAACTATAAAAATAAACTTCTGCCTCAAATATGATAAATGCATCAAGTTCTTAATATGCAGATCATGTATCAGCTGGATTTTTAAAACAAAAACTCAGGTAAAATATGAACTAAGGGCAAGAACTTATAATTTTTAAAAATGTGAATTGTGGGGGGCAACCAGCCGGCTCAGTAGAGTCAATAGAGCAGGTGACTCTTGATATCGGGGTCGTGAGTTCAAGCCCCACGCTGGGCTTGGAGCCTACTTTAAAAAAAAAAAAAAGTGGGGCACCTGGGTGGCTCAGGGTCCTGGGATCCAGCCCTGCTCAGCGAGAAGCCTGCTTCTCTCCCTCCCACTCCCTTGCTTGTGTTCCTCTCTTGCCGTCTCTGTCAAAATCTTTAAAAAAATATATCAATTGGTACAAGTTTGGGGTAAGAATCAAGAACCTTAAAATTCTTTGACCAAGTAATTCTAAGAATTTTTCTCAAAGAAATACAAGATATACATAAAATGACATCGCTACACCACTATGCATGATAGTATAAATACAGGAACTTAAATGTTCAACGGTGGGCATGTTTTTCTCGAATATTGGTATGATTGTATGTGGGAAGTATCCAATTCCGACAACTTCATCAAATACTTACTTAATATCTGCTATGTGTCACGGCGATACTTGCAGTTTTTAACACTGCTTGAATTAAAAACATCAAAATACCGTTCATGTGTATAGTAATTATGCGTTCAAAACACAATGTTAACTGAAAAAAGCAATGCACGTTCCTGTAAGGTTTTAACTTTTACCATAGCTTTGCATGTGTTCCATAAAATGTTACTGAACGGACGCAACTATTTTGCAATCAGAATAAGCAATGATTTGTTTAGCCTAACACGGGAAACCTGGTATGTATAGGAGTCCAATTTGGCATGGGGATAACTGCCCCTACTACAACGAACTCTTTCTCAGGGAAGACAGGTGAAACGCTAACCGGGATTATCTCTTCCAGGTCCCTCCGAAGACCCCTCACCTCAGACGTGGCCCGAATGATCCCCGAGACGAGGCCGCACAGCTGGTTGCCTCGGGTCCGGAGAGTAGCCGGGTCAAGCTTCAGCAGGTCTTTGTGCGGCTCGGCCTCGGAGGCGTCCAGCTGCTGGTTGAGGTGCAGGACCTCCTCCTGCAGGGCATAGAGGCTCCGCAGGCGGGCCTGGCCTTCCTCCTTCCGCAGCCGCTCCTGCTCCGCCTGCTTCAGCCGCTGCTGCTCGGCCTCCCGCAGCTTCAGGTTGAGAATCTACAGAAAGGGCAGTGCGGCTACCTCTCTCCAAGGCGCCCCTGGGCCTTCTCTTTCTACACCCCCTCCCCGCCCCCGAAACTTATGGGGGTTCCGTATGTTCCCAGAGGGGCCCAGGGCAGGAAGAGGACAGCCCAAGGTGAGTCCCAAGGAAGCTCAGACTGGGCCAGGTCCTCCTCGAGGGTTGGCTAAAATCCGACTCTGGGCAGGTTAGAGCCAGACCCACAAACGCCCACACGGATTCTCCCAGGCTCTGACCTTTGCTCTGTGACGATGCTCAGCTTTTAGCTTCTCTTGGTGCCCCAGGGCTTCTCTGGAGCTGCGCAAGAAATGGCAGGGAGGAGCAGTCAAGCATGCTTCCTAAAAGGGTCTTACCTTAGCTCTCCT
>CM052813.1:74786205-74828525 GCA_028533885.1 Nasua narica | reverse complement strand
TCCTGCATGAAAACAGCAGCCGGTGGGGCCCAGACCTATAGCATTAGAAACACTGCTAGCCTATAATAATAAATGGGTTACTTTATGTAACGAAATCACATTGATTTGTTGTTAAATTTATGAATTTCTGTTGTCTTAATTTTGTTTCCTCAAAAGACTTGGGAATTAAAATCCTTCTAATTTTTATTGGAAAAAGTATGAAAAAATAAAAAAGTCAAATAAATAAATTATTAAAATACTATTATTCTTTCCTCAGGAGGCTGTTGAGATCCATCTTCTCAGTATAACCTCATCTGACAGCCCCAGATCATCTTCAAATCCTAAAGAAGTAAACGGAAGCGAGGAATGTAAGTGATTTTCTTGAAGTCATATGTAAATCCTAGAAGAGCTAGGATTTGAACCCGGATCTCCCTTCAGAGAGCTCACTTGCGCTGCTACCTTACTCTACTCTACCTTACTCTACTTCCCAAATGTATCTAGAGCTACCTGCACAGGAGACAGGACGGTTAGCATGAGGCAGACATCCATGATGCCTGCAGAACTGCGTTTACATGTGGCTCCCTTGGGTCAAGCTTTCCGTACTTCATGGGTCACTTACTGTTCCCCTCATCCGGTGCACCAGCTCATACATTCGGATGCAGCCTTCCACTTTGATCCCCCGGGAGGACTGAAGTACCATAGGTTCTGTAGGCTGGGACTCATGTTTGCCCTATGTAAACAAAAAACGGAAAAATTAAGCATTTAAGATGGTAAACTTGCTGTTATCCCTTCTAGACGAAAACCACATCCCTACTTATGAGTAATAACCATAAGAACAATAAAACAATTTAGGTTAGAACCAGTGTGCTTGGGGTGCCTGGGTGGCTCAGTCGTTAAGCATCTGCCTTCAGCTCAGGTTGTGATCCTAGACTCCTGGGATCAAGCCCCCCATTGGGCTCCCTGCTTAGCCGGAAGGCTCCTTCTCCTTTTCTCACTCTCACTGCTTGTGTTCCCTCCCTCGCTCTCTTACTCTGTCAAATAAATAAATAAGGGGCGCCTGGGTGGCTCAATGGGTTAAAGCCTCTGCCTTTGGCTGGGGTCATGATCTCAGGGTCCTGGGATCGAGCCCTGCATTGAGCCCCTGCTGAGCAGAGAGCCTGCTTCCCTCTCTTGATGCTGCCTCTTTGCCTACTTGTGATCTCTCTCTCTCTCCCCTCCCTGTCAAATAAATAAATAATCAATCTTTTTTTAAAAAATAAAGATTTTATTTATTTATTTATTTGACAGGGAGGAGAGAAAGAGAGATCACAAGTAGGCAGAGAGAGAGGGGAAGCAGGCTCCCCGCTGAGCAGAGAGCCCGATGCGGGGCTCGATCCCAGGACCCTGAGGTCATGACCTGAGCCGAAGGCAGAGGCTTTAACCCACTGAGCCACCCAGGCGCCCCTGATCTTGTTCTAATTGTTTTCCTCAGCAAAGGAAATAATAATATGCATTATATTTATATAACAGTATACAAACCAATGGATGGCTTGTTGCTTTAGACAGTTTTGTTTTGTTTTGTTTTTTTGCTTAATTTTCTCCTTTCTTCTGATAGTGTCCATTTGTGCTGAGGTGGTTTGGATTGAAATTCCAACCCACATCCCATCATCAACATACTCAACATGGGGCTCAAATGCACGGCCCTGAGAACAAGAGTCGCGTGCTCCAACACCTCATAAGCCAGGCAGCGGCCCCTTAAACTTCAACTTTTCAGCCACCGCTGCCTCCCTTCTTGAGCTGAACACAAACCTTACCTCGGCTCCATCTGGAGTTGCTGAGGAGGATGGTGAGAAGGCAGGGGTTCTGACAGGAGATCTGGGAACACACGAAGGTTGGTCGAGGGCGGAGGTGGATTGAGAGGATGCGGAGGTCTCAGAGGAAGGTGGGATCTCTTGTGTGTGGGGTAAGACATGGTCTACCACCCAGCCAGAGTAGGAAGACAGCTTGGGAAGAGACATACATTCTTCCAAAACATCCTAGAGAGAAGAAGAGGGTGAAGCCCGGCTTGCATGTCAACAGATTCAACAATCGGAAATAATTTTGTCCTTATTTCCCACTACCTGCCTTACTGGTAATCTACGAAGGCCTGAGTAAAGACATACACATACACACATGTCAAAGACCCAATCTAATTGTATTAACAATCAGAGATGAAGAGAAAGTAGTTTTTCTCTCTCTCTCTCTTTTGGAGAAAGGAGTTTTGTTTTGTTTTGTTAAGATTTTATTTATTTACTTGACACAGAGAGAGATCACAAGTAGGCAGAGAGGCAGGCAGAGGGAGAGGGAGAAGTAGGCTCCCCACTGTGCAGACAGCCCAATGCGGGGCTTGATCCCAGGACCCTGAGATCATGACCTGAGCCGAAGGCAGAGGCTTCAACCCACTGAGCCACCCAGGTGCCCCTCTTAGGAGTCACTCTTAACTCTTCAATATATCACATGGCAGTGTGAACTACAGTCACGTTGTACATTATATCTGTAGTACTTATAACTGGAAGTCTATCTTTTTTTTTAAGTTTTTTTTTTAAAGTAATCTCTAACCCCAATGTGGGGCTCAAACTCAAACCCCAAGATCAAGAATCACATGCTCTTCTGGCTGAGCCAGTCAGGTGCCCCTGAAATCTGGACCTTTTTGACAATCTTCCTCCTCCATTTCCCCCTCCCCCAAGATTCAATTTTAAGTGAAAAACCAAGAGTATAAATAAATGTCTACAATTATGTAAAATAAAAACAAATGCTAATACACTGAACGATATGAAGGCAATATGGTAGAAGTTAGGCTTAGGTGACGAGTGACATATTTCTCCTTGAAAATTAAATTAGAAAATTCCCTAGGTTTAATTTTTAAATTAAGTAATTTTTATTGTGAAAATTATGATTTTTTATGTGAAAATAGTATATAAAAATAGGCATGGGGGAGCCTGAATGGCTCAGTCGGTTAAGCACCTGCCTTTGGATCAGGTCATGATCCCAGGGTCCTGGGATGGAGTTCAGCATTGGGCTCCCTGCTCAATGGGGAATCTACTTCTCCCTCTGCTCCCCGCCCCCCACCCATGACTCTCTCTCTGTCTCACAAAAATAAATAGATAAAATCTTTTAAAACAACAGGCATGGACAAGTGGTTACTGACATAAAAGTCAATGGCCTAAAGCAAATGGGATTTATAATAGAAAGCCTATAAAACAAGTTCTAGCCACCCTTTAATATGTGTGTGACAACTTAATTCAACTCTACTAGTTAACTATTATCTCTATGTAACTGCCATATGGCGTTTCAAACCAGAGAAGCTTGTACCATTTCACAGCAGTTAAAATACACAGCAATTCTGGCTAAGAACTTTACCCAATGTCACAAAAATATACCCAGGAAATATGGAAAAATACTACAACACTGACTAAGAGCACTGAGTGTGGAACCGGCCTTTCTTAGCTTGAGTCCCATCCCTGCATTTCACTTACCTTTATGACCAGGAGCAAGTTACCTAACCCCTCTGTGCCTAAGTTTCATCACTTCTAAAACCGAATAATAAAGGATCTACTTCAAAAGATTTGGCAAAGATTAAATGAATAATAGATATAAACGGCCTGGCACATAACTACTAAAAAGTTGCAAGTTATTATTTTACCTAAATCAGTGCTTCTCCAGCAGGATCAATTTTATCCTCCAGTAAATGCCTGGAGACATTTTTTGTTGTCACCACTGGGAGGGTGCTATTGGGACATAGTCGGTGGAGGCCAGGGATGCCCTTAAATATCCCGCACATAAGACAGCAATAGCAGCCCCTCACAACAAAGAATTATCTGGCTCAGCCCAAAGTGTCAATAATGCTGCAGCTGAGAGATATTAAATCTAGATCATCTAGGTACACATCCCATGTGCAATAAACAGATATTCAATCCATGGGGAATAATCCAGACACAGAAGCAAACAGGCTATATGCACACTTTATAAAGTAATGAGACTCATTTCTAAACAGTAGAAATAATGTTGAGACAATACCCTTTCCCTCATTCCTGACACCAAAATATATTCCAGGGCCAAAGTTTCAAATGTAAAAAGTAAAAACACACATACAAAAAAACACCATAAACATAAAAAATTTTAAATGACAAACCAGAAGAAAATATATGCAATAAGTATCACAGATAAAGGGCTACCGTTATTCCTAACATATAAAGAACTTGTAAAATTTGGGGTGAAGAAAAACTCCATTAGAAAAATGAGGGGCCTGGAGTGCCTGGGTGGCTCAGTGGGTTAAAGCCTCTGCCTTTGGCTCGGGTCATGATCTCAGAGTCCTGGAATAGAGCCTGCACAGGGCTATCTGCTCAGCAGGAAGCCTGCTTCCCCCTCTCTCTCTGCCTGCCTCTCTGCCTACTTGTAATCTCTTTCTGTTAAATAAATAAATAAAATCTTAAAAAAAAAATGAGGGGTGCCTGGATGGCTCAGTGGTTAAAACCTCTGCCTTCGGCTCAGGTCATGGTCTTGGGGTTCTGGGATTGAGCCCTGCCTGCATCAGGCTCTCTGCTCGGTGGGGAGCCTGCTTTCCCCTCTCTTTCTGGCTGCCTCTCTGCCTACTTGTGATCTCTCTCTCGCTGTCAAATAAATAGATAAAATCTTAAATAAAAAAAAAGGAAAAAGAAAAAGAAAAATGAGCAAAAGACATAAACCATCAATTCACAGAAAAAGACATAAAATTGGCTCCCAACAGGACGCCTGGGTGGCTCAGTCAGTTAAGCATCTGCCTTTGGCTCAGGTCATGATCCCATGTCTTTTTCTGTGAATTGATGGTTTATGTCTTTTGCTTTGTGGGTCCTGGCATGAGTCCCACATCAGGCCTGTGAGCAAGGTGAGCCTGCTTCACTCTCTGCCTGCCACTCCCCCATCTGTGTGTGAGCACTCTCTCTCTCTCTGACAAAAAAATATTTAAAAAAAAAAGGTTAAAATTGGCTCCTGAATATATGAAAAAATGTTCAATCTGAATTAAAAAAGGCACTGTAAAACAATCCTGAGATCTCCTTCTTACCCATTAGTAAGCAGAAATTAAAAGTATAACAATACATTCTGTTGACAAGGCTGCAGGCAAGAAGGCAGGACCCGTGCATTGTTGACTAGAGAGCAATTTGATGCATCTGTAATGGGGGGGTGACATCTACATTTACCTTTTGACCCAGCAATCTCAAGTCTCCGAGTTTATCCTGAAGACACACTTCCCACACAATGAAAGTACACACACACACACACACACAAAAGGTTACAAGTAATGGATTACAACTCACGGAATAAAACAGGAACCCAGGAGTACATGATGATATAAATAAACCATTAAACGTGAGAAAGCAACTTCCTCCTTACAGTAGAGTGCCAGTTAGGTAGTGTAGAAGGAATGGCGGATATTAAAGACATGCCATTTGGTTACCTCACAGGGGTCACTGATTCAGACAGAAATAATGAATGCCAACAGTGGAGGTTTGACCAGGAAAAGGATACTAGTGTAATCCTGGATTATCTCCTCAAAAGATACTAATCAGTTACAAAGGGAAAAATGACGCATTTTAAGTGTAGTTATCTGGCGGGTAACAAAGTGACTGGGTGATCAAGGTTAGGATTCCCAGAGTTAGGATGGGTTGCATCATATGTGTGCTTCCTGATATGACCGAGAACACAGCTTTATTTCTATGGTATTCCTGCCAAAAATGCACAGCGTGACTCTACACCAGATAGACCCATGCTGGGATTCGTCCTACGGAATACAAGTTATGTATTCCCTCAAACTGACAGTGATATTAAAAGACAGGGAAATGCTTTAGAATTGTTCCACATGTAAGTGTAAAGAGACAGGAAAACATCCTATCTAACTAATTATCAGCAACTCGGGTACAGGAGCTATGCCTTAATCTTGTCTGCAGCCCTACAGTGCTTGGGTTTGCAAACTATAGGTACAGGGGCCATGCCCCCATTAAACTTTCCGTCTGCCCAGTGTCATCCAGAATTCTGGTCTTTTCAGTCGTGCTCTCCTAGCACAAGAGCTGTGCAGTAAATAACTGATCCCGAGAGAGTTGC
Source organism: Nasua narica (assembly GCA_028533885.1). Taxonomy (NCBI): domain Eukaryota; kingdom Metazoa; phylum Chordata; class Mammalia; order Carnivora; family Procyonidae; genus Nasua; species Nasua narica. The sequence goes on along the minus strand of CM052813.1, from coordinate 74,822,450 downwards.
TTTGACAACACAGCGGAGGGGTCTAACTCTGACTGGGGGTGGCAACGAAGCCTTTAGAGAGAAGAGCACCTTTGAAATAAGAGAAGTTCCTTGAGAAGATAGAATAGGCAGGAGAAGGCAGACACTCTAGGACACGGAGATGCATTCACGGGAGTCCAGAAACAAATGCGGGTTGTCAGAAAAAACGCACGTGTTCCCAGCGCAGGACTTGCCAAGGGGTAGGGGAACTGCAGGGTCCCGTGGCCACCGGCCAGAAGGACACCGCCCACCCCGGGGCCCCGGCTCACCTCGCCCCGCAGCAGCCAGTCGCGGTGGTAGCAGAGTCGACCTTTTTCGGAACTGCGGAGTGCCTGCAGAGTCTCCCAGCAGCGACCCTCAGACGGCATGGTCCACCTAAGGGAGTTTTTCAGACTCTCCGCTTGTGACAAAACAAGTCCTCGAATCAGCCGCCCGGAAACGGACCCTAGCTTCCGCTTCCGGGTCGCGCACGCAGCCACGCAGCGCAAACCCGCCCCTAACGGCTGCGTAGCCCCGCCTCCGGCGCAGCGCCCTCTTGCCAGTGCGCTTGCGCGTAGGGTTTGGCCTCCTGAGGCCACCTTGCTTGCTTGGAGTTAGGAACAGGATTTTCTGAAAGCTGTAGTCTCCGGATTGCAGAAAACCCGGTATGTTTTGAGGAGGATGTGGAGAAATTGGAACATTGCTGGTGAGCTCTAAAATGGGGCAGCTCCTGTGAAAGACAGCGTGGCAGTTCCTCAAAAGATTAGGGTTACCATTGACCCAGCACTACCCCTAAGTATGTATGTGTATACACAAGGAAATGAAATATGCATCCTCATAAAAACCCGTAGAATGTTCGTAGCAGCATTACTCATAGTAACTAAAAGGTAGAAACACAAATGTCCATCAATTGAGGAGTAAATAAAATGGAGTGTATTCATATTGGGCCATAAGATGAAGTACCAATGCATGCTACAACATGGATGAATCTTGGAAAACATTGTAAGGGAAAGCACTGGTCACAATATTGTATTATTTCACTTTTGTTAAATGTCCAGAATAATACACATATCCTTAGAGACTTTGCGACTGCCAGGGGCTGTGGAGAGCGGACAGGAAGAGTGGCTGCTAAGAGGTATGGGCTTCATTTAGGGCAATGAAAATGTTCTAGAACCGGATAAAGCTTATGGCTGCACAACTTTGTGACTATACTGGAAATGACTGAGTTATACAAAGGATGCGTTTTATGGTACTTGAATTCTATACATCAGATAAGATTTACCATTGCTGGGAACCAGCTTTAACTGGGACTTTTTACCTTTGGGGCTTCTTTTGCTCATTTCCGTGGGATCTCAGTTCGAGGTAGAAAGGAAAGTCTCTGGAGTTTGAAGTGATATAAACATTTTGAATATTTTGATTTTTTTTTTTAACAAACTCTCTGGACTGTTCGTAATAAAATACAAAGAAAAAATAGAACGTTGTTGAGAGTCCCAGCCATAGACTCCAAAAGAGGTGTTTCCCACCAGCGTTGTAAATAGCAGTGCCCTGCATGGAGGAAGTTTTCATTAGTTTGACAAAAATACAAATGAGCTGTGCAGATACGTACACATTAGTGTATATTTGCCAACTTTTTTTTTTTTTTTGGTGGGCAGCAAAATAAAGTTTATTGAGTGACGGTGCAAAGCTCCCAAAGAGGGAGGGGACCCAAGAGGGTTGTCCCCAACTGTTCTTTCTTGGAAGATCTTTCATACATTTTAAGTTCTAGTCCATTTATCATTAAGGCTATGAAAACAGGCTTGGTATTGTGGAGTTCATAGCTGGTGCTTGTTTTTCAAATGATCTCCCTTGGCAAAATTAAAAGCTGGAAACTACAAATGTCTAAAAATTTGAGGGAGAAGATTTCCTGAATCTTGACACCTGTGTGGGCCCATTGTTTTTGAGGACACAGGGGAATTCTCTAGAGTTTTGTCCTTGGGTTAGAGTAGACAGAGAAGACAAGACTGGATCACCCAGAAGGCCAATAACAGCTAGAACAGAAAGGTTGGGGTTCAGCACAGCACCCCATTCATTCATCTCTCTAAAGAATGTGTTGTTCTTTCAGTATAGGAAAATGTGAAGAGCACAAAATAGCCCATAATCGTGTCATTCAGAAATCAACTAACGGGGATGCCTAGCTGGCTCAGTTGTTAGAGCATGCAACTCTTGATCTCCGGGTTGTGAGTTCAAGCCCCACATTGGGTGTACAGATTACTTAAAAATAAAATCTTTAAATTTTTTTTTAAAAAGACCTTTATTTTTTTTTTTAAAGATTTTAATTTTTTGAGAGAGAGAGAGAGAACACAAGCAGGCAGAGGGAGAGGGAAAAGCAGTCTCCCTGCTGAGCAGAGACCCTGACATCGGGCTTGATCCCAGGACCTGGGATCATGACTCCAGCTGAAGCAGACACTTAACCGACTGAGCCACCTAGGCGCCCCCCAAAATAAGATCTTTATAAAAAGAAAATGAAACTAACATGTTAAAAATAGTAATATATACACACCCTGTCTTCCTCCTATCCATCTCATCAGACATCGAGCCGTGCCTAACAAAGTGTGTTTCCTCAAGTCATCTCACAGGATTATGATGTGAAGAAGATACACAAGGAGGGAAGAACCGACCTGGGCCAAAATAAAATGAGAAGCCTCGTGTCCCAGGCACCAAGTACTTGTTTACTGCATCATTTTCCTTGATCATTTTTAGAAAAGGGAAGGGGTGGGCAAAGGAAATCATCCAGTGGAGGCTTAAATATTGATTATGAAAGCTTCTTGTAAAACAACACACATATTTCCAGAATAAACGCGTTCCATAGACACAAACCTGGCAAAGAGAAACAAAAGTCAGTGAGATTGGGATTACACTTGGAAGAGGCCACTGGACATGGGCCCTGCAGTGTCTGCTGTGAGGTCCTCAGGGGCAGGTGGCCTCAAGGACACTCCAACATGAGGTTTCCACCGCATGTGGGAGGGGGCGTGGGGGCAAACATCGTACCCGTGACAGAAAACAGCAAGTGAACGTGCTCACAGCCCAGGAGGGCGGTGAGGACAACTCCTCAGGCTCGGGCTGATAACTGCTGCTGGTTCAGGGAAGAGAAAACCCAAGAGAGAGAGTCCTCAAAAGAGGGGGGCTATGAGGGAACTGGAAGAAAAAGTCCAGATCATTTTCTCACGGAAGGAAGGAGCAAAGTCATGGTGAGTTAAAATCTGGTACCCTAAGATTAGTAGATTTAAGGCTTGTCAAGGTCATTAAAAATTTCCATCAGGTGACTCTGTCAGAGGGGAGAAAACGAAGTCGTTCCTTCCCCTGCCCCTGCCCCTGCCCCCTGCTGCTTTAGGGACTTTTCTGGAGCCAGTAGCTCAGACAAGATCCTGAACACACTTCCATCAGTGGAAGCGAGAGGAAAGCAACAGGCTTTCCGGCTCTGGCTTGGCCCCTCCGCGCAGTTCCCCTGACATCAATCCGGGCTCCTGGCCCAAGACCGGAAGCCTTAGGCAGGAGGAGATCGGGAGCGGATGGGAGAGCTGGTCAGATAGGTAGTGTAGGGACTGTCCCCGAACACGTTGGCATAGGATGACTTGAGGAACTGGACGTAGTTCTGCATGCTTCGATTGGTGCTCTCCGACTGCTCCAAGCGATCTTTGAGGTCCTGGAGCCGGCTCTGGTAGCGACGGTCAGCCTAGGAGGAAGAACGGGAGTGCGGGCCAAGTGTGTGAAATGTCCAAAACAGTTTCCTAGAGACTTGGTCAGTGGTTGCCAGGGGCTGAGGGCGGGGCAGAGGGAATGGGAGTGACTGCTGTTGGCTATGGGGCTTCCTTCCGAAAATATTCCAAACTTAGCTTGTGGCAATAATGGCACACCTCCGTGAATATACTAAAACCACTGAATATGCTAAAACCCACTGAATTGTACAGTTTAAATGAGTGACTTTTACGGTATGTAAATGATATCTAACAAAACGGTTAAGAAAAAAAAAAGGATCTGCCTGGAAAATCATTAAGGGATGGGAAAGTGATTTGAGAAAAATAAAACCGTGTCATATTCATAAAAATACCTCGCCCTGCCAGCCCCAGGAAGCTAAAATCTCAATCCACTCCCTTCTCTCCTGCCCCCCACCCTCCAGCCCGACTCACATCGTCCCGGCTCCGCCGCAGCTGGCTGAGTTCAGTTTTGGTCCTGCTCAGCTGGGTCTCGAGGTCCAGGATTTTGCTCTGGGCAGCTCGCTCTTTGGAGACTGCGTGCTCCTTGGTTTGTTCCACCTGCACAGGAGACACGGAGGTGTGGCCGGCTTACCGACCTGGGTAACGACAAGCAGAGAAGCCTGGGCCACTTCCACGCTGGTTTCACAGACGGCCCTTGCACATCGCTGCAGACGGCCCCCGGGGGCCTCGGGGCAGGAGCTAACGACGGGGACTTCCGCAGCCTGCTTTACCTGCCCCTTCCCCACACTCCGTGAGTCATCACCCGAGCTGTGGTAAACCTGAGACCCATGCACGCTTGGGACTTTTGAATAAGTCCCAATTGAATGGAATAAGCTATCGTGAGTGAAGGGCCAAATCCTTTACAGTAATTGCTCATTTGATCCTTACCACGAATTCAGGAGCCAGGGGCCACTACTGTGTGCCCATTTTTTAGATTGGGGAAATAGGCCCAGAGAGGTCAGGTGATTCACCCAAGGTCGTAGAGCTGGTTAGTAAAGGAATCGAGACTGACCTGCCTCCTAGCGTCTTCAATGGCGCTCTCCAACTGCCTGGCCAGGGTCCCACACTCCCGTGTTTTCTCCTCTAGCCGGAGCTGGGACTGGTGGATTGCCTCTTCTCTCTTGGCAATCACCTGTAGGAACTCGATATTCTGGGCACTGGTGGCCTCCAGTTTCCTAGGTGAAAGCACTTAATCAGATCTTGCTTATACCCCTTCCTGTCCTGTTCCACCCCGCCAGGGGGCTGCCAGTCACCCCTGGACCGGGGCTCTCATCGCGCCAAGAGTCTCCAAGGAACCACAGGAATAAACCAAAGGAACCTGCTGATCAGCAAGCCGGCAAGGAACTGAGCAGCCAGGACAGCCGGTTAGCCGGCCGTGTGAAGAGTGGGCGGGCAAGCCGACTGAGCGTACCAGTTAGCACACATAACGCGACACCTTGTATCGAACTTAAAATTCTGAAGTTATACAATGTTTCACAAATGCAATTAATTTGTTTCTTATGCATCGTGGGAGAATGGTTAGGAAAGAAGGAAGTTTCCGGAATAAGATTAAAATGTATACCTTTATAATTAAAATTTTAACCTTAAAAACGTTCATAGAGGACAAATAAAATTGCCACTTGTAAAACAGAACAAAAAACAAACAAACAAACAACAAAACCCCCGGTCACCGTTATCCCCACTCTACAGATGAAGAAACTGAGGCACTGCGAGCTAACGTCATTGGCCTGAGGTCAGCACGGCTGGCAGGTCTATCACCAAAACCCATGCCCTCGGCTTCTGATCACGGCTGCCCCCTCACCAAAGGGACTTCAGCTGGATGGCCCCACCGCAGATGGGAGCCGCCACGGACTGCAGCGACCATTCTGATAGGCACATGTGGTCCCCACTGCACTTCGGGAATATCCTCCAGTTGAAAGCTCTGTAAGTCCTGCTGAGTCCAGCTGCATACTGGCGGCCAGCAGAGCAGAAGCGGAGCCCAGGAGACCCACTGGCCCAAGTCCCCACATGCAGACTGCACGAGTCGCCTGGGCAGTCACAGCATCCCAGGGCCCTGGGCCTCTCAGCTCTGAACCTAAGGCTCCAGCCCTCATTCTACAGATGCTAAAAGCTCCAGGGGACAGTAGTCAGGGGCCCACATCACAGCTTTGCCAGATACTAGCTGTGTCACCTTGGGCAAGTCACTTCACCTCCCCTCATGCTCAGTTTCCTCTTATTTAAGATTGGGATAATAGCTGGGGCGCCTGGCTGACTCTGTTGGTAGAGCATGCGACTCGATCTTAGGGTCATGAGTTCAAGCTGGGCATAGAGCCTACCTTAAAAAAAGGGGAGTGATAATAGCAACTAATACACACTAATACAGTACACTTTTCTATGCCAAATAATGCGTTAAGGCCTTTGAGGAAGGCCTCATGGAAGACTTAAAACAATATCATGAGCTAGATTCTTATCCCTCCCTTGATCCCTTTCTCAAGATGAGTCAACAGGGGCACCTAGGTGGCTCAGTGGGTTAAAGCCTCTGCCTTCGGCTCAGGTCATGATCTCAGGGTCCTGGGATGGAGGCTTGCATTGAGCCCCGCATCAAGCTCTCTGCTTAGCGGGGAGCCTACTTCCCCCTCTCTCTCTGCCTGCCTCTCTGCCTACTTGTGATCTCTCTCTCTCTTCAAATAAATAAAATCTTTTTTTTAAAAAAAAAAAAAAGATGAGTCAACAGAGGTTCAAAAGGGTTCAAGGATTTTCTCAAGATCACCATACAGGTTAAGTGGCCAAGCTGAGACCCAAGGCCAGGGCTTCTGACTCCAAAAACTGTACTCTTCCCCTAACTGCCTCCAGGAGTCCGTAGGTAACAGAAGAATCAGATCGAAAAGGTCTTGGGGAAGGAGGATCAGAAACAAAGAGAAAATTGTGGAGAAGGGGGATGCCCCCCCAACAGCCGTATACTGGTCCTATTGGTTTGCTGGGTGAAGTGTGCCTTTGGGGTACGTGGAGCCTGTGGGTGGTCTGAACTTGACCATATTCTCCTGGAGCGTCCCCCGGTCACCAGACCGCCTTCCTCTCTCCCACAATGCTTACCACTGTAATGGAAGCAGCTTTTCCTCTGAGGTCTGCCCTGTACCTTCCAGGGCCTGGAGTCCCTCAAACACTTCTGCACACTAAGCCCAAAGCAGCTAAGTGGCTGAAAGTCTCAGGTCCTAGGAAGAGGACAGAGATGGGACCAAGTGCCTCTAACCTCTCCAGTTCATCCACCTTCAGACTCAGCTGTTTATTTTCCTTCTGGGAAGCCTGATGTTTCTCTCTTGCCATCTCCAGCTTGTCCCCCTGATGTTCGATCTAAAATGACAGGAACACAGACCTGTTTATGAAGGAACTTCCCGTTGCAGCCCTCCCTTCCCACTAGGACCTGTCATCCACACCCAGGAGAGGGGCACGCTGCCCTCAGCAGGCATCCAAGTCTCAAAGCACAACCTGGAGGAGAGAGGAGAGGAGGGACAGGTTAGGCCCAACTACTGTGAAGGCTTTCCCCACATGAAGAGAAGCCAGGTTTGATCCCGATGAACCATGGTGACGCTTTCTTGATCAGAAGCTACTCAGTGGGATCCGAGGCAGACATGAGAAGGCGGAAGCAGATGGCGGGTTTAACTGGCCCACACGATATGCCACAGAGCTTTACCAGCTACATTGTTGGCACCGCCGATTTCATTCTCCCTTTGAATGGGGACAAGGGCACGCAAGGCAACAGGAAACCTAGCAAGTCTTTCAGGCTGGCGAATTTGAGAGGTTCTTCAGGGGGCTGCCGTATGCCGAAGCCTCAGATACCAGGCTCGAAAGGCTCTCAGAATGCTCAGGTTCAAGAGAGGGCAGGCAACTGAAGAGGACTGAGAGCACCAGCTTTGGAAGCAGATGGAGCTGGCTGGGTTCCAAGCCCTGTTCACTAAGCATCAGCTCTGTGACTTCAGGAAATTATGCCCCTATGCCTTGGGCTGCTTTCTGGAAAATAGGAAAATAGTATCTACATCTTAAAGTTTCTGGGAGAATTACATGAGACGATACCAGAGTGCAAACTTTGTGCTCAAGAAATGGCAGCTGTTTTTATTATTACAAGGTAGCAGATCAAGAGAGGGGAAGGGCCTCGCCCAAGGTCCCCCTGCACACGAGAGACACGTAGTTTCTTAGACCAGAAGGCAGGATTCCAGTCACCCAGAGGTAGACTGCTTCTGGGAGGAAGGGAGCCCTCTTTCGGGTCAGAACCTCAGGCAGTGGGTCTGGTAAGAGTAGGGAAAGGCAGCTAAAGCAAGACAAAGTTGGGAAAGAGCACACAGAGGGTTGGGGCTGGGGGCGGAGTCTCCCCTGGGGGCGTGGCCAAGCACAGCCGCGGAGTGGAAGAGCAGAGGCAGACGGAGACTTGGAGCACAGGGGGCGGGGCAACACAGGAGAGTGACGGCTCCTATAACTACAATCACTTTGTGCAAACACAAGGCATTTGGCACACCAGACTTTTATTTCACAGCACTGATGATAGCTCACTCCTTTCAGAAAGCGGCAGCCAAGAAAAAGGAAGTGGTCCTCCCTTGGGGGGGGGCGTGCAGCTCATCTTGGTAAGCGGGACCCTGCTCGCGCCAGTTCGTGGGACCCTTTCTGCCAGTCCCTTACCCGGCTGCGCAGGTCTGATATGATGGCTGTGAGGTCGATGTTCTTCCTCTCATAGCCCTGCAGCTGGTCTTGGCACTCTGCCAGCTTGGCCTCTGTGATCTTGAGGATGTCAGGCAGCTGCTGCAGGTCAGCCAGCTGGGACTGGAACTGCCTCCGGGCCTGGAGCAGGGGAGAGAAAAGCCCGCCATTGGGAAGGGCCCCGCTGCCCGTGGGGCCAGGCGGAGTCCTTTGGGGTTAGGGCAGGGCCACCCTCGGTCCCCAGAAGAGGGTCCTGTGAGAACCGTGGGCAGGAATGTGGCCCGCCCTCCCCACAGGCCACTGTGGGTGTCCAGCTGTTCTCCCACGGACACACTTGACCCCAGATGGCTTTCGGAGACTGCCACTCCTTTAGTCATTGAGTAACAATGGCAATCACATGGCAAACACCAGGACCCAGGCCCTGTGCTAAGGGCTCTCTCAATTAATTTATACAACGACCTATTAAGTGGGAGCTGCTGTCCCCGTGCAAGGGCTCTAAGGATCATAGGAGTGAAGTCATTTCCCTAAGGTTGCTCAGCCAGAAACTGACAGAAACAGGATTACCATCCAGTCTAACTCCAAAGCCCCTAGGAGGGCAATCCTAACGCTACAGGTCGGAGGAGGAGGTCAGAACTCTGTGATTTAGTCCATCCCTGTATTAACACGGAGGCTGAGGACTGGATGGGGCAAGGATTTGCCCAAAGCTATGTAACAGCTTAGTGGCTGGGTCTGGACTCAGCCCTTCTCCTAGGTTAATATTAAGATGACCCCTTTGTCTAGAGAATAAGGCTTTCTGGGGAAAAGAGGGAGGCGAGGGGAAGGGAGGCACATCTTTGGGTTGACACAGAACGAAATAGGCAACGCCTAAGACCTGGCAGATCTGAGCATTTGAATCCACTTGGGTGCTCTAAGGAGGAGAGATATTTTAAGGAAACTGAAGAAAGCAAAAACCAAGAGGAAAAGGAATAAAGTAGCAGAGAGAGAGAGCGAGAGAGAGAGAGCGAGAGAGCATGTGCACGGTAGTGGGGACCAGCCCGGCAATGAGAAAACTCGTCAATCTTTCTGGTCCAAATCAGGGAGGCTCAGAGGCAACTGAGGGGGACAGACGTGGAACTGGGTTGGGGAAGAGAGCAAGGAAGGGGAGCAGTACCGCTTCGATCTCTTTGTTCATCTCATCTTTAAGGATCTTGTTCTCTTTGTCACAGCGTTCCAGCTGGGCAGCCACTTCATCAGCCTCCAGTCTGGTCTTCATCACCTGGGGGCCAGCAAAGCATTGCTCAGGGTTTCGGGGGGAAAAAAACACCTTGATGGCCCAACCCTTCCTGGGAGAGGTTAATATCCCGGCAGCCGCCTACCTGACTCTTATAGTTGTCAATCATCCCTTCATAGTTCTTAACCGATGCCTTCAGCTGCTGTACCTCGATGTGCGCCTGGTTGAGCTTGTCCTCCATCGGGGCGAAGCTAGCCTGGAAGGGGCGGCTACTGAGTCAACCACAGGAAGGTTCCCAGAGGGGGCGGCCATCCCACCCTCGCCTCGCACTTCGAGGGGCCAGTCAAGGGAAGCCGCGCCTACATAAACCCACACTAGCAGTTTCCTCAGACAGGTGCCCGGGCAACTCAACTGAATAAAGAGTTGACCCTGGAACAGTGAACGGAGGGCTTAGGGCCACCAACCTCCCACAAGACCGGAAATGTGCCTATAACTAGCTCTTGCCTCCCTCAGAACTTAACTACTGACAGCCTACTGTTGATCAGAAGCCTTACCAATAATGTACATAGTCGATTAACACATATTTTGAATGGTACATTATCTACTGTACTCTTAGAATAAAGTAAGCTAAAGGGACGCCTGGGTGGCTCAGTCGGTTAAGCGTCTGCCTTTGGCTCAGGTCATGATCCCAGAGTCCCGGATCAAGCCCCGCATCTGGCTCGCCTGCAATTCCTCCTGCTTGTACCCTCTCTCTGTGTCAAATAAATAAAATCTTAAAAAAAAAAAAAAAGTAGAGTAAGCTAAAGCAAAGAAAATGTTAGGAAAATCATAAGAAAAAATACATTTATAGTACTAAACTGTATTTATAAAAAAACCAAATTCACACCTAAGTGGACTCACACCATTCAAACCCCGGTGTTAAGGGTCAGCTGTAGATGCAAATAAGAAAATCCTGTTTTCTTCTCCTTACTACAAAAGCAATATAGAATCGTTAAAGCAAATGGAGGGAAGGGGTAACTGGGTGGCTCAGTCTGTTAAGCATCCGACTCTTGGTTTCGGCTCAGGTCATGATCTCACGATTGTGGAATGGAGCCCTAAGTAGGCTCCCCTGCTGCTCAGTGGGAAATCTGCTTGGGATTCTCTTCCTCCCTCTCTTTCTGCCCCTCCGCCCTGCTCGTGTTCTAAAATAAATAAATCTTAAAAAAGAAAAAAAGAAAGAAAGAAAAAAAGACAATGGAGGTAAGACCAAGGAAAACCAATCATGATGCAGGATGCCTTGCTTTATTGGCTGGCTGTAGCTGGGTAGATATTTTTTTTTTCCAACAAAAATCGGATTATATTGTATTTACTGCTTTGCAACACGCTTTCACAAGTAACAATTACCTTCCCTTCTTCTCAACAAAGGTATACTACAACCTAAATGTTCACCTTAGTATATGGGATGAAAGAAATCATGGTATCTCAATACAATAAAACAATTTGCAGTCATTTGAAAGACAAAAAACTAAAACAAAACAAAAACCTAACCTAAAAAGATAGCCACGAAATATGGGTGAATGAAAAAACCAAACTGCAGAATAATGGGTGTGTACGTGTTTCCATATCTATATTAAAACTGGGGGGAAAAAACCTGGAAAAATATGTATGTAGAGTTCACAAAGAACATCACTTCTGTATCAGTTCTGTAATGTTTCCAACTGTTCCTGGAGAACATGATCTAAGGCAACACACGTCTATAGACATCATTTTGAGTGGCCACACAGTATTACGTGCCTCAGACACATACTGTAACAAATCCCCCTGCCTCTTGCTAGACGTGGAGGCTGCCTTTCATTTCCCAGCAACCTCACTACAACAGATGGGGGCCCGCCCCTCCCACCAGAATGGCTCTGATGAGAAGGACTGACAATACCAAGCGTCCCCCAGGAGACAGGAGGAGACAAGGAGTAACTGTTACCTCTCCCATACCCCGGGACAGGAGTGTAACTTTGTACAACCGCCTTATTCTACGGCAACATCTAGCAGAGCTGAACTTATGCTCACCATCTGATGACCTGCAATTCCCCCTCGAGGTATTTAACTTATGAAAATACCCCAAATAGGTGCGCCCTAAGATATACAAAGATACTGTACAAGTCAAATGTCCATTGACAGGAGGGATAAATGTAGTGTGGTGGGGTCCTTGAGCGGCAGACCGGGCAGCACGGACCCTGAGACCCGCCACACAGCACGGATCGTTTACAGACAGACAGAAGGCTGAATGAAAGCCAGGCACGGAATTCAAAAACAGGCAAGCTAATCTGTGCGGACTGAAGTCAGGAGGACAGTCACCTTTGCACAAGTATTTGTAAGGGGGTGAGGTCTGGAGATGCTAGTAAGGTTTGGATCGGAGTGGATGACAAACAAAATGTGTTCACTTTATGAAAATTCTAGAATGTTGTACCTCTCCATATGTCATACTTAACAAATAAATCAGTAAAAAAAAATAAACCTAGGGGTGCCTGGCTGTCTCAGTCAGTAGAGCATGAGACTCTTGATCGTGGAGTTGTGGGTTCAAGTCCCATATTGGGTGTAGAAATTACTTAAAAATAATTTTTTTTTATTTTTAAGATTTTATTTCTTTGACAAAGAGATAGAGAGAACACAAGCAGGAAGAGCAGCAGGCAAAGGGAGAAGCAGGCTCCCCGCTGAGCAGGGAGCCCAATGTGGGGCTGGATCCCAGAATCCTGGGATCATGGCCTGAGTCGAAGGCAGATGCTTAACTGACTCGGCCATCCAGGCATCCCTTAAAAATAAAATCTTTAAAAAAATAAACAAATAAACCTAGACTTGATTGTCCAGATCCGTTAAAAAGATCCAGCCCGGCCCTGAAACAGGAGGCTTGACTCAGCGCCTCTTGGCCCTACGGAGCTGAGGGTGTAGACCAAGCGGTCAAGAGCGAGAGCCCCAGAGCGAGGCAGGCGCCCCAAACCCAGGCCTTTCTGACTCCAGCGCACACCCTCCTGCTCATGTCGCTGCCTCCAGGCCTTCCGAAGACCCCGGAGTCATTTCTGAGGGCCCATCCGGAGTACCCCATCAGGGGCCCCGCTGCCCTCCACCCGCGGTGCGGGCCCGCTCTCACTACAGACCTTCAGCCTCTCATTCTCTAGCTTGAATGCGGAATACTCGGCCGTCTGCCGGTGTAATCTCTCCACCAGGCTGTCCCGATCTTCGCGCATCTTCTCCTCCAACGTTTGTTGTTGGTTCACGAGATCTGTCACCCGGCTGGGAGGTCGCAGAGAGAAAGCAGACAAAGAGAAGCATTACGTGGGTTCCGAGAAGCCCAGGTCTCTGCGTGGAAGGGGGCTAAGTGTTCCTCCCCAGTGCCACCTCTTGGCGCCCTGTCTGCTCCCCAGTCTCCACTCCAGTCCACGGCCCCGCTCTGGCCTGGGGCTGCCGCCGTGGCAGTCCCACATAACCGCCCCCTTCTTTCAGCCTTTCCGTCCGTCTCCCATACCTCCCCGTCCAGAAGCCTTCTGTGTTCTGATCCTCCCATGAGGCCAAGACACCACGTGAAGACCAGAACCAGAGACAGGGTCCCTTCCCAGCTCTCCATGGCCCCCCTTGGACCTCTCGGCCCAGTAGGTCTTTAAGTTAGGACAGAACTCCCAGGCTGGGCGGTCGGGGACACCCCCTGACATTCCTCTCCCTTGTTCACGTGTGTGACGTTCCCCTCGCACAGGCTGGAATGCAGTGAACAGAAGAAGGGGAACAGAAGAAGGGGAACAGAAGAAGGGAGTGAGGGCACATGAAGCCATGTGCTCACGTGCCCTCACTCCCCTCCCCTCCCCTCCAGTCACTCAGCGGGGCCGTAATCCGGCAACGGAGACCGCGGCCTCACAGGAGCATTCGGGCTTGCAGATGCTTATCGTGACCACAGGCCCCACACAGAACCTCGACGCAGTGCGTGCCCTCAGGAATGGCCAGTTACGGTTCGTTCAGCAACTGCGTGCTAAGCGCAGAGTAGGCCCGAGCACTTTGAGATGCTCTAGCCAGCAAACTCCTCCTCCCTTAGAAGCCCAGGGGAGGCTGGCTTCACTCCATGAGGGCAGGGAGTGCCTTTGTCTTGTTTCTGCGGTGACCCCCAAGGCCAGCACACAGCCTGGTGCGGAGCAGATGCTCAAGAAATATCTTTCAAATGAATACATGATTATAGGTGACACTGAGAACATCTGAATGGTCACTGGTCCCTAGTGGCGACAAAGGTGGGAGTTCAGTCCCCTACAACTGGAGGCCGCTTTGCCCCCTACTCTGACCCACTGACTCCTGGGCAAAGCAGCTGCTGTCACTGGGCAGACGACAGAGAGAAGACAGGGGCCCTTCCAGCGGCCCCCAGCCCTCCGTGAGCAGAGGCCAAGCCCCTGCCACAGCGCCGGCCAAGGCTGCCGACCCCTCAGCGCGGTGCAGCCCCTGGCGGGCGAGCCCACACGGCAGCTGTGAGGTCGCTGGGCCCGGCCTCACGTGCCAGGCCCCTTCCGCCTGTGCCCCTGCTTCCCTCCATCAGCCCACGCGCCCTCGCCTCACACACGTACTCATTCAGGACAATAATTTCCAGCTCGAGGTCTCCTTTGTCTTTCACAACTTGATTGTAGCGGCTCCTCCATGATTCCAGAGTGGATAAAGCTTCAGCGACATAAAGATCCTGGGAACAGGGGACAACAGGGCCCGTCAGCCCGGCGACAGCGCTGAGGCCGAGGGAGCCGGGTGCCGGGCTCACCCTGGGTGACTCCTCACCCCTGTGCAAGTCCCTTTCCGGAGAGCACCAGGGGCGACCGAACCCCACTATAGCTTCTAGATTTCCAGCAATCACATGCACTCTGCTTCCAAAGCCCTCCCTGACCGTCATTTCCACGTGTGATGCTGAGAAGGCTGAACTGTACGCTCCGGTGTCTCCGGCCAGCCGCCCACCCAGCTTTCGTCCTTTTGCCCATTTACTCACCCACTGCCTCCCCTGAGCACAGTCACCCTCTTCACCATCACCCTCCGTCCGATCACAGCCTCGCCAGCACCCCCGCCCCCCACCGGCCGCCCTCACGGAAGGGCCCCCACCTTGTCAGCAAGTTGCACGTGCAGCTGCTCAGCATACTCCTCGCTCTTCTCAGCTCGTTCCTTCTGGGCGCGGATGGCCTTCTTTAAGGTTTCTTTGTCTCGGTCTCCCTTTTGCTTTAATTCCTTCAGCTGCTCCATGATGGCCTCCACTTCTGCCTTGTGCTGGTTCCCACTGCGCTCCAGGTTCTGGGAGGGGAGGGCCAGAAGCGGGTGGGGGGTGGAGAGAGACAAGAGTGAAGGGGAGAGAGGGGAAGGGGGACCAGTGCAAAGAAGCGGTGAGGGAGAGAGAGAGAGAGAAAATATGGGTCACCAACTGTGTGGGGGCTTAGGGCTCTCCAAATGCAGGCCAGGGATGGGGGCCATTCCCAGCGCCCCGCGGCATCTCTCCAGATCACTGAACCCACCGGGGCTGAATGTTAGGACAGAACCCTCTTCTGGAATTCTTCCTTCAACTCCCAGCACTGCGGTGAGAAGTATCTCGCGCTCACTCAGCAGAGCCGTGACCTCGGAGGGTCCCTGGCTATTGCAGGCGAGCAGTATTTGAGACCATTCCCTCCTCAGGGGAAGTTATGAGACCCGAGGGCCTAAGGGATTAAGTGATTGGCTCTGGGTCAAGGCACTGAACCCGGTCACGGCAGGGAAGGGCACCCAGGGCCTCCAGGGTCCACTGCTCTTGCCGCTGTCCCAGAGTCTCTCCGCAGCCGGAGTGCACTGGCAGCACACGCCCCATGACCCGTGGGGGCAAAGCCTTCCTGAGTGTCGCCCACCGCCCGGGGACTGCCCCGCCCCTCCCCCACCTGCCGGCCGGGCAGGTACCTTGATCTGCATGCACAGGCGACTGTTCTCTGCCTCTTTGCACCGGAGCTGTGCCTGCAAATGCCCACGCATGGACTCCATGGATTTCGAAAGCTCCGATGCTGTCTTTGCTTGAGCCTTTGGAGAGACGGAGAAAGCGACAGAGCCAGCATTTGAACCCACGTTTCCAGCTCGAGTGCACATTCTGCACACCAAGCTCTACTGGCCCGTAAGGAGGAGCAACTGTCAGGGATGGTACCTTCTCACATTGTATTTCCTGGAGTAGCTCTTCCACCTCCTTGTCTTTGTCTTGCAGGAGTAACAGCAGGCGCTAGAGAGAACACACAGGGTCATGAGCTCCCGAGGAACGGCAAGGAAGGTGGGCCCAGGGGGGACAGCCACTCCTGTGAGTGCCTGGTCACCAGGGCCCAAGGTCCTGAATACACCAGCCCCTGTCAGAGACCCTGGCAGGAAGCACCCAGTATCTGGATTAAATATTTAAGACACAGACATGTTACCAATCTTGCAATTTAAAATAATGTGAGGGGTCCATGGGTCGCTCAGTCGGTTAAGCGTCCAACTCTTGATTTCAGCTCAGGTCTTTAATCTCGGGGTTGTAAGTTCAAGCCCTGTCTTGGGCTCCATGCCATGGAGCCTACTTAAATAATAATAATAATAATTTAAAAATAAATAAATAGGGGCGCCTGCGTGACTCAGTCAGTTAAGTGGTCTGACTCTTGCTTTCAGCTCAAGTCATGACCTCAAGGTTGTGAAACTGAGCCCCGAAGCAGGCTCTGAGCTCAGTGGGGAGCCTGCTTCAAGATTCTCTCCCTCTGTGCCCTCCTCCCCCAACTCACGCATGGGCTCTCACTCTCTCAAATACATAAATGTTAAAATAAAGAAAATAATGTTAGCTGGGGAAAACAATGAGAAAAAAATGCTAAAGAGTCCCCATAATCCTTCAGTCAAAGAGAACCACTGTTAAAACACATTAAAAGGTCTCATGCATATTTTGTTCCATAATCTACAATCCCAAATTTACCATAATGTGATTAAAACTTCTACTTATTTTGAAATGGCGGCTTAAAGTTTCACTTTACTGGTGTATCATAATTTGATTCCCAGCCTCTCGCGCTGGGGATACAGATTTAAGCATTATCTCCTTCACCACCAAATCTCCCTCAGTGCTATTCTACGAGGCCCTAAGGGCCAAGAGCCACACCTTGGGAAACATGGCCTCCCTCCTCCTTCTCTCTTGGAGACTTGAGGGGCCATAAACACCTCAAGTGCTCCAGGAGGTTTGGGAGTTAATCCAGTGAGCTTCTTTTATATAGGCCAGCCGGTCCTTTCCCAATTTATCTGGCCTCACCTCACTCCCTGTGTTTGTTTCTGGCACCCATTAACATCGTGAGGAACTTAGGGTTCCATGGACCAGACTTCAGAGCGGGCTGCCTCGGGAGAGAGTCCTAGAACTGGAATTGTTGAGTCAGAAAGTCTGAATCTTTTGGTGGCTTTTAATCCATAATGCAAAGAAGGCAATTCAAGTAGCAGACTCTGACGGTTAATCAATGCAGCAGCAACAGTAGCGTCCCTCGTGTTGTGTCCAGCATGGTGGTTCGAGCTCCCACGTGATCAGTTAGACAAACCCAGTGGAGCAGGCGGGAAAAGGGACATCAGCCCATCTTACAGATCATGAAACTAAGACCCAAAGAAATGTCAGAGCGAGGCTCCATCGCTGCAGTGACTGGCCAGCTCCTCTGCACACTGACACCTATAAGCTACTACTACGGCCGGCAGGGGGCGCTGTGTTACCGCTTTCTCTGAGTCCGCCTCCGCCAGCCGTTTGAGTAGTGCTCCTTGTTGCTCCATCAGCTTTTCGGAATCCTTCAAGGGAAGTCACAGGGACAGACAAGAGGTTAAGCAATGAACCCAGATGTCTACATCCCCTCTGGATTCTTTACCTTTTCCAAAATGTAGGAATCATCAATAAATTGCAATCTCATAATATTCAGTGAACCAGTAAGGGTAAAGTCCCCTTGTCCACCTCCAAATCCCACTCCACTGTTAACCGTTTGATGAATGTGCTGTCCATCCTTTCTCTGTGCATTTATATATAGCTACACCTAGAGAAATAGTATCTTTTGGAGGTGGGGGGAAGGGATCTATGGGTGGTTTTACCAAAATGATAACATACAGTATTTTTGTGCTACTACTTGATTTTTTAAAAAATTTTTAAAGATTTAATTTATTTGTGTGTGAGAGAGAGAGCATAAGCAGGGTGAAGGGCAGAGGGAGAAGCAGACTCCCCTCTGAGTGGGGAGCCTGATGTAGGGCTGGATCCCAGGATTGGGACCTGGGCTAAAGGCAGATGTTCAACCAGGTGCCCTGACTACTTGATTTTTTAAAAAACAGCTTTATTGAGAGGCAACTGGCTGGCTCAGTGGGTAGAGTGAATGACTCTTGAGATTACTTAAAAATTTCTAAAAAATTTTTTTTTTAAAAGAGTTCATTCACTTATTTGTCAGAAAGACAGAGAGAGGGAGAGAGCACAAGCAGAAGGAACGGCAGGCAGAGGGAGAAGCAGGCTCGCCGCTGAGCAGGGAGCCCGATGTGGGACTCAATTGCAGGGTCCTGGGATCATGACCTAAGTTCAAAGGCAGATGCTTAACCAATAGAGCCACCCGGGCATCCCAAAATCTAAAAAATCTTAAAAAAAAAAAAAACAACCCAAAAACCCAAATAGGGATGCCTGGGTAGCTCAGTCATTTAAGCATCTGCCTTTGGCTCAGGTCATGATCCTAGGGTCCTGGGATCAAGTCCCACATCGGGCTCCTTGCTCAGCGGGAAGCCTGCTTCTCTCTCTGCCTGCCATTCCTCCTGCTTGTTCTCTCTCTCTCTCTCTGACAAATAAAATCTTTAAAAAACAAAGATCAAAAAAAAAAAAGCTTTGTTGAGATGAAAATTCAGATACAAGTCACCCATTTAAAATGCACAACTCAGGGCACCTGGGTGGCTCGGTTGGTTAGGTGCCTGCCTCTGGCTTGGGTAATGATCCCAGGGTTCTGGGATCGAGCCCTGCGCTGGGTTCCCTGCTTGGTGGGGAGCCTACTTCTCCATCTCCCACTCCCCCTGCTCGTGCATGCACTCTCTCTTTCTATCAAGTAAATAAAATCCTTTAAAAATTAAAAAAAAATAATAAAATGCACAACTCAATGGTTTTGGGCATACTGCATTATTAATTTAATTGTTCGTTAATAATTCATGACATAAACCTTGCCAGGGGCACCTGGGTGGCTCAGTTGCCTAAGTGTCTGCCTTTGGCTCAGGTCATGATCCCAGGATCCTGGGATTGAGCCCCACATCGCATCGGGCTCCCTGCTCAGCGGGAGTCTGTCTCTCCCTTTGCCCTTCCCTGCCCCCACACTTGTGCTTGTGAATTCTCTCGTTCTCTCAAATAAATCAACAAAATCTTAAAGCATAAACCTTGCTATTTTAAACACTTTTAAGTGTAAAATTCAGTGGCATAGAGTACATTCACAATATTGGACAATCGACTACTTGCTAGTCCCAGAACATTTTCATCATCTCAAAGGAAAGCCTGTACCCGTTAAAGCAATCTCTTTGTCCCCCCCTTCCCTAGCCCCCAGGGACCACTAACCTGCCTTCTCTCTAGCATGCCGTGCATTTTTAACCTCTCCCAGGCATAGCCTCTGGGCGATGCGGCAGTTCACCAGCGGGTTGCACAACTGCAAACACTGTAGTAATGGACCGTGCTGGGCTGGGCACGTACACGTCTCTGGGGCTGATACCAAGAGGAGGAATGCCCAGGCCAGGTTTGTGAGATGAAATGACCTACAAAACGCCTGCACGGATCTGCATGGCCACAGGCAGGATAGGAGGGCCCCGGGCAGGCGGCAGGCCATTCTTTGCCAGCAAGACTCCTGCTGTTCTAGTCTGCATTTTTCTAATTACTCATATGTTTATCAGCCACTGAGTTCCCTCTTCCCCCAGCTGCTGCTCCCCCTTGCCCATCTTTCCAACAGGCTGTGCCTGTAAACCTTCTCTACTCTTCCCTAGAGAGGGGCTTGCCCTCCCTTTTCCTCCCAGGCTCACAGGTTCCCTGCGCCAGCCAGGGCAGGCCTGGGGGCGGAGAGCAGCCAGCACCGTGGTGCTGCAACAGGGAGACAGCAACAGGGAGACAAGCACAGGATGGAAGCTTAGGCCTGAAGCTGCTCTGCCCTTTATGCCATGTCTTCTGAGCTTCCTGGGGGACGCCGCACAAACTGACACAGCCTCACCAAGTCCCCCATTTCTAAGGAGGCGTTACTACCACGACCCCCATTTTACAGAAGAGGAGATCGAGGCTGGGAGAAGTGAGGTGAGCGGTGTGAGATCACGTAGCTGGAAGTGCCAGAGCTGGGCCTAAGCCAACTGACGCCACTGAGCGTCCTTAGCAAGCACCAAGAAAGGGGGACGGGGGGTCCTGTCCCAAGTGCCACATGGGCGGGACGAGCTAAGAGCCTGGACTGAACACGGAGCCCCTGCTGTGGGTGGGAGTCCACATTGGCTGACCCTTCATCGCCAGTGGGAGATTCTGGAATTCCAGGATGGGAGAAGCTAAGGGGTCAAAAAAGAAAACGCTGGGTAGGAAGAGGTTTTCTGGGGGCCACAGCCCCAGCACAAACAGCAGCAGCACCAACTACCTGCCATTTACCAAGCACCTGCTGGGTGCCAAACAGTATGCTCCTCCCTCGTCCTTGCCCTCACGTGACGCCATGCGGGAGATGCTATTCCCGTTTTACAGGTGGGAAAACTGAGGCCCAGGGAGGTTAAAATTTGCCCATCCAAGAACACTGAGCCAGGCATTAAACGGGTATTAACAATTTTAAGAACAGGGGCGCCTGGGTGGCTCAGTGGGTTGGGGCCTCTGCCTTCAGCTCGGGTCGTGGTCTCAGCGTCCTGGGATCGAGCCCCACATCGGGCTCTCTGCTCGGCGGGGAGCCTGCTTCCCCCTCTCCCTCTGCCTGCCTCTCTGCCTACTTGTGATCTCTCTCCTGTCTGTCAAATGAATAAATAAAATCTTTAAAAAAAAAAAAACAATTTTAAGAACGTAATTTAGCTGTAACTAAAAAAACTGATAGAAATATATCCTAGAAACTCCTGGGTATACCAGGATAGTGTACGTGAATGCCCCAAATAACACTGGTTATAACAGCAAACTGAAAATATGTCTCCACGAACAAAAGGATAAATTGTGGTAGTCATAAAATGGAACCATAGCAAGGAAAATTAACTACCCTAGGCCTCAGGGATAAAAGTGAATGGATCTCAAAAACACTGAGTGAGAGCGCCTGGGTGTCCCATTCAGTCAAGCGTTGACTCTTGGTTTTGGCTCAGATGACGATCTCTGGGTCCTGAGATCGAGTTCGGCATAAAGTTCTGCTCAGTGGGGAGTCTGCTTGAGATTCTCTCTCTCTCTACCCCTCCCCCTGCTCTCTCTCTCTCAAATAAATAAATAAGTCTTCAAAAAATATATATTGGGGCACCTGGGTGGCTCAGTGGGTTAAAGCCTCTGCCTTTGGCTCAGATCATGATCTCAGGGTCCTGGGATCGGCCCCACATCAGGCTCTCTACTCAGTGAGGAATCAGCTTCTCCCTCTCATTCTCCGCCACCACCACCCACCCTCTCCCCCAATGCTCTCTTAAAAAAATAAATAAAAATATTAAATTGATAAAAAGATACTACACTTGAGCTTAGCCAAAAGCTGAGAAGTGATTAAATAAAAATATAAAAATATAAAATACTAAATTTTTTAAATCCGAACAAGATGTTGGCAATGCTAAAAAACAAAAAAACCCCAAAAAACAGAACACCACACTATAGTGTCTCTTTGGTTTGAACCCAACAGGGAGACCGCTGTTTATACCGTCGGTCTTTCCAGAATCATTTGCTAATACAGAGTATCATTAGGAACCCACATCTTTTGGGGCGCCTGGGTGGCTCAGTGGGTTAAAGCCTCTGCCTTCGGCTCAGGTCATGATCTCAGGATCCTGGGATCGAGCCCCGCATCGGGCTCTCTGCTCAGCAGGGAGCCTGCTCCCCCTCTCTCTCTGCCTGCCTCTCTACTTGTGATCTCTCTCTCTGTCAAATAAATAAATAAAATCTTTAATTAAAAAAAAAAAGGAACCCACATCTTTTAAGAAAACAAAGCGCTCCACTACAGTTGGCTTCTGCCAGCCCCGAACCATCCTCTGTTTCAGCAAGGGCCGAGCCCCTCCCTGCCGCCCCGGATCCTTCCTAGGCCACCAGCTCCAGCCTCAACAGCTAAGGCAGCACCCTCTGCCGGGTGCCCGCACTTCACGGGAAAACCGGTCACCTCTTCCCACAGCCCTCGGTGCCTCTGGGGTGTGGGGCGGCTGTGGCCAGGAGCTCACCTCTTTGCAGTGCTGTTCCCTCAGCAGGTCTCGGAGGGTGCGGTTGGTCTCTTCAAATGTGCTCAGCTTCTGCAGGAGAAGTTCCTTCTGCCTCGTTAGGGTGTTGATGTCCGTGCAGGTCATTTGTTTCTCCTGGAAGACAGCAGGCAGTCTTACAAGGTACACGGGGAGAAGGGAAGAGGAGGAGGTGGAGGAAGGGCCCTCTTACGAGGAGCTGGTGCCAGGAAGCCCAGGTAGGAAGTCCCAGGCTGTGTGCATGGCCGGGGTGGGGGGTGGGGGGGTGGGGTGGGGTTCACGGGCCGGCTTCCCAGAGGAGGTGGGCCTGGAAGGGTGGGGGCAGGAGCTGAGTCGGCTGAGAGCAACAAGTGGGGAAAAGGGCTGGGGAGCTCAGGGTGGGCAAGTGCAGTGAGGGCAGGCTTCCTGGAGGAAGTGGAGGAGGACAACACCTGGTGGCCGATACTCGCAGGAATCAAACTGTGGCTGACACTTTCAGGAATCAGACTTATGCCTTGACTCACTGTGATCCCAGGAGACCCATGACGAGGTCTCCTCAGAGACTCTGGCCACCAGAGGTCATCCTCAAGGATCAGGCCCCGGAAGTGAGAGTGGGGGTGGGGGCTGAGGAGTCAAGTGTGCCCTCCCCTGGCCTGGAGATGTCATAAAGTCAGCCTGATGACTGCGTAAAGACCCCTCCCCAGCTTGCAACTTGCCGGCCTCTGGGCCCCGTCCCAGGGCTGGGTGGTTCTGCCGGCCACCCACCGTCTTCAGCTTCCCGATAGTGTCCTTCAAGGCCATGACTTGCTTGGCAGCAGCAGCCCCATCCATTTCAGCTTCTACCAGCTTGGACATGAGGCACTCCTTCTCCTGCTGGAGGTGTTTCTTCTGAAGCCTGGGGCCACAAAGAATGGTGCTCTGTGAGCGCTCCCAGGCCCCGGCCCGCCCAGAGCTCTGAGGCTCGCCTCACAATGCCCTGCGAGACTCATCTCCCGGTCAGGGAACAGTGGGGGAGGGGGAGGGAGGGCTCCTGGAAGGCCGCCTGGGCACCAGAGCAGACATGAAGCCATCCGTGGCCCTGCTCGCCTCTCAGCCACTAGCACCACCCCCGTCCCCAGCCACCGCCACAGCCTCATACCCCCCCACCTTCAGATCTGCTTTGGAGCCATCCCATCTGCTCTTCAGCCTGGAGCCACGGCTGGCGCCCCACTCCCAGCTTTGAACCCTTCCGGGGCTCCTCAATGCAAACTCCTCAGAGCCACTGCTAAGAACGGCCCCTGCCGACCTGCGCGGCACCCCTGCTCTCCTCACTCTGGCCTGCTTTCTGATTCCCAGTCGCCAACCCCCCCTTGGGCCTTTTCCCTTGAGATCCCACATGCTTTCTTCCCAGCACCTACTGCCTACCTCCTAACCCTCCTGCGAGGCTCTCCCTTAAAGGTCGCTGGGTCCAGAAAGGCTGCCCTGCCCCCACGGCGCCCTGTGGCATCCTTCAGCGTGAACCCCTGAATCACTAGCTTACAGCTGTTGAACAGTCAGAAGCCGGGGCGACACTGGGACCTGGGGCCGGCACCTGGGGCAGCCGGGCGGGAGGAACATACTCCGCGGCAGGGCCCCCTTACATGGTGAAGTCCTTTTCCTCCTTGATGCGCTCGATGTTGTGCCTCAGCACCGTGTTCTCATGTTCGGTCTCGGCCAGCTCATGGGCCACCTCCTCCAGCTCCTCCTTTCGCTCCTCCAGGAACCTCTTGGCCATCTGGCGCTCCCCCTTCTGCATCTTGACCTGTGCGGGAGCACGCAGGCAGGGGCCACTGAGGGGAGGCTCCTCCTTGGCCACCTTGCTAGGCCCATGGCTTTGGACCAGTTAAGGGCACCTCCGATTGACAGATACATGGGTGCTTAGGTCCTGTGGGGCGCAATCTCAGTTAATCAGCGCGGAGATGAGGGGCAAACACTGTTCCTCTCACTTCCTCGTTACTGAGAAAAACCGAGTACAGAGAGCCCACGTGACAGACGTGCCGGCTCGGGACAGAGCCAGGACACAAACCGCAGTTCGGCGGGCACGCCACAGGGGAGATGTCACAAAAAGGCCCCGCGCTCTGCGGGCTTTGGAAAAAGGGCAGTTGCCAGGCAGCCGGCCCGGGTTCTCCAGGTGGGCCCGTGAGCCCCAGAGGCAGGGCGGGGGGACTAAAGACTCGGGGGGCCACGTCAGCCGACGAGACCTGGGTCTTGATCCCGCCCAAAGACACAGCCCGCCCACCAACTGAGGCCAAACTTCCTTCATCTCTTTGGGGCTCTGTTCTCTTTCTAAACTGTTGTGTAAAAATGGGAAACACAGGTCCCAGTGTCCCGGTCACATCGTCTCCAAAATGGGGACGACAGCACCGCTGGCTTCATCTATGGCTGTGACAAGTCCAACCAGGGGCACCCACACAGAGGCCCGGGTGGGGTCAGAGGCAGGCGCCGGGCTAAGTGCTGGACGGAGAGGGAGCCCAGTTGCCCAGGTTACCTCTTCAGAGGCACCTGAAGCCCTGGGCAGCCTGCCGAGGAGGCCGGGAGGCCCGCAGGCGGGCAGCCCGGAGGAAGCGGCCCCCGAGGAGCCATCCGAGGCGGTCTGTGACATCCTCAGGGCACGCGCTACTCCAGCCCCCTACCTCCCTCACCTCAGACTTGAGACAACCAACCGCGTTCATTAGACTGTCAATCTTCTTATCATAACGGTTCATTTTACAGTGACCCGAGTCGTCATCTTCCGTAGAGAGGTCACTCAACCGCATCACCGAGACCAGCTTTTCTGAAGATGGTGGCGTGATCTCCAGACAATGAGGTGGATTCTGATGCAGAGGAGGGAGAGACACGTGAACTCATCAGGCAAGGCCGCAAGCATCGGTTCCAGCGCACCTGCTTTGTCCACTGGAGGCGGGAAGAGCTAAAACCGACCACAGGGACCCCTGGACGGACAGCGCACCGGGCCTTCTCGATGGAACGTTACCTACCCGTGTTTACATGAGGTTTCTGAAGATTCGCTACCAAGAAATAAACCTGTGTTACAATCAAGCTTAAAATTAAGGATAGAACAGTACTGGCAAAAAATAGTAAGGATACCCCAAGTTGGCCAAAGTTTAGGGCAATAGATGTTTTCATACACCTAGGGTAAAAGGGAAGGAAATAAGTCACAAGTCTTTTAAGTGAAGTTGAATGCGTGACAGTGGAGAGTTGCGAGTAACCCACATCTGCCGTGAAAGGTATTTGAAGGGACAAGTGGGTAAATTTGATATATGACAACATGTGATAAATTTGATATATGATAATAAGAAATAAAGCTTTTAGGACTAATCACTGTTATTTTCGTTACAGAGAAAAATATTACTAGAAATACATACTGAATAATTTAGGGGTCAAAAGGTAGGATATCTGGGGCGCCTGGGTGTCTCAGTGGGTTAAAGCCTCTGTCTTCAGCTCAGGTCATGATCTCAGGGTCCTGGGATCAAGCCCCGCATCGGGCTCTCTGCTCAGCAGGGAGACTGCTTCCCCCTCTCTCTCTGCCTGCCTCTCTATCTACCTGTGATCTGTCAAATAAATAAAATCTTTTTAAAAAAAAGCTATGATGTCCGAAAAAAATTTAAATGCATCAGCACAAAAACGTATTTTTTAAAACAAATGCATGTGCCTCTCTGAAGAGTTTATATAAAGCTATATAACCCTTTGCTTGTAAGACTCCAAATAGAAAGATATTATAATCTGGGAGCCAGGGTTTCCATTGGTTTTTGCTATGTTGAATTTGACTCTCTCAGTCTCTAAGTTTATTCTGTTGCATTAAGTAATTGTTATTTTCCCATTTTTTTTGTACAGTTCTGTGCTCTTCTTTAGCTGATGTGGCCAACCTCCTGTGCCAGTTTCCAGGGGAAGAAGAATGAAAGGAGTATTCAGTAAGAGAGTAAAATAAGTAGGTTTTACTCTCGTGCCAAACAAGTAGGACTTACAGGGTACGATGTTAAAACTACATGTGCCCTTTGTCCCAGGAATTCTATTTCAAGGGACTTATCAAGAATATTTATGAATGTGAATCAATATTTAAAATCAAGACAAGGGGTGCCTGGGTCGCTCACAGTCATTAAGTGTCTGCCTTCAGCTCAGGTCATGATCCCAGGGTCCTGGGATCGGCCCCCGAATTGGGCTCCCTGCTCAGTGGGAAGCCTGCTTCTCCCTCTCCCACTCCCCTTGCTTGTGTTCCCTCCCTGGCTGTTTCTTTCTGTCAAATAAATAAATAAAATCTTTTTAAAAAATAATAATAATAAAATAAAATCAAGGCAAGGAAAAAATACAATAAAATAAAATCAAGGCAAAGATACAGACAAATGTACAACAAGATAGTATTAGCTAAATACATCATAGTACAGATATACACGCAATGGAACACTACCTTAAAAAATAATGTGTAATGTAAATACAGTCAAAAATATGTTTAAAAAGGGGCGCCTGGGTGGCTCAGTGGGTTAAGGCCTCTGCCTTCGGCTCGGGTCATGATCTCGGGGTCCTGGGATCGAGCCCCGCATTGGGCTCTCTGCTCGACGGGGAGCCTGCTTCCCTCTCTGTCTGCCTCTCTGCCTACTTGTGATCTCTCTCTGTCAAATAAATAAATAAAATCTTTAAAATATATATATATATGTTTAAAAAGAATATAATGAAAAATAAAATAAAAAAGAATACAATGGTAAGTGACATATGGTGCCATTGTTACAAAAATCAAAGCAAGCAGTCTCTTCCTAAGAAGAGATCAGGTAAGCTTCCACTGACAAGTTCTTTTCGGAGTGGAGGGATGACAGGTGTCTTTTACTTTCTTCCTTGTGTTGGTTTGCATTTTCTAATTTTTCAACAGCGACCATGCATTGCGTTTTTAAGACAAAAAGTTCGCCATATTTAAAAGGAGGAGAATAGAACACTTGTTCTAGTGTTCATAGTATGATTGCAATGATATTTTAAAACCCAAAACTGTGCACGGGAAAAAGTGTGACAGTAAGTATACCTAAATATTAGCAGTTTCAGGAGGGTGGTTCCCCTGGGGTGTGGGGAGGGGGGGGGGCGGTGGGGAATGACAGCGTCACAACCAGAGGGGAGCTTCTGGGGAAGCTGGTGACGATGCGGTTTCTCAAGCAGGGAAGCAGTTATACAGTATATTTAGTTCATAAAAATTTATCAATCAAGCAATACATTTCTGATGTGTGTACTTGCCTACACTTTTCACACAAAGCTTTTAAAACTTACTAGCAACCACATCAGAGTAGTAAGATTACAGGTGACGGTCTACTTGTCTGTATTTTCAACTTCCCATAATAAAAAATAGATCACTTTCACTAATGGTAGAGAAAAAACCCAGACCTCCTTTCTCCCAAAGGTGATCAATCGCCACATGTACATAGCAGCTTCTAAGGTCCGTGGCCAGCTCGCCCCATGTTTCTTCCTCGTAGGGTCTTTCTCCCTTGTCCACAATGGAAAGGGTCAGGCTAGGTCTTAACAGAAACAAAGAGCACCACTGGGAAGGGGAAAGGCACTGGCTCAAGAGGGCAGCATGAAACACAGCTACTGTGTGAGAGACAAGTCACCTCTCTGGGCTCCTCCATTCCTAGGATTCTGAGGCCAGAGGACTGAAAGCAGACACTGAGCTTTCCAGGGGGGACCATGCTCCTAGCAACCCCAATCAACGGGGAGGTCAATTTCCATAGTGGTAGATCTTTGATGTATATTTCAAAACTACCAAGTCTTCTCAGTTTTTTAAAAAGCATTTTTTTAAAAAAAAAGCTTTTTTTTTATTTTATATAATCTCCACCCCTAACGTGGGGCTTGAACTCAAAACCCCGAGATCCAGATTCACATGCTCCACTGACTGAGCCAGCCAGGTGCCCCTAAAGAGCATTTTTAATTATAAAATAGAGGGTGCCTGTTATAATGAAACTCAAGCTGACCATAAAAAAATAAAGCCCTCCCACCTCAGAGGTAATCACTACTTCCTATATATCTTTCCAGAAAATATTATACATGTACAAACACATGCATATACACATGGATACAGACGTCCTCTTTCAACTCTATTTTTTAAAGTAGGCTCCATGCTCAATGTGGGGCTCAAACTCACGACCCCGAGATTAAGAGTTGTATGCTCTGTGGACTATGCCAGCCAGGTGCCCCCCCCCAAAGATGCCCTTTTTTGCACAAATAAGGCCAAACTCTACATGCTATGTGGCTCCGTGCTTCATTATCATTTATAAATATCTACCCCCCCCTTTGGATTGTAGGGATGTACATTGCATGGGTATGTCATAATTTAACCAATCCCCTCCTGATAGACATTTAAGTGGCTTCCAATTTTTCTCTCTTGAAAATATCTTGATACACCACCCCTGCATGTTTTTGTGACTTTTTAAGGATAAATTTCCAAGTATAAAACTACAGAATCAATTCCTAGATATAAAACTACAGCATCCCAGGGACGCCTGTCTGGTTCAGTCAGTGGAACGTGCAAATCTTGATCTTGGGGCTGTGCGCTTAAAGCCCCAAGCAGGGTGTAGAGATTACTGAAATATTTAAATATATGGAAAAAAATTTTTATAAACCGAAACTAGGGGCGCCTGGGTGGCTCAGTGCGTTAAAGCCTCTGCCTTCAGCTCAGGTCATGATCTCAGGGTCCTGGGATCGAGCCCCGTGTCAGGCTCTCTGCTCGGCGGGGATCCTGCCTCCCTCCCCTCTCTGCCTGCCTCTCTGCCTACTTGTGATCTCTCGATCTCTCTCTCAAATAAATAAAATCTTAAAAAAAAAAAATCTTTAAAAACCGAAACTATACCATCAATGTTTAGAAAAATGCTCCACAACTGTCAAATGGTCTCCACAACCTCTCAAAATGGCCTGAAAAGTTTGCGGATTTCTCCTATGCTTGTCAACATGAGATATCAGTGAGCTTTTTAACTATATGCCATTCAACAAAAATGAGAGCTTGTGTTTTTAAAATATAGTTTTTCGTTTATATCTCACTGATCATTAGTGAGTTACATGTAGCAAAAATGGAATATAGCATTTTAATTCCAATCTTTCTTATATATGCATATACATATGTATATGTATATGTAAGTACGTACATATATATATACACATATACACATACATACATACTGGTCAAAACACTTTTCATTTATTCCCTAGAATACCCCATACTCCCTTTGTCTCTTAGGAAAAACTCGTAAATCAGGGAGTCACACCTCTGAGGTAGGACTTCAGAGTAATTACTTTAATTTTTTATTTCTAATTTTAAAAGTAATCAACTATCGGCAAAAGACTGAATGTTTCGAAATGGCCAGGCATCATCACCATCTCAAAGCGGCCTCAGGTCCTTTTTACTCACCCCCGATAATGAGATCTTTGTCTAAAATGCAGCCAAAAGGTCTTGCCTCATCCCTGAGGCTTTTCATTGCAATTGACTAGAATGTAAGCCTAAGGAGGGGAGCGCCTGAGAGGCAGCGGCTGTCCACTGGAAGGCAATTATTCCCTAGGAGATTGTTCCAAAAGTAGTTTTGATGACATCCGTGGAATACATCCATGATCTCTTATGGGGACTGCCTCAAAAGAGGGGGTGCTTTCTTAAATATGCACCTGGTGTGTATATTTTGTTGGTCACCCTTCAGAGGCTATCACGGTTACGTGGGGAAAGACACGTGGCTCCGCACATACAGAGAGGCCAGGGGTGCACCTTCTAGAACGAGACCTCCCGCAGCCCTGACTGCGGCTCAGCTACTGTCTCTGGGACTTCATCTCTCTGTGAACCATGGTTTCCTCATCTGTTCGTGGGGAGGGCAAGACCCACCACCTGGCAGTGGTGTTAAGGGCTCAAGAATATTCACGTACTTTCAGGGTTTAGCCAGCCGCTCAGTAAACAGGACCTACTGGGACATTTCTAAGAGCGACAGCTGACCCTGAATCATACCCGAGTTTGAGGCCTGCTAGAACCTGACCAGTCCGAGAAGAAAAGCCTGAACAAGAATGAGCCTACCTCCCACTTGCATCCCACATGCCGGGCGGATGATTTTCCAGGGGGCATCCAAGGTACCTTGGTTTTCACCCGGACACTCCGCCGCACATTCACGGTGTCCCCTTTCATTCCGCGCTTATGAGATTTCTGTGGAAAGGGACAAACCCAGGGTCACTTCCCCACACAGCTGGCTGTGGTCTCACTCTGGTGGTATCCACTTCCAGCTCTGCAGGGGAGCCTCTTCTGACTAAGGCTACCGCCGCCGTTTCTGGGTGACAGTGCTGCCTACCTTCTTGGCCAGGCAGCCGGCCTCTGAAAGCAAGGGCATTTGGCTCCCAAACCTTTGTGGAGTCGGAAGCCCGAGGAGGCTGTGCTGGGAGGGGTCACCCCGCTCCACAGCCTTCACCTCACCCGACTGGCATGCTCCTACCTGGCCGCTGGTCGCTGACGGTTTCGGGAGTTTTTTTATGTGGACGTGGACAGGAGTGTTCTCATCCACGTGAACATGTAAGGGGGGGGTTGAAGAGCGGTCCTTCATGGTTCGCTTCTGGCAGGCGGGGGAGGACAACACAAAAAAGGTTGATCTGTGGATGAGTAAACTGGCATAAAAAACTGAGCTCACAGCCTCCGGGGGCCACTGAAAGCCGAGCCACCAAGGACAGCTACCAACTACCGGCATGCGGGCAGGGACCAAGGCACTAGTGCCGTCCAGCCGACTTCCGCAGAGATCCCGGCCGCAGACCACCTGCGAGATCGGGGTCCGCAGGACCACCCAGGAGCGCGAACCCAGGCCCCAGGGTCCTCAGAGCGGAATCTCCTTCCGAGCCTGCTGGAAGGCAGAGCTCCTTGGCACACTAAGCGCAGCGCAGCTGGAAAGCAGGGGAATTCTTCTGCCCCAGGATCTGCTCTAGGCATGCACATTAGCACAGGAGACACACCGCGTGGTTAGAGTGCACAACGGGTCAGGCAACAGGCAGGTGAAAGATGAGGAAAACGGAAAGCTGGAGGAAATGCTGCGATGAGAAGGTTGGACTGATTTGGAAGAGAACCCGAGCAGGGCTGGACCCCCAGCCACACACACACACACACACACACACACACACACACATACACACACACACACCCGGCCCGCCACCCGCAACCTTCCCTTCCCCATTCTCTTTTCTTCTTTTTTTTTTTGGAAAGTGTGTTCTCGGGACTTCTGGAATTTGGAAGGATTAGGTTAAGACAACCTCCTCACACCCAGCAGCTTTACCACAGGCCAAAAACCAAGAACTAAAACCAAAGCCCCAATCAGCGGGATATGCAGGAAAGCCTCTAGCAGAGCACTGGGCCACGGTGGTGGCAGCGGGGAAAGGCTGCTCCTGGAAAAGGCAAGCCGAAGCGTTTCTGGCGGGGCCGCAGACCCGAGGGCTGCTCCGTGGGCATGTCACCTACCGTCACAGTCACACTGGGTGCGCCACAAGGTGTCCTCAGGACCTTTTTCTGCGTGAGACTTGTTACTCCGTTCTTCCCACACGATGGAAACCTGCACCCAGGCACAAGAACCAGATTGTAAGCAGAAAACTAGGGTTCTTCTATCTCTTAGATCTCCGGAAATGACACACGAGTTTGCGGCTAGGAGAACCAGTCTGGAATCACTTGGCTCCCTTTATATGGCCACAGAACACACATGGTGTGCCCGGCAAGGGGATGGAAACGGGGTGATGGGCATTTGCCGGGCTGGCCTTTTAACCTCTGCCGTCGCATCACACGTATTGTGACCTTTTGCTGAAAAGCCCAGCTGTCATCCCATCAGGTGACAAAAAGCAGGCAGCATGGGAGCACCAGGCAAGGTACAAGTGTGGCCAAGGGTGAAAGTGCCCAGGACTGTGCCCAGAGCAGAGGCGACCCGGGAGAAATGCTCCGGGAATGACAGACATCAATAAACAAAGCAGCAGGCCCAGGAACAAAGTCAAAGTCCCTGTGACTCAAAGTCATAAAATTAATAAAATTAACAGTCACATATTGAAGTAAACTGATGCAAAGTTCCTATGTCCCCAAATATTCTCCTTGCTACCCTTTAAAATCCGGAGAAGCAGGGTTCTTTTTGTTTTGAAGAGGTGTGTTTTTTTTTTTTTTTTTATGCTGTGCAATTTGTCACATTCATATATAAACAGCCCCATCACCAGATCTGCAAATATAACAAAAGTTTCATCTCCAGTATCTGGCAGCAGAGCGTCCAAGAATTCCACGACGAAAAGGGACTTGGAAAATTCATTTGATGCATCCCACTACCTCCCGACAGCCTCCAAATAGGACTTCCATCCTCCCCACAAATACTTAAGGGAGAATAACGCAACCTAAAATTCAGGCAGGAAAATGCTCGAGCACTTGAGCACGTAACCTGCTGTATGTGTATCACATCTTGATGAAAAAAAGAAAATATTTATTGTGCCCTACTCATGGTTTAGGTGAGGAATACCAAATCTGAGCAGACAGATTTTTTTTTTTTTCCCCTCCTCACTTAAAAGCCAACAGATTTGGGAAATCTGTCTCCCCCTGGAGGCTTGCCATCAAATCACCTGGACCGCACCAATACCTCCTTACCTGCCTATATCATTGTTACTTATTTACATGTAGCTTCCTTTCAAAAAGGACCTGTGCCTAGTACTCCACGAAGACAATGGTGGCCCAGTTTGCTACCAGGAACTGGGGCACCTGGGGAGAGAGGGAGGGCAAGAAGGAGGCAGAGATGGAATTGCAAGCAAGCAAGCACTTTTTGCCTCCTTCTCTTTAAAAGTGACTTTTCCAATGTTTTGGTCCAGACTTTCAATACACAGAACAGGGAAGCTGAAAGGAGAAGCCTCCAGAGAGCCTGGCCTGGGGGCCCCTGACCACCTTTCCCTGCCCTTCTGCGCAGGCGCCCCCCACGATGGCAGTACCTGGGGGAGCCGCCTGAGGATGAGGCAGACATGGCTAGGCATCAAAGCCGCAAAGGTGGGCAATTGGGTCAGCAGACTCTGCTCAGGGGGACCCAGAGGGGCTTGTCAATGAGAATCTCAGGGGCCCGGCATCAAACGTCCTCTCTGAGGGGAGGAGGGTGGAAGCTTTAGGGGTGGCAGTTGGATGAAAACTTGGGAGGCGCTCCTCTACTGTCCAAGTCGCACAGCAACTGTCCTGCCAAAGTGGGGGGAAGATAGGAGAGGCTGAGCGACCTGCGGGGCAGCGGGTGGGCGGTCGGTGGGGGGGGGGCGCGGAGGGAGCTCCCCTCCCCAGGGAGGGTCAGGGAACGGAACTTCGGGGGCAAGGACCACCACGCCCAGGCCCCACCCGGGAGAGAAGGTGGGTGGGCCACCAGAGGAAAAACCTGAGGCGCCGGCTGGCGTGCGTGAAGGGCGGGCGGGCACCGCTAGGCCCCCAAGTAGGCCCCCAAGTGGGCCCCAAAGGGCCGAAACCCGCGGAGGGAGCTGGAGGGATCTTCGGGGCGGGGTCAGAGCAACTGTCTCCTAGGAGAAGGGGCGTTCCCGGGAGAATAGAAACCCAGAGAGGACCAATAGTATTTGAAGGCGGGGGGGGGGGCGGCTGCAGGGGAAAGGTGCGCGCGGCCCCAAGTGGGTACCCCCGACGGCGGAGGAAAATCCTCCCAGGCGCAGTAGCCAGGGGCCACTGGGATTTGGTATCCGAGTTAGAGCGGGTCAGACGCCGGGTGGTGCAGGGAGCGGGGCGAAACCCCCGGTGAGGCCCTCTGGACGGGTGATCCCACTCCTGCGGGGTCGGGAGCCCGGGAGGCGGACAGAGGTGCCTACAAGGCGCGGACAAGTAACTGCCGAGCCGCAGGGAGGGAGAGGCGGCCGGGGCGACGCCCACCGGCGGGCAGGGGACGCGGAGCCGGTCTCCGTCGACGGAGAGGAGGCACGACCACCCACCAGCGGGCAGGAGGGGACCAGTTTCTGCCCATAGAGAGAAGGGTGAAGCCCTGCCGGAGGGCGGCGGAGGAGGGAGCAGAGTCCTGCCGGAGGCCAGGTCAGGAGGGAGGCGGCCAGCCCGCCCGTTAGCGGGAGGAGAAGAAGGCCCGCGCCGGGGGGGCGGGGCGGGGGCCACATTCGGACGGGAGCCGGACCGAGCGCGCCAGGGGGGCTGGAGGCGGGGGCGGCCGCGGGGGGTGGGGGACGGGGGGCGACGGGGGCCGGCGACCCCGGCGGGGGCCATGCTGCCCTTGGGGCCCCGGCCCGGCGGTGGCCGCGGAGCGTCCCGGAGCGCCCGGGGTCCCGCCTCCCGGCGGCCTCTCACCAGGAGCGACACGGCTGCGCCCAGAAACGTCTCCTTATGAAGTCGTTGAAGTCGGAGGCCAGGGCCGTGCCATGGAGACGCCGCGGCGGATGCAGTCCGGCTCCCGCGGCGGCTCCTCCCCGCTTCCGCCTCCTTTTCCGACACCCGGTCGGCAGCTCGCCCATTGGCCAGTTCAAACCCCCCCGGGAGCCTCTCGGGTTTCGCCATTTAGGCCCAGCCCCGGGCGTCACAGAGATGCCCCGCCCGCCAGAAGCTCCGCCCACGTCTTGGCCACGAGTCTCGTCGCCGTGGAGACGCGCGACGCCACTAGCGGGCTTTGCCTTGGCTTGCCCCGCCGTTCAAGGCCCGGCTGACCCTCCGCCATTTTTACCCAGTCTTGGTCCGCCTCGAGTCCCTTGACTCGAAGGAGCGCTAAAACTCCACCCCGGACCCTTTGATACATGTTAGGAAACCGGGTTCAGAAAGGGGGCACAACACGTTTGTGGCCGGACCTACGCGCTGCTTCTGGAAATCCAACCCTGTCAGTTCTCCGCTGTTGGTGCACCCCACCCAGACTCCCGCCCTCGCCCACAGCGCCTTCTCCGTCCCTGTCCAGACAGGAGGAAGGGGCCGCGTTCCCCATGCCTCTCACCGCCCTCCTGCACACCGGGTGCTGCTGTGTGTACAGACCTACTTCGATGAGGTTCTCGCTGAGCCGCCATCTTCTCAACTATGCCCACTGTCGACCAATCAAACTATGCCCACTGTCACGTGGCTCACCGCGCCGCCCTGGATTCTGGGAGACTTTAACATCCTGAGGCCAGGTTGTCCCTCGACGACGTCCTCATGTCCATAACTTTCCCCTGCGCCTCAGCCATTTGCACCCCCAGGGCCACACGACTGGTCCACGTGAAATCTCAAATTCCAGCTTCCCCCTTCTCCACTTAGTACCTGCTTTACCGGCTTCGATTTCATCGGCTAGTGCCCACCATATTCATTCCCCAGTGTCAGGGAGCCCTCCACGGCCGTTCATTTTCCCCCTGA
The DNA here is from genome assembly GCA_028533885.1 of Nasua narica. Taxonomy (NCBI): domain Eukaryota; kingdom Metazoa; phylum Chordata; class Mammalia; order Carnivora; family Procyonidae; genus Nasua; species Nasua narica. Next base: position 74,787,220 of record CM052813.1, on the reverse strand, counting down.
GGTTCTGCAAGGATGAAACCCACACGTCATTGCCTCTACCTTCCCCGGAGCCCTCACCACCACCCAGAACTGTTCCATTTGTCCCTAGATCCTTTCCCTCTCCCCAAGTGGCTTTTCCAATCCTTTGCCTCTTACCATCCCATACTCCAACTCTCCTTTTTCGTAGAGAAAAGTAAAGCCATCAAGTAGAATTCCCTCTACCATCTCCCTACCCTCCCTCATTTTGAACTTCCCCCATCCTTTAATTCCCCTTCAGAGGAAGAGATGTCCTTCTTGCAGCTCAAGGTAAACTTCTCGCTGCCAGGCCTAGGTCAGTTATCTCTGTAAAATGTCTCTTGTTACCCCCAGCACAGAATTGTTGATCATTTCTCAATGCTCCCACATTCACTGAATCAGTATTTATTAAATCCCTGCTATGTGCTAAACCCATCAAGAAACACTAGACCAGCAGACCCTACCTAGTGTTTGAGGAGCCCACAGCCAACCTCTCTGATGTGACCAGATAACATGGTTAAAGCTTTCCCCTTCCCACCCACTGCAGGATTTTGCCTGTGTGATTTTGTCCCTTCACCATCTAAAGAGGGTCCTTGCCTGCCATGGCACTGCTTGGGGGTGCTTTTGTGATGGAGAATGTGAGAATGGACAGAATTGAGAAGTCAACACACACACACACATACACACACACACACGTAGCACGTAGCTCTGGGTGACAGGAAGGAGGAGGAGGAAAAGTTCCTCAAAAAATAGGAAACGGTGGGGTGGCAGGAGGGATACTAAAGACCGCTATAGGAACATCTGTAGTGTGTGGAAGATACGGGATGGAGAAGAAAATGGGAATATTTAATAGGATAGCTGTGACCTGGATATCTATCCCTTTCATAGTGTTTGAGAAATACAAGAAAAGAACTTGAGTTATTCTGATATTACTTTGGATTGCTGGACCACGTCTTCTGAATGTGAACCACTCTGAGCCTGGCCAAGATTGGTCATTTTTTAAAAAAGAGCCTTGCCCAGC
>CM052813.1:74713166-74785705 GCA_028533885.1 Nasua narica | reverse complement strand
AATTTCTTTGACATTGGTCTTCGCAACAGTTTTCTTGATATGTCTCCTCAAGCAAAACTAAACTCCTGGGACTACCCAAATAAAAAAGCTTTGCACAGTGAGAGAACCCATCAACAGCACAAAAAGACAAACTCTGAATGGGAAGAGATATTTGCAAATGATATATCCAGTGAGGGCTTAGTATCCAAAATACGTAAAGAACTTATACAACCCAATGCCAAAAAACCACAAAATAACCCAATTAAAAGATGGGCAGAGGACCTGAACAGACATTTTCCCAAAGAAGACATACCGGTGGTCAACAGACACATGAAAAGATGCTCAACATCACTCATCATCGGGGAAACGCAAATCAAAATGTCAATGAGGGATGCCTGGGTGGCTCAGTGGGTTGAACTTCAGACTCTTTTTTTTTAAGCTTTTATTTACTTATTTGACAGAGATTGAGAGAGAGATAGTGAGAGAGAGAACACAAGCAAGGGAAACAGCAGGCAGAGGGGAAGGGAGACGCGGGCTCCCCAGTGAGCAAGGAGCCCGATGGAGGACTCAAACCCAGGACCCTGGACTCATGACCTGAGCCAAAGACAGACACTTAACCGACTGAGCCACCCAGGCGCCCCTAGTCAATGCTGTTTTCATAGCATTGTATGGTGATAGTAACTACACGCGTGGTGAGGAGAATGATATATAAACTTGTCAAATGACTATGTTATACATCTGAAACTAATGTAACATTGTGTGTCAACTTATTTCCATTTTAACAATAATAATAAATTTAAAGGCAAAAAAAAAAAAGAAAAGAAAAAGAAACGATAGAGGATAGTCAGTGTGAAGCAGGGAGGATCTCATAGATCTCAGATCTCAACATACAGGTATGTCTAAACTGAGACCTAATTAAAATGACTAATATTTGCGGAAGGATGAAAAATCAATCCCAGCTGCTTGATAAATTATATTACATATATTCAGAAAATACTACAGAGCCATTAAATATGATAAGACAGATTATTCAGGCATGGAAAGATCCCCAGACATTACAACTGGGAGAAATAAAAAGGTGAGGTATTAAACTGAGTAGGGCCACGAACCTGTTTCTGCATGAAAACCGCCTGAGGGGGCGCCTGGGTGGCTCAGTGGGTTAAAGCCTCTGCCTTCAGCTTAGGTCATGATCTCAGGGTGGGATCGAGTACCGCATCGGGCTCTCTGCTCAGCGGGCTCTCCTGCTTCCCTCTCTCTCTCTCTCTGCCTGCCTCTCTGTCTACTTGTGATCTCTCTCTCTCTGTAAAATAAATAAATAAAAATCGTTAAATTAAAAAAAAAAAAACCACCTGAGTATGTTACTACCAGCAGGTAAAAGAAAATCTGGAGGGGCACCTGGGTGGGTCAGTGGGTTAAAGCCTCTGCCCTCGGCTCAGGTCTTGATCTCGAGATCCTGGGATGGAGCCCCACATCGGGCTCTCTGCTCAGCGGGGAGCCTGCTTCCCCCCCCCCGCCCTCCGCCTGCCTCTCTGCCTACTTGTGATGTCTCTGTCAAATAAATAAATAAAATCTTTAAAAAAAAAAAAAGGAAAGAAAATCTGGAGCAATATACACTGAACTGTTAGGACTGATGGAAGATGGAATTATGAGAGAGATTTTCACTGGTACATTGTGAATTTCTGTAATGCTTTCTTTCTTTTTTAAGTAATCTCTACACCAGGTGTGGGGCTTGAATTTACAACTCTGAGATCAAGAATTGCATGCTCTGGGACACCTGGGTAGTTCAGCCGGTTAACTGGCTGCCTTGGACTCAGGTCATGATCTCAGGGTCCCGGGATAGAGTCCCATATCAGGCTCCCTGCTCAGCAGGAAGCCTGCTTCTCCCTCTCCCTCTGCCCCTCCCCCTGCTTGTGCTCCCACTCTCTCTCTCTCTCTCAAATAAATAAATAAAAATCTTTAAAAAAAATAAAATTTTTAAAAATAGAAATTCATAGAGAAAAGAATTTGATTTCAAAGAGGGCATGTGATGTGTATCAGTTTGGTGGGGCTGCTGTAACAAAATACCACAAATAGAGTGACACAAACATCAGAAATGTGGGGTCTGAGGGCGGGGCAGTGAGGCATCTGGGAGCAAGGTGTCAGCCAGGAAGTGCTCCCTCCAAAGTGCCAGGGGAGGATCTGTTCCGGGCCTCTCTCCTGGCTTCTGGTAGGTTCCTTGGTGGCAGAACTCCAGTCCACATGGGATAGTCTCCCTGTGTGCGGGTCTGGGGCCAACTTTCCCCTTTTTGTAAGGACACTGTTTTATAGCCCAGGCTACTCCAATATGACCTCATCTTAACTGATTGCGTGTATAAGGACCCTATTTCCAAATAAGGTCACATTCCAAAGGGCTAGGGGTTAGGACTTCAACACAGGAACTTTTGGGGGACACAATTCAACCCATAACCTAGTGCTCATGTTCGGTTTATTTTTTCAAAGATTTTATTTATTTATTAGAGAGGGAATGAGAGAAAGAGAGAGAGCCTTAGGGGGAGGAGATCGGAGGGAGAAACAGACTCCCCTCCTGGCAGGGAGCCTGATGCAGGACTTGATCCTGGGACTCCACGATTGTGACCTGAGCTGAAGGCGGTCTTTAAATGAACTAAGCCACCCAGGTACCCCTCACGTTCAGTTTAAAGATGTAATAATAGGGACGCCTGGGTGGCTCAGTGGGTTAAAGCCTCTGCCTTTGGCTCAGGTCATGGTCTCAGGGTCCCGGGATCGAGCCCCGCATCAGGCTCTCTGCTCAGCGGGGAGCCTGCTTTCCCTTCTCTCTCTGCCTGCCTCTCTGCCTACTTGTGACCTTTCTCCTCACTGTCAAATAAATAAATAAAATCTTAAAAAAAAATAATAAAGATGTAATAATAAACAGAAATGGAGCCACCACTCAGCTTAAGAAATAAGAGATTGTGGAGCATCCAGCTGCCTTAGTTGATAGAGCCTGCCACTCTTGAGTTTGAGCTGTGAGTTCGAGCCCCATCTCAGGTATAGAGATCACTCAAAAAAAAATAATAATGGGAAGGGTGGGGTGGCTGGGTGATGGACATTGGGGAAGGCATGTGTTATGGTGAGTGCTGTGAATTGTGTAAGACTGATGATTCACAGACACGTACCCATGAAATAAATAATACAGTATATGTTAATAAAAAAATAAAAACAAAAATAAATAAAAAATAAGGGGCGCTTAGGTGGCTCAGTTGTTAAGTGTCTGCCTTCAGCTCAGATCATGATACCAGGGTCCTAGGATCAAGGCCCACATTTGGCTCCCTGCTTGGCGGGAAGCATGCTTCTCCCTCTCCCGCTCCCCCTGCAGTGTTCCCTCTCTTGCCATCTCTCTGTCAAATAAATAAAATCTTTAAATAAATAAATAATAAAATAAAATTATAAAATCTTAAAAAAAGAGAGATTAAAAAAATTTTTAGGAGCACCTGGCTGGTCAGTACACAACACGCAACACGCAACGCTTGATCTCGAGGTGGTGAGTTCGAGTCCCACATTGGGTGGAGAGCCTACTGAAAAAAAATATCTTTTTTTTTAAGTCAGAAGACACTATCTCAGAATTTTAACGCTGACGATTTTATTTTCCTCGTTCTTTTTTTCCAAATTTCAACAATGAATGTGGGCTTCTCTTGTTGGTTAGAAAGACTCACAGCTGAAGGAGGAGATAGGTGGGAGTTCCTGTGCTGGGCCCCAACCCTATGAGCAGTGAACAGCAGAGGGATGCCCCTCAGTGCCCTGCCCCAGGCCCTGGCCCAGGCTCTAGTCTCTCCATTTGCCCAAGGGCCTGATTATCGATGATTTCCATGCCGGAGCCTGTCCTCCAAGGCCCTGATGCAACCCTCCCGTAACCTGGGGGAGAAGGACTCTGGGCTCCAGAGAGGGACTGACTTTTTCTTTCAAGCTGTGGGTGAAACTGGTGGAAAGAATATTCCAGGCCTTGCCAAGGCTTAGGCTCCCCTTAGACCCTTTGACCAGCTGGCCCTGGGGCCCCGAGACTGGATGGACCCCGGGCTCACTGAGAGTCCTGGTTAGGCAGCTGCCCAAACCAGTGGTTCTCAGCGTGTGGTCCCCGTACCCCCAGCACCAATCAGCACCACCAGGGAACATGGTAGAGGGGCAAATCTCAGACCCCACCCTGGACCCATGGAATCCGAACTCCGGGGATGGGGCTCAGCATCCTGTGTTTGAACACGTTGTCCGGGTGATTCAGATGACCTCTAAAGTTTGAGACTGGGGCGCCTGGGTGGCTCAGTCCACTAAGCGTCTGCCTTTGGCTCAGGTCATGATCCCCGGATCCTAGGATCGAGCCCCAAGTTGGGCTCCCTGCTCAGGGGAGAACCTGCTTCTCCATCTCCTTCTGCCTGCCGCTCCCCTTGCTTGTCCTTGTTCTCTCTGTTTTTTTTTAAATAATCTTTTAAAAAAATCACGCCTCTTCCGTTCTACAGAGGAGAAAACGGAAGGGTTTGACCAGGAGTGGCCCCTGACTCAAGGCAGAGATAATTAAGAGGCAGAGGGGAAACTGGAAATTAGATTATCTGTTTCCAGAGCCCCCCACCCCTTCTGGCTCAGGCAGACCTCCCAAGTCCATACCGATTCACTCCGTCACTGGAGCATCGCCGTGACGCCAGCAACTGTCAGCGCGGCATTCCCTCTGCCCTGGGCATCGTGCTCACCTACACGAGCTCGGCCGGGCTTCACCACATCCCGTCTGCTTGGCATGAGTGCTGACCCCATTTTACAGAGCAGGAAACTGAGGCTACAGGAGGCTCAGGACACTTGCCCGAGGTCACAGAACTGGAAAGGACAGAGACAACTCACACCAGCTTTCTCTGCCCCGAGGGGCCAATGCTGGGGCTACCAGGAGCACCAAGGTTTGCAGGGACCCACCACCATCCAGGGAGGGCTCTTCCTTAGTGTCTACAATCCGGCAGAGACACAAGAAGGGAGACAGAAGTCTCCCTGAATGGGCAAAACAGTTGGTAAAGAGCCAATGTCTAAGAGCTATTGCCATTTACGTGCCTGCAGGCTGGCATGGGGGAATTGGGGCCTATATTCCACATCGGCACTGTGGTGGCGTTGACAGGACTGCTGACATTTATCAGAAATCATCAAAGTCAGTTTCACTGTATGTCAATTTAGTGGGAGTTCCCGGAGCCGTCAGCTCCTCGGAATCTCCTGGGGTGGGAAGTTCAGAAAGCCAGGCCTCATCCACAACCCACTGAGTCAGAACTTGGCTAGGGGGAACTTGAAGGGGCAGTCGTGTGTGTTTTAACAAGCTCCCCAGGTAACGGGGCGGGGCTGCGTGTGGTTTGGGGCCAAGGCTTCTGGGTCAGGGCAGGATTCCACGCTTCTATCTCCAGCCCAGACCTGAACCCTGAAGGCTCGTACTTGAACTACTAGCTGACATGTGACCCCGGATCCTGCCTGCCCTCCTCCCCCGCCCCCCGCCAACCCCACCCATAGTCTTCTCCATTTCAACTGATGGCAGTTCTATTCCTCCAGAATTTCAAGCCCCCAACTTTGACATCATTCTCCATTCCTCTCTCTGTCTTGTTTATTGTTTACTTTTTATTTCACAACTTAACTCTTGTGTCTAGCTGGACCTGGGGGGGCGCGGGGATAAGGAACACGTGGAACCCAAAGATCTATTGTGAGAGCGCGAAGATCATAGGATGTTGCAGGCAGATGGGGAGAGAGGGGCCCTCCCAAGATAAAGCACAAGCCAGTTAGTTTACTAGTGGTGTCCGCAGACAGCACAGGTGACCCCGCTGGTCTTGCCATTCCTGGATCCGAAGTGCTCCAGAGTTTCTGTGTCCTCTTTCACTTCACTAAAGACCTCAGGCTCACCATCCACCGCTCGGGCTTAGCAGTGCAGGTGAAAAACGGCACCATTTGTGTTGGGCCCGGCCCTGATGCCAGGCCCCGTGTACTTTGGGTTAAAAATTCTCATCATCAGACTTCTCCCTGTGGATGGACTTGCCCCCACTACCTTCATAGTGTGTAACGTCTCTGCCCTGGCACAGAAATCCCCGAATCCTTCTGGGAAAGCTGGAGCCAAATCCTTCTTCCCCAGCCCTCAGAGCACGCAAGTTTGCTGCTGTCTTGTGAATCTTGCCTACAAACAGCTAGAAGGAGGTGCCGCCCAGTTGCTCAAGGGTACGGTGGGGTTGACCTTGGCTAGGCAGCAGGGGGAGGCTCTGGGTAGTGGTATCAGCATCTGCAAAGCCTCCTGTCCTGCTCTAGAAATTCTATCGGCTCTACCTTCTCACCGCCCCACTGGTAGCGAACACCCTGGTCTGAGGCCCCATGTGTCTCACCTGGATTATTACAATGGGTTTCTAACGTCTCTCCTTATTTCTCTCCTGAGCCAACCTGCAGTTTGTTCTCAGTACAGTAGCCAGGGTAATCATGTTAAAATAAGTTAGATCAAGTCATTTGTCAGCCTCAAACCTTCTGGGGGCTCCCTGTCCCAGAATAAAAGCCAGAATGTCCTCCAAGGCCCTCCTTGCTCTGGCCCTGACCTTGGCTCCATCATCTCCAGGCCCTCCAGGCCTTGCTCACTCCGCTCCAGCCACACTGGCCTCCTTGCTGTCTTTCGAACCTGTCAGTCCTGCTCCTGCCTCAGGACCTTTGCATATGCTCTTCCCTTGGTCTAGAACGGGCTTCCTTCAGATAATCCGACAGCTTGCCCCCTCACCTCCGAGCCTTTGTTCCAATGTTAACTTCTCAGACCATGCTTGATGTTTTCTTCCTCATTTTGCTGTATGGCACCTACCACTCTAATATTTACTTATTTATTTCTGTCTATCTCCCTCCTAGAATGTCAACAGGACGAGGTCAGGAATTTGGGGGACACTTTTATGCACAGCTGTATCCCTCATGCCTAAACCTGGCCCATAGGATGGGCTCCATAAATGGTTGTTTTAATGAGTGAAGGGGACACCAGAAGCCTAGAGAGAAGGGACTTGCTCAAAGTCATCACCGGCTGGATTCAATGACTTTCACTTTGGGAACGAACAAAGCACCCGTCCAATAGCTTTGACCCAAAGTCCTTCTCACAGCCGTGCTAGGTCCGGAGACCAACGCCAGGCCAGCTGGACCTCATCCCCAGGACAGAAGCAAGGGATAGCCCAGCCTCAGGGGGTGCCTGTCCGACTCTGCCAGGACCCTGACGCGAGGAGCCACCTCCCTACCCCCTCCAGTTGCTTGAGTGCAGGCATTGGAGACAGGTGCTGGGCCCAGATGCTTGACCCTGTGGAGCGAGGATGCAGAGGGAGGAAGGCCAGCAGTCCCCAAGCAAAGAGAGCAGCAGAACCTGGAGCTGCTGTAGGTAGTGGCCCAGCAGCATCCCGGTGGGCAGATTGCAAACGCCCCAGGCTCCCTTTCCCCTTGCGGGCCCCCCACCACCAGAGGGCGCCCTGGCTCACAAGGTCCACGGTCTGCTTTCTTTCGCCCTCTGGTGGCCACACGGGTTAGAGGGGAGCCTTGGATCCATCTCCCCCATCCCTCTCCAGGGCAGGGCTGCACCTGTATAAGTGAAGAGTCAAAGGGGAGGAGGCTCAGCCGCCCTGGGTCTGGGCCCCGTCTGCCCAGCAAGGTGAGGCTGGTGATGCCGAGGACGGCCCCAGTGGGTGAGCATTCACTGTGGGCTGGGCTCCGGGCCCAGCCATTCTATACGCACCCAGTCCCCGCCACGCTTCTCTACCACGTCCACTTCACCAGCAAGCAGACCAGGACCCAGGGAGGGATGGCATCCACCCACCAACCCCTTGCAAGGGGATGGTCATCCCAGGTCGGCCTCACTCCTCCCCCAGGAGGCCCTCCCGTCTGTCTCTCCAACAGCTCATCCACGGATCAGGAACCCTTCCCTCCCAGACCTCGCGACACACAAAGAGGCTGGTCCGGGAATTAAAAATATAAAGTGCAAATACCAGCTGGCTTTTATTGCGGGCCTACTCTGTGCTGGGCGCCAGGCCTGCAAGGGCCCTCCTCCCACCTCCCTGCACTTCCCAGCGGCGAAGGGAGAGGACGGGCCCAGGCAGGTGAGACCCAGGTGTCGAGTGGGGAGGGGGCTGAGGTGGAGGTAGAAAGTGGTGGAGGGGCCCAGCAGTTGGGTCCGAAGAGAGGGCAGGGCTCCCAGCGTCTGTCTAGCTTGAAACTGAAAGCTGGGGAGCCCCCCCTCCTTCCCTCCACCCCAGGCCCTGAGTCAGGCCAGGCAAGATGAGAGGGCCTGTGAGCCCTGCCTTTTCTCTACATGACCTTCGGGGAAGGGGACCCATCTCAAAGTGGTTTCTCCCGATGCAAGTCGGAGCCAGAGGACAAAGTGGCCATGTCTAAGGTGACAGTAGGGTCCCTGCGGGGTCTGTGGCTCCCGGTGGCCACTCCTGAAGCTATTTCCAACTCCGTTCCCTGGCCGGTGGCAGCCCGCTCCTGGGCGGTCCTCTGGAGTCACCGCCTGGCCCTGGTGGGATGGAAAAGGCAAGAGGAGAGAAGTAGAACTAGAGCAGGAAATCCAGAGGCAGAGACAGAAAAAGACACAGGGCGCCTGGTGGGCTCAGTTGGTGAAGCGTCTGCCTTCAGCTCAGGTCATGATCCCAGGGTCCTGGGATCGAGTCCCGCATCGGGCTCTCCGCTCAGCGGGGAGCCTGCTTCCCCCTCTCCCTCTGCCCCTCTCCTCTACTTGTCTCTCTCTCTCTCTCACTCTCAAATAGATAAAAAAAAATCTTTAAAAAGAAAGAAAAAGACACAGAGAAGGTCTGAGAGTCAGAGATAGGCGGAGAGACAGAGGGAGAAAGAGGGAGAGGGAGAGAGCTTGAGGTAGGCAGAGAAATGCAGGGAGCCACAGACAGAGACTGGTAGAGCAGAGCCAGAGACAGGGAGGAGGGAAGGCAGGCCGAGCAGGGGACAAGCAGAGACCCAGAAATGGCCTAGAAGGGGAGAGCACGCGGAGGCGCACGGGCTGGGGTCCTCTTCCCAGCCCCGCCCTCACCTAGAGCTCATCCCGGGGGTGTGGGTGGGGGTGGAGGCTGTGCCCACTGCTGCCAGCCAGGTCCAGGGGGGGGCCACGCAGGGTCTTGTGAGAGCCGCTCCAGCTGATGATGCGGCCGCTGTCATCGTCCCAGGGCGAGGACGTCTCCGTGTCGCTGAGCCACTCGGCGTCCCCTGCGTAGTGCGTGGGGGCAGCTAGCAACGGCTGGGCGGAGAAGGCACGCAGGTCCCGCGGCCAGAAGTGCGCCTTGTACTGCTCGCTGTGGGGCAGGGGGAAGGCTCAGGGGGGCTGAGCTGGGCCCCCCAGCCACACCGCACGCCTGCCCGGAGCCGGACTCCATACAGCCCTCCCCCTCAAGGCTGCACCACAAACTCAAGAAGCAGGGTTTCTAGTCTCCCTATTTTCCAGGTGGGGAAACTGAGGCTCACAACAGGGACAGGGCTTGACTAAGAACCACACTGGCAGCCCAGAATTTATACCTAGGTTGGTCTGACTCCAGGGTCAGGCCGGGCTACATCTTGGTGACCCTGAAGAAGTGACTCAGCCTCAGTCTCCCCGGCTGAGCTGACCCTGCCCGGCCCGCATCTGAGACTCACTTGGGGTGCCGGTCAAACATGATGGGCAGGAACTCGTCCACAGGCAGCATCCGGCGCAGGGGCTGGGAGGCCAGCAGCTTGCGAGCTCCTGCCAGGCTCAAGACGTAGGCCAGGGTCCAGTAGGAGTACCCCGCCACCACCAGACGCGGCAGCCCCTCCACGGCGGCCTCCTCCTCGGGGTTCACCTGCTTCCGACCCAGGTAGCTGCGGGCGACCCCGAGGGGAGCCAGAAGTCACTGTAGGTCCCCGGCGTGTCCAAGGACCCCTTCCCCAATCACATCCCACGGGCCGGGCTCCCAGCAGGAGGACGCAGAGCCCCAGAGGCCGCTCCTCGCCCCGCCCCGCCCCCCAGGCGCAGGCTGCCTACATCAGGTCCCACGGTAGCTTTTCGGCCTCCACCTCCTCCATCAGCCGCTCCAGTCGCCCCCGGAAGTTGCTCTCAAAACGCACGTCGTCCTCAAACACCAGGACCTGGGCCAGGCCCCTGGCCGCCACCTGCGATAATGGGGCGGGGTCGGGGGAACGACATACAACACGGGGGGAAGCTCTTTAGATGCAGGCTGTCCCCTTCCCCCTGCCTGACAGTGACAGACTCTCCCTGGCCTCCGTTATATGCCAAAGGCTCAGCCCTGGCCACGTCCCTCAGCTGCTCCAAAGCCTGCTGGGGCTCCCACCGCCCGGGGACTGAAGTCCCAACGTTTGGCTCTGGCAGTCAAGGTCCGCCAGGCCCCCTAGCTCTCCAAGCACACTCGTGACGGCAATCATAACCTTTGCTGCGCGCACTGAGTCCTGCTAGATCCCGGGGACCCTCGGGAGGCAGGACACACCATGTCCCCGTGCGGTAGTAAGGAGACTCCCGGCCCGGTTCCTCACTTGGCCTCCTGAGCTGTGCTAAAGGAAGCTGGGCTGGCTGGGGGTAGGGGAAGACCTGAGACCTCACGATCCCTAAGAAAAAATATTTTTGTAACTTCAGGAAATATGAAAAGAACATGAAATCAGCTCAGTAAACGGTGAAATGGAAGTCATCCTTCAATATGTTCAGGGAGAGTAGAAGAGGGGCGCCTGGCTGGCTCAGTCGGCTAACTGTCTGCCTTCGGCTCAGGTCATGATCCCATGGTCCTGGGATCGAGCCCCGCATCGGGCTCTCTGCTCGGCGGGGAGCCTGCTTCCCCCTCTCCCTCTGCCTGCCGCTCTGCCTACTTGAGCTCTCTCTCCCTCTGTCAAATTAATAAGTAAAATCTTAACAACAACACCAAAAAGGAACAGTGGAAGATAAGCAAATATGAGCACACGTGCTCAAATTTTGGCTACAGTAGAAAATAAAAACAAGGAGTAGATCGGGGTGCCGCCTCCTGGAGGGGACGGCTGCCCCTTGGAGGCCAGTCCCCTGGTCCCTCCTGCAGTGGCCAGTGACCTCTCACCAGTGCTCACCGCTGACCCCCAACCCTGAGCTCAGGCTTCCGGGGCCAAGCCAGAGCCTTTTCTTCTTCCTACCCCCTGCAGACACAGCTCCTGTCTGCCCCAGGGCCTTTGCCCCACTGATTTCCTCTCCCACAAGCCTCTTCTCACTGTCCCTCAATGATGAGGCCACCCCAACCCCACACCAGGCTGGGAATTCTGGCCAGTCCGCATTCCAGGGCAGTCTGTACATCTCCCCTCCATGGCAAGCTTGGTTCTTCCCTGGTTTCTGTGTCCCACCCTGGTCCCTGAGCGCCCCCGAAGAGTGAGGGGGGCCTTTCCTTTGTCCGCCTCGGTATCCTCAGAGCAGAAGGCCTCCCCACGCACAGGACGTGCTCCGTAGAGACTGCAGAATGGAAACGACACAGGCCCAAATGCATAGGAAGTTTAAAGGGCCTGGCCAGGTCTGCCTTGGTATATCCACTCACCCACGGGTTCCCCTGGGTGCTGGGTGCAGAGCCGTGAATAGGGTGCCCCCCGCCACCACTCTCCCCGCAGGGGCGGCATCCTCACCTCCTCCCAGATGGAGTAGTGGCTGAGGAAGCAGCCCACCTCGCCCTTGGTCAGCGTGCGGCCCGAGTAGGGGTCCTGGTAGCCGGGGAGCAGGTCCACCCCGAGGGTCCTCATGATACTGCTGTTGAGTGTCCTGGGGGGACGGGCATCATGGGGTGAGGGGCGCCCGCCAGGGACCCTTCGAGGGGCACCTGGCCTGCGCCCATCAGGGGCTGTCACACGGGAGTTTAATTTAAAGGTCTCAGTCTTATTACTGCTTCGTGTGGCCTGAAGACAATGGTGACAAGCCGGGGAACCAGAGCCACCCAAGGCCGGGGTGACCCCCGAGGGAGGGAACAGAAGATGGGGAGACGGGCAGCAGCCTGAGGGGCTGGGGACAGGGCCAAGGAGAGGATGGGTGTCCTACCATCAAAAGGGCTAGGGACACTAGGGGATGTCACCGTGAGCAACTGCGGCCATGTGAGTTCTGGTTCGCCCAGGACTGGCCCCCGCCCCCTCCCGTACCCCTCGGGGCCCTAAGTCCAGACACAGGAGACTAAGCCTGATAATAATAAAGACACCCAACCTTTGGAATACTTCCTATGTGTCAGGCCCTGGCTAAGTCCTCACCAAACCCTTAGAAGTCCCAGAGGAAGGCACAATTATCTGCCATCCACACAGCAGGGCTGACAGGGGGCGGTGACTTGCCGGAGGTCGCCCAGCTAGTAAGTGGCAGAGCTGGAACGCAGGCCTCGGGGCTGCAGATTCCGGGCCCTACACGCCGCGCTCTCCTCCCTCCGGTGGGACGAGGGGGGCCGCCTGGTCCTGTTTCCCTCTGCCCCAGGACTCTCTGAGACAGAGTCCCTCAGGCCCTGTCTGAGCGCCTTCTGGAACAGCAAACTCATTCCACTCACTTGTCCATTCTTCCCATCCCTGGGGAGTTCCAGGGGACCACACTGCTCCCCCAGGTGCCCAGGGCCCCGCCCCGGGGAGCCTCACCGGCCGTCCACGGCTTCCACCACCCGCCCAGAAATCTCCATCTCCCAGAGCGAGCTTAGCATGCGCTCACGGCGGTCGGGCCGGCGGGCCAGGCTGATCACAAACACCTGGAGGAGGCAGGGAAGGTGCGTGCGGGAGGGGTGGGTGTAGCGGGCGGGGAGAGCCCACCCACTTCCGGACCCCAGCTCTGTGGCCGCAGGGAACTTACCTCATCGAACCCCATCTTGCTGGGTCTCTTTGGGGGCCGGGACACGTGCGCTGAGGCCCACATGGGGGGCCCGTCCACTGCAGAGGAAAGTATCCCGCATCATGAATCCCTACTGGCTCTTATCAGCACTGACCCTGGGGTCCCAGCGACCCCCTTCCCCCAGGAGGAAGGGTCCCTCGGAGACCACAGGATCCACCTGCCTCCATCGTACCTATGGGGATGCTGAGGCTCAGCGGGGAAAAGGACTTGCCCAGAGTCAGGGACTAAGTTAGCGGTGAGGCCGGGACCCCAAGCCCACTGCCCGGCCAGGTCCGGGGCCCGGGAGAAGGGGCCCAGGGGGTGGGAGGCTAGCATGGCCGCTGGCTGGCGTCCTGGCCCCCAGCCCTCACCTAGCGCTTCCAGGATCAGGTGGACGAAGTTGACCCTCTCGTCCTCCAGCCCCTGGTGGGATTTCACGGGCACGTTCATGTACCCGTAACGGTGCTCGTTGCACACGTGGACCATGACACCTGTGGAGAGAGGCCGAGTGAGGGCTGGAGCGGGGGGCAGGGCTCTCGGAACCCAAGGCAGGCGTCCTCTCTGGGACTCAGTGTCCCCGCTGTGGGGTTGGAGGGAGAAGGGACTCGACTCAGATGATATCTAAGGGACCTTCCTAGCTGAGACGGCTTATGCATTCAACAGACATGCCGAGAGCACCAGCTGGGTGCGGGGAGACGGCGGCGAGCAGGACAGAGCCCTACCCCTGGGGGATCATGGGGAGGGAGGAACAAGCAAACTCCCATCTGACCACAGCCTTCGGTCACAGTGACCAGGCCACTGCACCTACCTACTCAAGCCCCCCACCTCCGGGCCCCGCCGCCCCGCTTGGATCCAGCCCCATCATGTGGCGCCAAGGCCCCTAAGAGCAACCCCACACCCTCTCCTGCCTCTCCACGCTGCCCTCCACCCGCCGACCAGAGTGGCCTTTTCTATTTCTTCAGTATTTGTCGCCTTTACTGCAACTATTTCTTTCCCTTTATCTCCTCAAGACTGAACTCTTGAGCAGCAGGCGCACAGAATCCGCTTAAAAGTCAACCCCACGCCCAGCACAGGGCCCACAGTCTGGGCCAGCACGGGGACTCAGTGGCTGGGTGCTGGAAGCCTGAATGACGGGGACACCCCCCCTCAAACCGCGGACAGTTAGTGGCCGACACCCAAAGTAGTGGTAGCAACGACGAAAACACAGAAACGCTTTGCTTCTTCTCAGGGATTCCCCATGGGCTTGTTTTCCCTTCCTTTGCCTTTTGCACTCCATAGGGTTCTTTGCCTTGCACGTCTGCATCCGACTCCACCAACACCCCTTGCACACCCCCCTCTGGCCACTGCGGGCACACTGCTTTGCTCAGGGGCAGCACTCCTGGGTTACAACTTCCCTTCTCCTTCTCCCCGAATTGGCCTGTGCGGTCCTCTCCAGAACCTTTTCCCAACACTGGGTGTCTCTGGCTCACTCTTATCTCTGGCTCTTCCTCGGGACTGGATCTATCCCCGCCAGGCCCAAATACTCAGCAGGAGTTTTCATCTTAAAAATAACGCCAACACCTGAGTGTTCTTTTCAGTATGCAAAGCCAATCACACGCTCCTCTGATGCGTGTTCTCAGGCTCAAGGCCAGATGCTTGGCGGTCAGGGTCACATAAGCTGGCCCTGCCTACCTTTCCTGCTTCAGCCCTTGCCATGCTTCCTCTCACTTATTGTGCTCCTGTCACCTGCCTTCTTAGGTTGCCTGCTACCACAGGGCCTTTGCACCTGCTGGTCCCATTCCCCGAAATGCTCTTTCTGGCACTTGTTAATGCTTTCCCATCCTTCGGATCTCAGCCTCAAAGTTCACACCCTCCAGGAAGCCTTCCCTGACCAGATCTACTCTGGTCTAAGCCCCCTGAGCACGTAGAACCAAGAAGCATTCCTTCCCGTCATGGCTATGATTGGACATTGGTTGGTGTGATCCTTGGACGGACTGGACTGGAAGTTCCAGGAGGGCAGAAACCATCTGACTTTACTCGCCACTGTCTCCCCAGTGCCTGGCACATGGTGGGTGCTCCATAAATATTGCCTAGTGAAGGAATGCATGAAAGTGCCATGATAGGGAGCCCGAAGGACATCTAACCTCCCAGGGCAATGGGCTCAAGAAAGGCTATGACACAGACAAACAAGAGTTTAACAGGACGGACTGAAGATTAGAAACCGGGGAAGGGTGTGCAAAGCAGAGGGAACAGCATCTGCAAAGACCTAGAGGCCTCCAGGGGTGCTCACGGAGAGCTGGTCCTCACCAGCGGCCTGGCAGGCGTAGGCGAAGACGATGATATCATCGAAGGGCCAGGTGTAGTTAGGATGAGGGGGGTAGAAGGCGAGCTGGGCTGCCCCCTCAGCCCGCAAGGACACCAGGAAGGTGGAATGGACCATGGGGACCCGGAAGCAGCCTCGGCGCTGCCGGTTCTTGGTGGGGAAGTAGTCGGCTGTGCGGCGGTAATAGCCCTGGGGAGAGGGGTTGCTCTGAACTATGACGGGGCCCCTCCATCCCCAAAACACCACTCCCCTGCCATGGCCCACAGACCCCGAGGCCTCCATCCCCAGCCTTACCTGGGGCGTGATCCCACACCAGAAATTGGAGTAGTAGGTCTGGGAGTCCAGCATTGGGGCCACAACCGGCAGCCCCTGCTCTATCAGAAGCCTCAGCGTCTGGTTGTTGGTCAGAATGTTGTCGGTATCTGCAAACTTTTCCGAGAGGGTCATGACAGACCCCAGCCTTGTCTGGGCTGGACCCCCAAGGAGTCACTGAGTGGGATCCCTCCAGATTGCCAGAGACCCTGCGTGTCTCCCAGGATCCAATGGCATCCCATCAGAGAGTTCTAACCTATAAACCAGAAAGTCTGTTTCTGGACCAAGGATCTAGTCTGCAGCGCCGGCTCTGGGATCAGGCCCAGAGATTCGACTTGAGCTGCTGATCGAAGGAAGAACTTTATTCTAGATCTGACTTAGGGAGTAGAGCCAAAGACCTACGCTGAGTTCTAGTCCGGGGAACCAAGCTCAGTTTATACTCCGGGCTCTAGCCCAGGAACCTAGGCTCAGTATACGCCCTGCAATCTATCTCAGGGATCTACGCTTCATAGCTAACCTGGGCTCAAGCATGGGATCCAAGCTCAATATCCGGTCTGGGGTCCCGACCCAGGTTGCCAGCAGAAGGGTCCAGCCTATAGTCACATCAAGATTTCTGTTAGGGACAGATACCGCCACCTGTGGGAAACCTTATCCTAGCCAGGCTTTCTTACCAGGATGTAGTCAGCCCCCCAGTCCCTGGCAAAGGTCAGGGCTTCCTGTTTCAACTCCATCAGAAACTGGTGCCTTTCTTTGGTCCAGTGCTTGGGACCCTCTTCGTCTGGGTAGGACCTAAGAGGGTGAAGAGATGAGAAGTTTGCCAAGGACAGGTGTACTTGGTCCCCCTCACGGGAGGGCAGCCCACAGAGCCCCGGCCTGGGGGCGGTGGCTTGCGGTTATCCCTTTTCTTTTCTAGGTTGCAGCTGCTGCCCCTCTTCCCCAAGAACCCTTCCCCTCATCTCCACCTGGGCTCCCCCTCGGGCCTCCAGACCACAGCGGCATAGTCGTCACCCACAGCGGCCAGCCACTCCCGCAGCATCTGAGTGCTGTTGTCCGTGTTGTGGTCTGTGGCACACCTGGGGACACGGGAAGAAGAAGGGTGAGGGGGCACCGCCACAGAAGGGCCTTGACCCCCGGAGCCCCAACTCCGCCGAGGCTTGGGTGCTGCAGGGGAGGGAAGTGCGCTACAGAGTAAGGCAAGCCCCCAGGTCCCGGGCAGGGGGCACGGGTCCGCGACCCACTGTGTGACCTCAGACGAGTCCCGTCCGTCTCTGGGCTTCACTTTCTCCCTCTGGGAAGGGACACAGGCTGTCCTCCCTGGCTCGCGGGCTGAGACACCAGAACATGAATACATTTGAAAGACAAAGTACCCCAACTCGGAGGAACGCACCTGC
The DNA here is from genome assembly GCA_028533885.1 of Nasua narica. NCBI lineage: Eukaryota > Metazoa > Chordata > Mammalia > Carnivora > Procyonidae > Nasua > Nasua narica. The sequence goes on along the minus strand of CM052813.1, from coordinate 74,768,922 downwards.
CACGTGCGCCGACGCCTTCCTCCCTGGCCAGGAGACCACAGGTCCGTCCCTCACCCCTCTCTGAATCAGGACCAGATAGAAGAGCTGCTGCTTCCCTCCGCCCGAAAACGGTAATAAGGACCAAACCCTCCTGCGAACCCCTGAGGAGTGCTGGCGGGCCTGAGCTCCACGGCCACGGAGCATGACCTCTCCTCTGCAGAAGGGGCTCCCAAGACAGGGGGGCGGCGCAGAGGGCTTAGCCAAGATCCCGAGTTTTAGGCGATACTGCCCCTTTAAGCCAATTCTCCAGAAGTGAAGACTAACTACGTGTCAAGTCTCCTAGGGGTGGGAACTAACTCCCAAACTGTGGTAATTGCGGGCAGCCTTCCCCAGGCCCGGGCTCCACCCGCAGTGCAACTTGGGTGTGCTGTGGGGGCTAGCTGGTCAGTCCTCTCAAGTCTATACCCAACCTCAGCCTGGGACTCCTCCCTGTCCTGGCTTCCACAGACTGGGGCCTCTGATTCCAGGAAGCCCTGTGGGGACGCCTGGGGGAGAGACTCTAGGGCAGGGGCTCTGCCCTGCCGTCCACAGAGAGGCTGCAACCAGCCCAGGAAGGAGGAGCAGGTCTGACCCCCCCCCCGACCCCCCCCAGAGCAGCAGGGGAGCCAGACAGCACCCTCACCTGCTCCCCAGGAACCCCCAGTCCTGCTGATGTCTGTCTGCCACGTGGGGACCCAGGGCAAGCCAGCTGTTCCCAGCGGTTGCCCTGAAGGTCAAGCCCAACCCCGGCCCCAGGGGGGCTTGAGCTCGGGCTCTGAGACTGGGGCAAGAGGACCCAACTTAAAGCCAGGGGAGGTCCCCAGAGGAGCAGGGGCCAGGGTGAGTGTTCTGGGGTCCACCTAAGGCCTCAGGGGTCCGTCTGCGGGGCCAAGGGGATAAGGGGTCCGGTCCAGGGGCTCAGGGCCAGGCGGGGCCTGTCTGCCAGGGAGCGGCCCGTCTGGGTGGTGTCTGGATGGAGCAGACGGGGCCATCGGGGGTGGAGGCTATCTGCGGGGCGGGGGCACGTGCCCAGAGGGTGCCAGCGCCCGGTCTCTCTCACCAGAGGGCCAGCCTGGCCCGGGGGTAGTCCAGCCGCTCCAGCGCTCCCAGGTAGTGGGGCAGTGAGTGCTCGGCATTGCGGGCCAGGATGGTAAGGACCACGGCGGGCAGCGGCGGCTCCATGACGCCCACAGCCTGGGACCACGGCCCCAGCAGCAGCAGCAGCAGCAGCTGGAGCAGCGGGGCGGAGGGGGCGACGGGCATGGCGGGCGCTCAAGCGGCGGCGGCTGCCCCCGGGGCTCTGCCGGGCCGAGGGGAGTGGGCGGGGCCTGGGGCCGGGGCGGGGCCGAGGCGACCCGAGGAGGGGGAAGGGAACATACCCCCCAAGACTGAGCTCCCCCTCCCACCGGCTACGCGCTGATTCTCAGCTGTCCTCTCCTGGGCCAGGGGCGGCGGAGGGCCAGGGCCCAGAGACCCGCCCCACGCGTGACCCAGGGGCAGCCCCATCCGGACTGGGTGCCGGGGGTTGGGGTGGTGAAGGGGGACCGAGGGGAGGGTCCGGGAGGACGGCATCAGAGCCACCCTGGCTCCTGAGAACGCTCCACTTCGAAGCCTGGTGAGTTCACGCACCGTTCACCCCCTGGAATCTGGCTCTACTGAGCGTCCGACGCCCCTGAGTCCGGGTTCCCTGGCCATTCATCCGACCCCGGGACCTGAATCGCAGCCCCGCGGGGCGGGACCTACCCGCGGCGGCCCTCGCAGGGCTCCCGGCTCCAGCCCCGCCTCCGCCCCCGGGCGCCCTCTGGCGGACTCACGCGGAACTTCGCAGACCTTCGGGGAAGACACCCCGCTGGGGGCCGGAGGCGGGAGGCGGGTGGCGGGTGGGGGGTGGCGGGTGGCGGATGGGGGCCCCCCGGGCCTAGGCGCGCCAACCAGTTCCGTCCCGAGCCTGGCGTCCGCCACATGTCGTCCTCCTCTCCAACGCCGCCAGCGCCGGCGCTGCTCCGGCCCTTTAAGAGAGCAAAGCCCACTCTCAGGCTGAGCGTAGGCCCAGGGGGCACCACGGAGCCTGCACCCATGACCCAGCCCTGCCCAGAGCAGGAGGTATAGCCTCCCCTGTGGCCCTGCTGCGATGGGAAGGTGGCTCCAGCCTTCCCTAGGAGAGGGCAGTAAGGGAGTGGTGGGTTCCAGTTCAGTACCTGTTTTGATCACAGATAGGCCACTTTCCCTGAGCCTCTGGTCCTCGTCTGGATGCGTTTGCAAGGATGCCTCGAGAGAATGAATGCACTCGAAGCTTCTCTCTGCATGGAGCCTGACCCCAGGAAGAGTTGCTGGGGCTGGGACAGGAATGGAGAAGAAGCCAGGCTCCCCTTCCATTCACCCCCCACCCGCAGGGTGTCGGCGGGGAGAAGGGGGGCTACTTTTCTATGGCAGCTTTGGGTCTCCCTTCAGGCTCTTCACAGGGTCAGAGAAGAGGGTTTAAGCCTGTGCACCCTATCTCTGCTGGGAGGGGAAGGGTGGGGTACCAGCAGTGAAGGGACTTGCCTGGTGACTGGGCATCCTTGTAGGGGCATCGAACCCAGGAATCCTGGTCTTCAGCGCGGCTCCCAAGCTTCCACTGGGTCCCAGTCAAAGCTTCAGCAGCCAGTAGCCCTGCAATGAAAGGTCTGAGGCCTCATGGAAGAGTCCCTTCCCTTGCATGGTAGCCTCTGGCCGGAAGGCACTCCCAGCACCAGGATGGGACTTCGGTCTCTAAAGCCAAGCTGTGCCCCACCTGACCCCTCCTGGAGTCATCCCAGAGCCTCTGATCGGTCACAGCGGCTTCCAAGTTCTTCTCTGGCCTCAAGTCCTCTTCCTCCTCCTCCTCCCCTGAATGCACTGATGCCTCCCACTGTCCTCTTCCTCCTTCCGCTGTCCATCCCATGATCCATCCTGTCACTGACTCCCTTGCCTGTGGGTCCTCCCATCATCCCTGCCCGGGGAAAACCGTATAACCATCTTGCCTTTTGGCGCCGTGTGACTACTGGAGACCCAGGATTTCCACTCTCAGCTGGACTCTCGTCAGGCCCGATGGGCCAGTTTTCCTGCCCCGTCTCCTCTGCGGGACCTCGCAGCTTCTGAAGCCCCCACTCCAGCAAGGATCTCTCTGCTACTTTTCAGAAAAAAGAGAAGCCCTTCCCTGAGGGCTCTCATTCCCAGCCTCCAGATCTCCATCCCCTGCCCCGCCCCCAAGCCGGCCTCAGCTCTCACTGCCTGGTACAGTGGAAAAGGCGCCCCCTCCTCACCCTCCTCACGACGGAAAGGCCTAGAAGCTCCAAATGCCATCCCCTTGCCCTTCCTGGATCATCAGCCTCCCTCAATACTGGGTGCTTCCTTTGACATTCCAAAGGACTTAAATCTCCCCCAGCGTTAAAGAGGAAAACACAGGCACCTGGGTGGCTCAGTGGGTTAAAGCCTCTGCCTTCCGCTCAGGTCCTGATCTCAGGGTCCTGGGATTGAGCCCCGCATTGGGCTCCCTGCTCGGCAGGGAGCCTGCTTCCCCCCCTCTCTGCCTAGTTGTGATCTCTCTCTCTATGCCAAATAAATAAATAAATAAAATCTTCAAACAATAAAAAAAATTTTAAAAATTAAAAAAAGAGGAAAACGCCAAGCTGCCTGCTGGCCCCCAGCCAGTTTTCTCTCTCCCTCCAAACCTCTGGAACGGGGATCAGTGCTTTGCTCCAGGTCTCCCTTTCTCATCTCCCGTCATGACTGCTCTGCCAAGACCAGGGTCCTCCTGGTCACTGCCCTTGACAGACATTGCTTCCTCATCCACGAGGGCTCGCTTTGGCAGCTGACCGCATGAGCCACTCTGTCTTTCCGGAAAACCGACATGTGTCTCCATTGCCCATCTGGACCCGCGTCCACCTGTTTTTGGTTTGTTTTTTATACGTAAACTCTACACCCAGTGTGGGGCTCAACCTCACGACCCTGAGATCAAGAGTCACATGCTCTACCGACTGAGCCGGCCAGGTGCCCCAAGATATCACCTGTTCAAAACAGGACCCCAACTTTTCCCCCAAACATGTTCCTCCCTCCGGTGGCCTCCCTGTCCCTCAAGCTGGAGAGCCGGGTGTCGCTGATGACAGACAAGTCCCTCTTGCAGCCCATTCCATCACCTCATAAGGGCAGGCCCACCTTCTCAGTATCTCCTGCACCTGGTCACCTCTTTCCTTTCCGCCTGGCTCAGGGCCACTCATGGGGCCCACAGGGTCTCCCAGAGACCTGCCCCGCATGCATTCTCCCTACAAACCATTCTGCCCGAAGCCACCCTTTCTAATGCCTGTGGTTAGCACCCTGCAGGGACTGCCCACTGGAAGCCCCAAGGCCCCCCATGGGCCTTCTCCGACTCCTCTCCTCTCCCCCACCCCTTCCTTCCCCTCTAATCTGCTCAAGCCCATCTAGACAAGGTTTCCTGAACACTCCATGCTTTAGGACCGTCCCACATCCTTTTTTTTTTTTTTTCCGCCTCCCTCTGCCTGAGCTGGTCTTTCTGGCCAACGCATCCAGGCCCTCCAGTGTGAGCCTAGACTTGCTTCTTCTGGAAAGCCTTCCGCATGCCCTGTCGGGGCCTATACCCTGACATTATATATCCCGTGTTATCCCGTTCATTCCGCAGGTATTTACTGAGCACGTACTCACTACGTGTGCAGGCAGAAGGTGCACAAGGCGGGCGACCTCTTCCTCTGGGGGGCTGGCATTCCGGTGAGGGGACAGACAGGAAGCAAGCAAGCAACCCTGTAAGGTAAGAGTTTCCAAGAAGGGTAAGTGCTGTGAACGGCGGAAAGCCAGTTAAGAACAGGGAGCAGCTGGGGGTGGGAGGCAACGTTGAGTAGAAAGGTCAGTGGAGCTATTTCAGGGCGCAAGGGCAGTTCTGGCAGAAGCGTGTTCCACAGGGACAACCAGTTAGTTGGTCGGGCCAAGGTCCTGCGAGGGGGACAGGCAAGGAGGCGGCGGTTGGAGCCCAGTGAGTGAGTGGAGGGTGGGAAGGGGTTGAGGATCACCTGGGGCCTTGAAGCTGGAACAGGATTTTGGATGGGGTTTTTTTTGTTTGTTCGTTTTGTTTTTAAGTGCAATAGGAGGACAGTGGGGGGCAGCAGTGAGCAGAGAAGGAATGGGATTTGTCTTAAAAAAAATTGCTCTGCGCGGATACCTGGGTGGCTCAGTCTGTTAAGCATCTGCCTTCGGCTTGGGTCCTGATCCCAGGGTCCTGGGATCGAACCCTGCATCCGGCTCCCTGCTTCTCCCTCTGCCTGCAGCTCCCCTGCTTGTGCTCTCTTGCTCTCTGTCAAATAAATAAATAAAATCTTAAAAAAAAAAATATTGGGACACCTGGGTGGCTCAGTTGCTTTCGGCTCAGGTCATGATCCCTGGGATCAGGCCCCACATCGGGCTCCTTGCTTGGCAGGGAGCCTGCTTCTGCCTGCCTCTCTGCCTGCTTGTGCTCTCTCTTTAACAAATAAATAAAATAAAATCTTTAAAATATATATATTTTAGGAAAAAAAAGTCTTGTGGGTCACTGATGAGGTGGGCTGATCATGCATCTGTGTGGCCATTTCCACTCATTTTTTGCCCCAAAATAAGAATAGGCCATACTCTGCAGAGGTAATATGGGGCCAAATTCACAGAAACGCGGAAGCAGGGCTTGCCGGAGCACGGTCCCTGGACCGGCCAGCATCGGCCTCACCTGGAAGTTGTTAGAAATGCGCCCCTCCTAGTTCCCTCTTCACACCCAGTGAACCGGCCAGAGCGGAGGTTAAACCAACAAGGCTTCTGGGCAATTGTGATGCAGGCTGAGGTTTGAAGCCGCTGTTCTCTGGGGCCTGGGGCCTCGGGCCTCATTCTCCAGGTCCTGTGGATTATATTTCTGGGGAAAAATAATGGTTTGGGCCCATCTGGCCAGACAGGTCCAGACCGCCCCTGAACCCTGATCTAACTACGCTGCACTGCCTGCTCTCAGCCCTTGTAGTTCTGGCCAGAGCCAGGGGGTGGCGCCAGCGCCTCAGGCTTTCGTCTGGCTTTGGGCGCTAGAGACCCCGGAAGAATTGTCCCCCTCCCCAGCGCCTTCTTCCCCCCACCCCTGCTGGGAGCCTCTGCTCCAAGGCCTGCCCACTGGCAAAGGCTTTGTGGGGAGCCTTTCATCTGGAAGGGGGGCGCACCCAAGGTAGGGGCCAAGCCCCTCTTCCTTGGAGGTGAGGAAGGTGGGCGGGAGAAGCCCTCTTGGTCAGAAGGAAATTAGGGGTGTATGGCCTGTGGGGCTTGGGGGCCAGGACCCGAGGCTGGCGGGGACTCTGGCTTTACCTGTTTATCCCCTGACTATCCTGCCCCACCTTGTGGGAGGTCCCAGGTGCTGCTTCCCCGCCCGTGGGTGGGGGCAGCCTGGAGGTACCCTGGGGCCACACAGGGCCCCCAGGCTGGGGGTCCTCACAGCCTGGCAGCCAAGCAAGCAAGGAACAGGGGCCCACGGCGAAGAGAATGCGTGGACGGAGCTCTTACCAGCGGCCAGCTTCACGTCTCCCGGGTTGGGGGCTCTCTGGGCCCCTGTCCTGCTTTGTAGCCAAGGGAGCCCAGCCCCCTCCCCAGAGGAGGAGCCCACACCCTGCTCCGGTCCTGGGTGCAGCTCAGCGGGTAGGAGTCCAGGAGCGCTGCGGGGGTTCCCTCCTAGCTCAGGTTCCAAGCCCCGTCCCAAGAGGACCCAGGGTTGAGTGCAGGTTTGACCTCCCCTCCGCTTCCCCGCCCCGCACCTCTTCTCTTTGAGGGGAGGCCGGGACCCCTCGCCCAGCTGGAGTCACTCAGCCCATCCCGCTCAGACCTCGCATACGTTGGCCTCTGCTCCAGGGATCTGCCCGCACGCCCTCATCTCCAGGGGGCCCACCCAACGCCCACACGCACCCCAGAGGACCTCCCTCCCTCTCTCTCCCTCTTGCCCATGCCCTCGACTCCCAGGACCCCAGATGGGGAGCTAGCCTCCTCTGAGGTTCTGCCTCGGTCCTCAGCAAGCTGGGGCGAGGCCAGCTGTTTTCCCAGGCAGCCAGCTGTTTTGCCCATCAGGAAAGAGCCCTGGCTTCTCTGCTCAGATCCTCGCCGGGGCCTTAGCTGCGGCGTGGCAGGGCGGCTGGGCCCGGGCCTGCCAGCTGTTAACTCCTCTGGGCCCAGCTCCTTTCTCCGCTGCCCCCGCCCCCTGGGAGCCGCCTGGGGACAGCCATCCAGAGATCCCCCCCCAGAAGACCGAGCCTCGCTCTCCCCACACCTGCTCACCTGCCACCCCCTCCCCTCCACGGAGCCTTGTCCTCAGGTGACCCCAGGTGGGAGGAAGGTACAAGGGGACAGATGCGAGCCCCGTTGAACTGCCCGCTGCGTGTCAGGCACTGTGCTAAGTGCTTTAACTGTATTCTCTGGTTTAATGTTCACAACGTTCCCATGAAGCAGGGAAGACGTCCATCCCACAGACGAGGAAGGGGAGACGTGGCGAGTCTAAGCGGCTTGCCCAGAGCTGAGGTTTGAAACTGGGCAGCCCTGGCGGTTCCTCGAACCCGAGCCGGTGGTGGTAGTGGTGCTATTTTGGTCCCCCCTCCCCGCCAGCTCCTTACCCCCCACCCCCACGTCCTCTTCCCCGGGGTCTGGGTCTGGGCATCGGGAGGGCCATCTGCGAAATGGGATAACCGAATAACCGATGGGTGGAGCTCACAGCCCTAGGTCCCGGAGCCGCGCCAGGCTCCGTGCTCAGTACCTTCCAAGTGTTTATTCACGGATCATTCCTGTCTGTGGCTGCGGGTCAGCCTGGGCTAGACTCCCGGCTTGGCTCTTTCCGGCAGCCCCACTTTGGGCAAGTGAGTTGACATCCCGGTCTCAGCATCCAAAGCTGGAAAATATTCTGTGTCCTTGATTTGGTTGTGAAAAGGATACGATAATGCAGGTGAGGTGGTTAGCCCAGGCAGGACCCAACAAGGAGGGGAGCGGATATTACCCCTTTTCTGTTGGGACTACTAACCCGCAATCTGGAAGGGTCCGAGTGGCCCACCCGGCCCCGCGCCCTCTGCCCCAACGGCCAGGACGGAGCTGGCACACAGGAGGGTTCTGCTGCTACTTGTGATTCAGTGAACCCGGGTCTGTGGAACCTCCACGGGGACAGCGGGCTGCAAGAGGGCTGCACTTGCCCAAGATCCCAACGACTGGGGTAGAGCAGTGGGGATCCCAAGACATCCAGCTCTTAACTCCTGCACCCCTGTGGCCTTCCCTCCTGAGGCAGGAACCTGGTCTGGTGGGAGGGGGAGGAGGGACAAGGGAACAGGGACAATCCCAGGGCTGCCACAGCCCAGAAGGTGACTGGGCCGCGGCTGGGTGGGATCTCAGGGTCTGGGAACGACCCCTCAGGATGCAGTGACCCGTGCTCTCCCCCTTTGTCCTCTCCCCCCTGCCCACCATGGGTCAGCTCCCTGGTCCCAGCCTAGACATCTGGAACTGGGGCAGACAAAGGGCTGCGAAGAGGGACAATAACCTTCTGTCCATTTTCAGATGCCGGGCCGGGCCTGGCCAGGGCTGGGGGCCGGAGCCCCGGCGAGGCGGTGCCAGGCCCCCCGCGGGCAGCGGACAATGTTGGCAGTGATGGAGAGGAGGCATTTCAAAGCGTTTTGTTCCCGCTGACCCCTCCCCTCCACATCTCGCCCCGGCTCGGGGTGAGGCCCCAGCCCCACCCCCAGCCACCCAGGCCCCTGCTCCCGGCGGCTTGGGGACCGGCCACATTCTTGACCTCAGGGGAAAAGTTTAGACTCTTTGCGCGCTGGGCAACAATAAAGGTGTCACAGAACTGATTTAGGAGCGGCACTTACCATCACAAAGCCGCAGACAAAGAGCCGGGGCTGAGAACGCGCCGCCGCCGGGCTTCTGCGCCTACACCTCCGGGCACCGCCACCTCTCCTCGCCCGGGCTCTGGGTGCCAGGGCCCCCGACCTGCGCTCCCCAGAGGAGGGCCTGAGCTGGGGAGGGAGCCAAGGAGAAGGGATGGGGATCCCACGGGGGACTGGAAGCCCTGAGAGGGGCTTCCTGCTCTGCCACCAATTTGCCACGTGACCCTGGGCCAGTGCTTCCCCACTCTGGGCCTCAGTTTCCCTATCTGTAATAAGAAGGCTATACACGAGAAGGCCCAAAGCATGAGGCTCTGATCTGGCAAGGGGAGGGATTTCCATGACGTTGATGACGATGATGGCAACATGGTGATAGGGAGAAGTATTGACCCACTGACCCCCTTCTGGCCTTCATCCTTTTTTTTTTTTTTAATGACAGAGAGCACTCCACGCCATCATCTCCCTCCCCCTCTCCCAAAGGAAGAGAAGTACAATCATGGATGACAAATGGCCGCTGCAGAAGCAACACCAAGAGCTGGCTCCCCACTCGGGAGAGAGTGCTGCCTCTTCCTCGCGGTTTCTGAGGCTCTAGACATTCTGAGAAACTTCCCCAGTGACGAACTATAGGAGTGATCCCTGAAAGTACAGTCTCGTCCTCCCCTCGGATCATTTCCTTCTCAGCAACCTCACGAGGCAGGCGCGTCGTCAACTCCAGCGGACAGTTGATAACTGAGGCTCAGAGAAGTTGAGTCACTTGCCCAGGGCCACACAGCTTAGAGTCTGTGGGGCCGAGACACAGGACAGGGCTGGCTCACTTCTGATTACACCGCAGCGAGAGGGAGAGAGGCAATGAGGCAGCTGGACCCTGGGGAGTTCTGGGTGGGAGGGCCTCTCCTCGGGGCCAGAAGGCTATGAATAAATAAATGTCTGATTATCCCCAGGGGGAATTCCACCCTCGGAGCAGGTGCTTTAAAAAAAAAAAAAACGAGATTGATTCTTGTCTGCGAACAGAGGTTGGTCTGGGCAGACACTCAGACGCAGGGGATTGGATGGAATGACCTCTAGCAGGGACCTCCTAGGAATTAGAAGCCGGCGGGAACATTTACGGGCTCCTGGCTCTGGAGCCGGGCTATGGGTTCCAATCCCAGCTCTCATTTTTCCTGGTAGTATAGGTCCATGGTGGGCAAGTTCTTGCAACATCCTGTGCCTCAGTTTCCCCACCTGTGAAGCTGGACTCACCCTGTAGGAGCGTGCTGACCATTCAGCGAGCTACACAGAAGGGCTTCGAACGGCGCCTGACTCAGCGAGGGCTGCCCTATTTAGCAAGGTTCGTGCAGCCAAGTCCAACGGCCAGGACGCTGTTAGGACTCGGTGGCAGGCAATCAGCTGTTGACCCTCCTTTCCAGGAAATGGCTGTGGCTTTGATTACAGCAGGAGGGTCTGATGGTCGGACACCCAGAGCAAAGGGGGCCCCGCTCTCTGGCACCTGTCAGGCAGAGGCCAAGCCTGGCTTCCCAGGGGCAGTCAGAGAAGATTACGGCAGGGGTTGCCCAGCCCTGGGCAAGGTGCCCCACCTGGGAGAGGACAGGAAGGGAGGGGGGGCCCTGGGCCCTGAGTCAGCCCCTCTCCACCCCTTAAATGCAGAGGGCCCAGACTGTATGTGGAAAGCTAGGGAGAGGTGGCCAGGCGTGGCGCCCACAGAGCCAACAGTGCTGCCCTCAGCCTGGTAAGGGAGCCCGGTGGGCCCGAGGCTCAGCTCTGCCAACTTGCTGTGTCGCCCAGGATGAGTTGCTGCCCCTCTCTGAGCTCATTCCAAGAGTCTTTTAGAATCCAAGTGTTCAAGGGAGACCATCACAGGAGCCTCTCTGATTCCACGAGTCTAATAAAAAAATTGGCTTGGAGCCCAGGAGTCCTGCTCCCCAGACTCCAGCCCCTGCTGTCTCCCCTCAATCACGGACTTCACCTCCAGCTTCTCAAGCCACCCTTCCCTTCGGCTCCCCTTGCCCAAGTCCCAGTGACACACGCCTCACAGACGGAGGGTGAGACAGCCTGGCGGAAAATGTCACAGATGCTTGGAGGTCGAGGGGCGGCCCCAGCCTCCCCCTCCCTCACTGTCTGGCTGTGGGGCCAGAGGAGAACTCACCTGGGCAGAGCATCTTGGGGTCCCCTCGGCCCGGGACGCAGATGGCACTGCTGGGGCCGTCTCTGGCACAAGGGGACTTACGCCCCCAGTTCCCGCTGCTGGAAGGCTAGTCAAACAGGCCCTCAGGTGCCAGGCTGTCCTTCCCAGGCACAGATATTCCTGGCATCCGCCTGGCAGGGAGGGCACTGGCAGGGGGTTGGGCAGTGGGCGGGGAAAGATTCGGGGGAAGGTGTCTCCTGGAGGGCTTGTCCACAGCCCCTAAACCCACTTCCTCTGTGGATGCTGTGGGCCAGGGGTCCAGGAAGCTGGGGCCCTCAGGAGCCAGGAGCCAGCTGATCCGAGAGAGACAGATGAGCCCAGGTCCCCGCCCCATCCCGGCTCCCCCAGCCCCCGAAACGGGGCCAGCATGGCCCAGGCGGAGGTGTTTGCTTTTCCTGTCTCTACACTGACTCCATTCAGAGCGGACTTTCTCCACCTCCGGCCAGCAGCCAGCAAGCCAGGGCACCGGGGAGAGAGATCACTGCCCCCACACTCCTTCCTTTGCAAACTGCCCCCCAAATGCCGTCTTCACTTCAGGGAAATGCCATCTCCCAGGACTTTCTAGTTTTCGAAGGAGGGCACTGCAGAAGTAGGGGGGCTGGGGAAGAAGGGGCCCACCTCAAAGGAGAAGAGGGAAAGAGGGAAACCAAATGGAGAAGTGGGTGGTGGGGAAAAAGCGGCATGAAGTGAGGCCAGGAGAGAGAAGGGGAACAGAGGGCCACAGAAGGGACTGGCAGAGAACCAGAGGAAGGGGCTCCTAAGGGAGGAGGCCCCAGGCAGAGGTGGAGTGGGGAGGGGCACAGTATGGGGAGCCACAGGCAGAGACTGACCCAGGCTGAGCCAGGGCCTCATGCCTGGCTCTCTGCCACCAAGGCGGACAGGGCCTGAGGCTGAGCGCTCGCAACTCCCACCTGAAATCCCTGGGACAGGGGCCAGGGTGAGGCTTTGACCTGGTCTGGGGCCAGGGGAAGGAGGAGGGTGAAAAGTTTCCCTAAGTCAGAAGGCCACGGGGGAGGCATCTCAGGGGGTCCTGCTCTTTGCTCTCTCTGACTGTCACGTTGGTACATAAAGGGGGTAGAAAGGTCAGCTGTGGCCTTTCAGGTCTGTGGGAAAAACTCTGCCCACTTCCCTAATGCATATTTATTGGTGTGAACCGCTGGGGTGGGAGGAAGCCCCCACCCCACCCGCCTCCCCGGCCAGGCCAGGTTAGCACTAAGAACCAGCTCCGTGTCACCGAAATCCTACTCTTTGTCTCCAGATTGGCTCCAGAGTCCTCCCCCTACCCTCCTCCCCCTGGCTCCCCCCAACCCCCCTTTGGGGTTGCCAGGCAACTGTGGAAGGGTAGCTGAGATATTTTCTTTATTACAAGCAAAAGCAAGACAGCATCATGGCCCCAGGAGGGAAGCGGGGTGGGGGCTGGGGAGAGGGCGTCCCGTATTCCAGGGGGAACCTCACTACCTTGGTGTGTTCTGGGCTCGGACGGTGGGGAGACTCAGAGCCCCAGGGAAGGTGGAGAATGGATGGGAGCGGTGGTTGGGTGGGTGCACACACACGGGACCCCGTCTACATAAAGTTGAAAGAATCAGTGCCAAGCCCCCTCCCCAGCACCCCCTACCCCCGCGGGTCCCTCACCTGTCACCCGCCGGCTCTACTTTCAGACAGAGTCATCCCCACCTCTGGGTCTAAGTTTCCTCCTCGACAAAATGGGGACAATGACATGTGCGATCATCTCATTTAACGCTTGCATCCGGCCCAAGAGACACTTATTTTTCCCGTTTTACTGGTTAGGAAACCGACGCTCAGAGAGACAGGAAGGGACTTGCCAAGCAAGTAAAGTAAATGACGGTGAGACGCTTCCGCCCCAACTCCTTTTTTATTTTTTTAAGTAAGCGCTATGCCCAATGTGGGGCTCGAACTCACGACCCCAAGATCAAGAGTTGCGAGGTCTACTGACTGAGCTAGTCAGGAGCCCCTCCCCCCACCAACTCTTTTTTATAAAAAAACGTTTTTTTTAGTTTCAACATTTGGTTCAGGGGCACAACATGGCGATTCCACGTCTCATAGTCATGCTATGCCCACCCCGAGGGCAGCCACCATCTGTCGCCATACAACACGGTCACAGTATCACAGACCCTGTCCCCTAGGCTGTGCCTTTTATTCCCACGACTTACTCATTCGGACCCGGAAGCTCGTACCTCCCACACCCCTTCACCCATTTCGCCCAAACCCCACCTCCCTCCTCTCCACCCAAGTCTTTCTTTATTTTAGAAAGAGAGAATGCCCAAGTGCAAGTGGGGGGAGGGACAAAAGGAGGAGGGAGAGAGAATCTCAAGCAGACTCCCTGCTGAGTGCAGAGCCCCACGTGCGACTCCATCTCAGGATGGATGAGATCAGGACCTGAGCCGAAACCAAGAGTCAGAAGATCAACTGACCGAGTCACCCCGGCGCCCCTACCCCACTCTAATAGCAACTTTCCTGAGGTTATTAGAATTCATACACCATGAGATTGCCCACTTAATATGTACAATGTAATGGTTTCTAGTATGTTTGGAGTTGTACAACCATCAACTCAATCAATTTAGAATATCCACATCATCTCCAGAAGAATTCCTGTGCTCATCAACCTTCGTTCCCCCTTCCCTCCCAACTCCCTGTGCCTCCCATCCTAGGGAACCACTAATCTTTCTGCCTCTATAGATTTGCCTATTCTGGATATTTCTTTCTTTTTTTTTTTTTTTTAAGATTTTTCATTTATTTATTAGAGAGAGACTGAGAATGAGAGGGGAGAAGGTCAGAGGGAGAAGCAGACTTCCCGCAGAGCCGGGAGTCCGATATGGGACTCGATCCCGGGACTCCGGGATCATGACCTGAGCCGAAGGCAGTCGCCCAACCAACTGAGCCACCCAGGCGCCCTGGATATTTCTATAAAGGGAATCAGACAATATGTCTCAGTCCCCTTCCAATGGCTCCAAGCTCACCGGGTGTTGGGGGGAACCAAGTCCCAGGTATCAGGGGTAACAACATGGGCTTTGCTGTTTGACAGACTTGGGTCTAAAGCCCGGCTCTGCCGCTCAGTAGCTCTGTATCTGGGGGAAGTGGCTCCCTCTCTCCAGTCCTCAGGTTTCTGATCTGTAAAATGGGACCATAAAAACCGTTCAGCCCAGCGCCAGTGCTAACGTATGGTGGTCGTTGACTGGATTACAACGATCCATGCATCTATTTATCCCTTTACCGGGGCATATAATAAAGTTTAGCACCTTCTAAGACTTGGGCCTTGTTCTAGGCGCCAGGGACAGAGCCATGAACAGGAGGCGATCCCTGCCACATAGGACTCATATTCTAGCGGACAAAGAACACAGCCGGTGAAGGAGAGGCTTACACAGCGACATGTGTGATGAAGACAAGAGCACAAGTGATGGGACAAAGCACCCCAGGTGGGTGGAGGTGGCTTTCGATGGGACAGCTTCCTTGTCCTGTCACCATCTCCTGGAGAGGAACTTTTTTTTTTTTTAAGATTTTATTTATTTCATAGAGAGAAACACAGCGAGAGAGGGAACACAAGCAGAGGGAATGGGAGAGGGAGAAGCAGGCTTCCCGCCGAGCAGGGAGCCCAATGCGGGGCTCGATCCCAGGACCCTGGGATCATGACCTGAGCCGAAGGCAGACACTTAACGACTGAGCCACCCAGGCACCCCTGGAGAGAAACTTTTAAAAGTAAGTTCCAGGGGTGCCTGGGTGGCTCAGCGGGTTAAAGCCTCTGCCTTTGGCCCAAGTCATGATCTCAGGGTCCTGGGATCGAGCCCCACATTGGGTTCTCTGCTCAACAGGGAGCCTGCTTCCCCCTCTCTCTCTCTCTGCCTGCCTCTCTGCCTACTTGTGATCTCTCTGTCAAATAAATAAATAAAATCTTTAAAAAAAAAGTTCTACACCCAACGTGGGGTTTGAACTCACGACCCCACGATCAAGAGTTGCACACTCTACCAACTGAGCCAGCCAGGAACATCATCTTTTATAAACTGGAACATGCTATGCAGGGGCGCAGGGGTTCTTAGGGTCCCCTCTGGGTGGGGAGGGTGGCCCGACTTCGTTATCTTCTGAGAATGGGGACATGTCAGGTTGGCAATTCATTTATGAAGGCAGCCCACTTGGTCGCCAGCATGTAAGGAGCCCGGGTGCTCTTCTGCTCTTAGGGAACTCTCTGGACAGACAGGGCCTGGCCTGGGGAGGCACAATGAACTGGGACAGGGCTCTATGCTTCCTCCCAGGCCACCCTGAAGCGGAGGTTGATAGCAGCATTCGGGGACAGGACTCCAGGGCTGGAAATACTGCCTGGTGCTACAACCGGGTCCCCAGGCCGGTCCCTGGACACTGGTCTGCCCTGCTCCACGTCTTGGGGCTGCTTCTGAAGCGCAGAGGTCAGGCTGTAGTGGGAAGTCTCCTCCAGCCTTCTTCACTGAGCCCAGACCCCAGCAATGTGTCCGGCTCTGTGTCTAGAACCTCAGCTGATTGGCTACATTCTCGCATCCAGGCGCTCTAGTCGTCTTTCATCCAAGGGTCCCAACATCTGCTTTTTCATCAATCCATCTGTCCATCCACCTATTTATTTAATTATTACTCCAGTAAAGCACCCATTCAGTCATTCCTTCAACAGGTGTTTACTGAGCATGTCTTTGGTGTTGGGCACAGTGTTTGGTCGAACGACAGCGCTGGGGAATAGAGCAGGCTTAATGGGCAGTGTGGACAACTCTGTCACCTCCTTCCTGATGTGTTGGTCTTCCTATTTTTTTTTTTTTTGGATTTTATTTACTTATTTGAGAGACAGAGTAAGTGGGCACACAGAGGGAGAGGGAGACAGAGAGGGAGAAGCAGACTCCCTGCCAAGCAGGGAGCCCGACACGGGGCTCGATCCCAGGATCCGGGGATCATGACCGAAGCTGAAGGCAGACGCCCAACCCACTGAGCCACCCAGGCGCCCCTGTGTTGGTCTTAATAAGGGAGAAGGTCGAGCAGAAGTTATGACAGCTGAATGCATGCGGGAGCCTGAACATGTATCCGTGTGTGTGTGTGTGTGTGTGTGTGTGTGTGTGTGTGTGTGTGTGTTAGAAGACAATGATAAAATCTTACTGCAAGCAAACGCAAGATGTATGTTTGGACCCTCCCAGCACCACGACCGTCTCTAAGGAGGCAGGACAGGCATCATACCCATTTCACAGAGGTAATAACTAGAATTCAGTTCAGTCTATTGGAATTCACTTGCCCAAGGTAATGCTGCCTCTTCCAGAAGATTCCTCAGGTCCTGTTGGAACGAATTGCTTGGTCTTCCATGATCCCCAATAACTCTGCTAATATTTCAGTTAGAGAGTTTTCCTGCTCCTTTCACGGGGGCTGCCTGGCTCTCTGTGCATCTGTCCACCTGTCCCCGGATGGATACTCCTGGAGAGGCAAGAGCAACTGGTTCATCTCTCTCCTCGCCCTCCCCCCAGCCTCCAGCACACGGAGTAACCTCAGGTGTTCACTAAATGTTATTCATTGCCAGGTGACCTGCCTGAGGTCGCCTGCCCGCCAAGAACTCGGTCTGGGACCCCGCTCTGCCATCCGCTAATCTCAGGCCACCACCAGCTGTCACCTGCAAACCAGCAGTAGTGGCTCAATGGGTCTCCTGTCATCCAGCTTGCCCCATCGCCCGCTCCACCCCCATTCTTGACACCACAGCCCCAGCAAACCTTTAAAAATGTAAATCTGAACTTGTCAGACCCTCCAGGATCCCCGCTGTGTTTAGGATAAAATCACAAATCCTCCCCTGTCCTGCAGGGCCCCCGGCAGGGTCAACCCCAGCTTTATCTGGCACTTCCTTTTCCTCTCGCGCTCCAGCCATGCCGAATTTCTTCCCTTCCCACTCTCCCGGCTCTTTCTTGCTTGTTAGCTTTGGGGGGTGCCATGCCCTCTGCCTGAACAGTGCCCGCCTCTGCAGCCCGCCGCCTTCACCTAACTCCCCACTCCGGGGGGACTGGGGTCTCCTCACCCCACTGGCCAGCCTTAGGGGGGACACTGCCCATGGCTGAATCCCCGACCAGCACACAGTAGGCATTCCAGAAATATCTCCCCAATGACTCGCGCGATAAGACCTTAGTTCCTCAGTTTCCCTGAGGATGAGGATGAGGCCAACTGACCCTTCTTTGCCCAGGCCTGATGGCTTCAAAAAGCTCTGACATACCCCGGAGGTGGAAAATGTAGATTAGATTGTAGAAAGGAGGCCCGGGAGCTCCGCAACGGTGCAGGGACCACTCCGGCCAGCTCAGTCAAGGTCGAGTTCCTGTCAGCCTGGGCCGGGGCTGGGACTGGATTTATAAGACGCAGGTGTCTTACCACTTCGCGTGCGCATTTCCACAAGTCCCCTGGATATCTCTGCTGTGCTGGGTGAAGGCTGGAAACCGGGGGGCAGTGAGTTCCAGCTCTGGCTCCGTCGCCTGCCGGCTAGTGGCTGCGAACTTCACTGCCACTGGTCTCAGTTTCTTCATCTGTAAAGTGGGGCTGCTAATCGTAGCCACTTCCCAGGGTTGCTGCGAGCAGTCCACAGGCTACTACCTTTAAAGCGCTTAGTGCCTGGCCCCTCAAGCCTTTGTTGTGGCTATTATTAGTAGTAGGTGGCTCATTAGAAACTCTGAGAAGTATATGTGATTCACATTTAAGCCACGGGTGGGTATTAATGGACATTCAGTGATGGCTGGGGGGCGGGGCACGGCACTGCACTAGGCTCCAGGGGCAAGATTAGCAGGATCAGCTTCTTGTCTGATGAGAACAGACGAACTGATGATCACAATCCTGTAGGTGCGCATGGCGAGGCGGCCCGCAAACTGCGGGGAGAGGAGAGGATTTCAGGGCGCTGACATGGGTCCTCTGAGTGTCTGGGGAACCCTGGGGTGGACGGAGGACGGCAGGATGTATGGGCCGAAGGGCCGCACACTCCCCGCCAAGGGGTGGGATTCCCTGGGAAAGACAGGCTGAGCTGGGCGGGTGGGAAACTGGTACGTACTCCCCCAGCTGACAGAACCTTCTCTGCACCAGACCTGGCTGGGCTAGGGGTGGGGGCACGTCAGACCCAGATGGAGCCCCGACCCTCCCGAACCAGTGGGCTGTCCAGTGGAAGACCCTTGACAAGACGAACATTAATAGCATCCACGCCCCTCTCGCCCTCCCCCTCCTCCTCCCCACCCCCACCCCCTTCCCTGCCAGAGCTGAGGTGTCCAGGAGCCTGCAGGAGGTATCCTGGGAACCAGCCCTTGTCCTTGGTCTGGGGAGAGGGCAGCCTCCAGATCCCTAGCGGGGGTGTGGTCACTGGAGAGGGCATCTTCAGCCTGGGGGGTGGGACCGCATGCCCTCCTCCCTTATCCCTCAGCAGAGCCTTTTAAGGGGGTGACCCTCTGACCTCCAGACTGTTCCCCCTCACCCTCTAGCTAGAAGCCCCTAGGGCAGCAGCTTAAAAAAGGAAGGCTCCGAAGGCTTCAGGTTTAGCTGCAGATGGGAGGTCAGGGTTGGGCCTCAAAAGACTCTGGGGTCCCCTGGGCACTCCTGGGGAGCTCAGCCATGGCCACGGGGCCTGGGTCAGGTCCATGGGAGTGGAGCGCAGAGATGCGGGTGCCTGGTCCAGGACGAGGGTGGGGGCAATGGGCAAAGGGATCAGCCAAGGGAGCAGGAGGGGCATTGGGAGTCTAGGGCCCAGGGTGGGGGTGGGAGGGCGAGGGGTCCCGCGGGTGCAGGGGAGGGGGCGCCCCCGGGGAGGGGCACGCTATGTCTTTAAGAGCTGCCTGAGCGCAGGTTGCAGCTGCCTGGCCAGCCCGAGAGACAGCGGAGATTCATTACCCGCCGACACAATGACCATTGATGGCCCCGTGGCGTTATTCAAATCCAGTACCAATTGCAGCCGAGCCCCTTTCTCCGCGCCAGGCCCGTATTGTTGGAGCGGCCCACTAAAAGCCCGCCCCGGCCCCGAGCCGCCAGAGGCGCCCGCTCGGGTTCAGCCCTGCGCCTCGCCAGCCCGCCGGCTCCCAGCCCGGCTCCCCGGGCGCTGCAGGTGACCCGGCGGCGCATTCCAGCGCTCCCCGCCGCCCCGGCCACTGCCGCCACCGCTACCGCTGGCGCCCCGGCCGCGACTCAGCCACAGGGAAGCGGAGAGCGCCGGAGCCGGTGCGTGCGCGGGGCTGGGCGGGGGCGGGGACCCCACGAGTCCAGCAGCCCGCACCCCGGGCTCGGAGACGCGACCCGGCCTCGGGCCCCTGCTTTCCGGATTCCCGGCGAGCCGGGGGAGCCCAGGCTGGGGGCGGGGAGAGGGGAGTTGGGGTTCCCCGGGCCTGACAGAGGAGATTCCCCGATTCAGGGCGGCGCAGAGACCCAACGCGGGCTACTCTAGGGACCCCGGGCGACGATCGAAGGAGACACACGCCAGGGGCGATGGGGATCCCCACGCAGGGTCGGGATCCGCGTGCTTGCTCGTCCACCTTACCGCGGGGATGGGCCGCGACCGCTGAGCGTCTGCGAGGCAGTCGGCCGCACAGCTCCGGAGATCTCCCGGTCCGGCGCATTTAAGGAGCCAAGCGGAACCCCGCACGCAGGAAACCGGGGCCCCGAACTCGGGGGCTTCGCCACTGATTGTCCAAACGCAATTCTTGTACGAGTCTGCGGCCAACCGAGAATTGTGGCTGGACATCTGTGGCTGAGCTCCGGAAGCAACAGGGGCGGAAGCCGCAGGGACCCAGCTCGGCGCGGGCGAGACCCCTCGGAGAGGCGGCTGGCTGGCCCCAGCGCGAGGATCGCGGCCCCAGCCGGGCGCGCAAAGGAGGGACGCCGGTCCCTGCCACCAGCGCCGCCATCCTCATCCTCGTCGTCGTCGTCGTCGTCGTCCTCCTCCTCCTTCTCCTCCTCTGCGGGTGACCAGTCGTGGCTGGCGGGGGCCTCCAGTCGATCGCGTCGTTTTCCCTTTTTCAAATTTCGGCCGGGAACGAAGCTGGCACGCCGCGGCGGGGCACGAATGTGGTCCGGGGAGCCCGCCCTCGGCCCGAGCCGCAGCAAGTCGGGGGCGAAAGAAGATGCCGGCGGAAAGCGCTCGCTAATTCGTTTCGAATTGGTTTTAACCCAGCCCCCACCAATACCCCCCAAACAAAAAAGCCTAAACCAGCCCCTAAATCCCAAATAAACCGACCCCTCCCGCCAGCCCCTCCAGACGGACCGATGGGCTGAGCCTCCTCCAGCCGCTGCAGGAGTCAGGAGTCGCAGAAGCGTGGGGAATGATGCGCTCCAGCCGGGCAATCACCTCGGCTTTGGAAACAACTTGGACAAACGAATTCTTTTCATTAAAGACAAATCTTCGGAGATAGTGGGGTTTACTTATTCGTTTATTTCCTCAAAAGTGGGGGTTCAGGAGTTGTGGGGGGGGCAGCTGGGCATTGCTGGGGCTGAGCCCAGGTCACCTGTTCCTGACCCGTCCTGCTGGGGACCGAAAATGACCCAAAATGCTGCGGAGCGGGGCTTGGGCTAGTTTCAGTGACAGTGCGAAGAACCCGGTTTTCTCAGTGTAGCCTCCTGCCTTACTCCTCAGCATTAATTGGGGTGCCCTGGCGGAAGGGATATCCCGAACCTCCTCTCCCTCTTCCCAGTGCAGGCGGGAAAGGAATTCTCTCCTCCAGTTTCCAGGACTTGGACTCCCAGGTGGGACAATGGGCCACGCCAGTGGGACTGGAGGCAAGGAGGGACTTCCAGGTTACAGGAATCAGTGCGATTGTAGGGGGCCATTTCAAGTCCCTTGCTCCGTTTCCTATGTGGAAAACGGGACCTCAGCACCCAGTTCTCGCTGGTCATACAGCCTTTCTAGACAGCACCCGGAGCCCAACACTGGCCTCAATTTGCACTCAGATCAGCTCCTACCCACAACCCCAACATGGCCGGCCCCCTACCTACACATACCCAGAGGCTCTCTACCCACAGACCGCTGGAGAGAAGCCCAGAAGCCAGGGGTCCTGTGAACTCTAGGCCTTGAGAAGGATGTGCACACACATCCCCTCCATGCCCAGCCCTGCTGAGACAACTACTTGGCACTTTCACCTCCACAGAGGGAGGTTCCACCTGAAATTATTGACATTTAACGAAAAGCAGTGTTTTGGGTGGGATGATGTTAATGTCTTAAGGGTTTGTTTTTTTTTTTTTTGTGAGGTCTCCCCCCAGCGAAGCTTCTTCTCCAGATCACGGGAAAGGGGGTTCAGCAGTCTGATATGACACCCCCATTCTCGTTTGTGGGGCTGCAGGCTGCAGCTGTTGGGACAAAGTCTGGCCTTGGACAAGTAGAGTAGTGTCCTGGACCTAGACTGGTCAGCACGGGCGGGCTCTGCCGTCCCCTTCTCCAGATGGCCCTATCAGACCACTCTCTCCCAGTCTGTGTAGTCTGGGTTTTAACCCCTGCCCTCTTTTTGGGTGAAGGGCAGCTCTGAAAGCCCTAGGCTGAGGGCAGAGAGGTTGGACCAGTGACCATTGCTCAGAGGTTGTGGGGTGCCACTGGTTCCTAAGGATGAAACTCCAGGCAAAGCTAGTAAACAACCTAGTCTTTTATTTGCCCAAGGCCAGCTGTTGCAGGCACTGAGGCCCCAAGACTTCCAGAAGGCATGGAGGGAGGAGGGGCAAACCACCCTGCCTACCAGGTGCTGACTGCCCCCATCCTGCTTCCTGCAGGAGGTGGGAAAAGAGATCAAGTCTACATTTGTGCCATCAAGGATCACGCCTGCTTTCAGATACTTATAAATATTCAGTTGCTGTTGAGAAGGAAACTGAGGCACTCTGACCCCCCAGGCCTCTATGAGCCAGTCCAAGCTTTCGCCTGCTCCACTCTCTCGCTCTCCAGAATGAGCTGCAGGCAGCCTTTTGCTGGGGGAGGGTCTTAGGAGCCCATCTGGTGGCCTGTGGGGGTGGGGGGGGGAGGGAGGCCAACCAGGGTCAAGGGCTGGGATGGGGGAGCAGGAGGAGGGGTGTGGTGGGAAGAGCAGCTGCTGGGAGGGGGGAGTCAGCACTGAATAGGGGACCCCAGCTGGGGTTCCATAATGACATCAGTGGGGGACAGCCAGAGCCCTCTGCTGTCTAGATGGGGAAACTGAGGCAGAGGCTCCTCCCATGTTGGAGAAGGGAGGGGCCTACGAGCTATTCTGGTCCATTCATCTTCCCCACGATGACACTAGGGCCCGGGAGCTGGAGTGCCTTGTCAGTGGTCACTCAGTGTTCAGATGGAGACACAAGGAGTGGAGGGCGGCTGGGTCACCTGGCCAGAGAGCCCCCTCCTGTTGTGACAAAGCGGAGGGGCACCCTCCCCCACCCCAGCTGCTGGGGAGGGAGGCAGGGCTGAGCCTGCCCGCCCCCACTCACGTGCCTGAGAAAGGCTCATTTTTAGCACCTGGCCTCTTTTCCTTGCCTGGAGGGAGCTCGGGGGACAGGGCCGGGAAGAAAGCAGCCAAGGGGGACAGGGAGACCTGGAAGCAGGGCCCCAGGGGACGTCTGACTGTGCTCTTCTCCCCACCCCACGGGAGCCCGGGCCCAGAGCGGGGCCCTCAGCCGCCGTGCAGCGTGGATATGAAGAGGATGCTGTCGCGGTCCCGCAGCCGGTAGTCCAGCTCACCCTGGTCCAGGAGAGAGAGGAGGGGACCGTCAGGGGCTTCTCCTCGGCTGTCGGGGGTGGGGGCGGGGGTTGGCCACTTCGGGAGAGAAGGAAAATGGGTGCCCTGTACATTAACCTGAGAATCTGCAGGAAGAAGGAGAGGGCACCACTTCCCCCAGCTCCCCGTTCCTTCCTCCCTGGGGTAGGAGACTTGGAGGCCCAGCGGGACAGGGGACTAGCCAGCCACCCCCGCCGGGCCTGATGAAAGACCCAAGACTGTCCAGGGGCAGCAGTGAGGGGAAGGACGTCGCCCGAGGTACCGACCAGCAGTTCCCAGTCCGCATCGTTAACCAGCACCAGGATTCCCGGCCGCCTGTGGGAAAGAGGGTGTGAGCGGCAGGGAGGGGAGGGCGGGAGGCAGTCGGCGGCAGCAGGGTAGAGTCTGAGACACTCGGGCTGGAGGACAGTGTGGTGGGACCTCGTCCTCCCGAGGTTCTCATTAAAAAGCACCCAGGAGGGGCGCCTGGGTGGCTCAGTGGGTGAAAGCCTCTGCCTTCAGCTCAGGTCATGATCTCAAGATCCTGGGGTCGAGCCCCGCATCAGGCTCTCTGCTCAGCGGGGAGCCTGCTTCCCCCTCTCTCTCTGCCTGCCTCTCTCCCTACTTGTGATCTCTCTCTCTCTGTCTAATAAATAAGTAAATCTTAAAAAGAAAGAAAGAAAGAAAGGAAAGAAAAGAAAAGAAAAGAAAAGAAAAAAGAAAGCACCAGAAGTGGAAGGGACACTGACTCTAAAGGAAACAGGCCAGAGAGCCGTAGCTTTCGGGATGATCTGGAAAATGGGTACAAATTCCGGCACCACCTCCCAGACCTCAGACAACTGATTCTGATTCTCTGAGCACCAGTTTCCTCATCTGAAAGTGGCACAAATTTCATAGCCGTCCTCCCAGGTCTGTGCCAGGATGATGCGTGTCAGGCGCCTGGCCGCCTGCGTCTACGCCGGTAAGGACTGGTGACGGCGTATTTTTCCAGGGGTCTCACCTCACTCTCCGGGGCCTCCCGCAGGCCCGTCCTGGAGAGGAGGCTATCCTGGCTCCTTGGAATCAGGGAAGGCTGCCCGGGGCCTCAAGCACTCACAAGCCGGAGAAGCAGCCCGGCCTGGTGTAAGGCAGGGGAGGCGGACATCTGGACAGGTACCTGTCTGGCCCCTGCTGGTGGCAGCCCGGGGAGCACTACTGTCCTTGGGAGGGGGGTGGAGGGGTGGCCTCCGTGACGGCTGGCCCGTGACCTGAGCCAGGGCTTGAACGGCTGCCTTAGCCCCGGCTGGTGACCTCTGCCTCGGGGGGATGATGACTGGGTCCCACAAGTGCCTTGCCCCCGTCTCTTACACATTAGGCCGCCTTCTTGTAGAACCAGAGTGACTTCCCGGCACAGGGAGCGTGGCTCTTTTTCCAGGAGGCTGGGCTAGGTCTGGCACAGGTCCGGCTCACCCCAGGGAGCACGAACGTGCCCGCGTGCGGGCACCTGCGCACCGCGATTCCCCGGAATTCTGGACCTGTGCCCTCCAGTGCGGAGTCTATGAGGCATTATTCACATTTCTAGGGCTCAACAGACTGCTATGCTTAGCACGACACTGGACAGCACAGAATACACAGCACTTGCAGCATCACAGAAAGTTCTACGGGACAACCGCAGTCCCAGATTGTCGAGGGATGCAAGGGACTGTGGGCAGCACCTTTCTCTCAGGACTTGCTGCATGGAGAGAGGAGTTGAGGCCCAGAGACGGAGCGAGGATAAAAGGGAGAACAGGATCCCGGGAGGGGTGTGGGTAAGCCCAAGGACAGGGGCTCGAACCTCTGTCCCCTCGCCCCCGCCTGCCCTCCTCCTTGGGGAAGGGAAGAAAGGGACTCACACGCTGTCTCCCTGGATGAACAACTCTGGCCGCTCTTTTAGCAAATTCTTCTTGATCCAGACAAGGAGGTTCCGGATGTCCCCTGGAGAGGAAGGCAGACAACAACTCTTGTCAAACCCCAATGATTCCCGGCTCCCAGAGCCCTGCCTGGATCAGGAGGACGGGAACGTGGGGCTTAGGGGGGCCTCTTTGAGAGCAGGCTCTCGTGACTTGCAGATTCCCAAAGTGAGGAAGGGGGTTAGGGGACCAGCATCCTGCCAGAGAGGCCTTCAGAGAAAGCGGTGCTGCTCGAGGCTTGAAGAGGCGACGGGGCCTCAAGACAGGCTTCTGAAGGGCCCTGAAGGACGCCTCCACCCTTCTCTCTCCAGCCAGTCCCAGATGGGGAGGACTCGGCTTCGCTCTCGGAAGGGTCTGCATATATTTCCCTTTGTGAGGGAAGAAAAACAATTGCTGAGCCGATAACATCAGTTAATTTCCTCTGGCAGAGGGAGAGAAGGGTCCTTCACCAGCCAGAGCCACGGACAAATCACTGTCCCGCTCCCCCCAGCTTCACAGAGCCCCCCCACCGCCCCCGGCCAGGGACGGCTACTCTGAAGAGGCACGAGGTTCAGCTTGGACACTGAGATCGCCCCTCGGGGGTTCCGGGCCGGCCACCGAGCTCTGTGCACTCCACACAGAGGCTCCGCGCCACCCGTGCCCGGATCGCCTCTCCTTTCCTCGGAACAGGGTCCCAGACCACAGCGCACTGACGTCTGCCTCCATAAACTCCTCAAAACCCACGACTCTCGGCCGTCCTCTCCTCCATCAGACTGTCCCTGAGGCCGCAGGAGTTCCTTCTCTCCTCGAGACCACTTGAGGACCGAAGGCCCCGGGGACACGACTAGTCTCTGGGAGGCTGGTATGGACTTGGGGCTAGCCACATCCATCCTGACCTAGTCTCCCAGAGAGGTCTGCTGTCCCGGACCCACGCATGAGCACAGCTCAGGGGAGCACAGCTCATGGAGAAGGGCCCAGGGGCGTCTTGGTTTCTCTGTGCAGAGCTACAGCCGGGCCTACAGCAGAGAAAGGCTGCTTGGCCGAGAAGCCCCACTCTGCCCCGGTCTTGGCCCAGCGGCGCGTCTCCACCGCAGAGCCAGCCTCGGGCAGGGTTCTGGGGCATTCTCCCTGACCTGTGTGCCACCCTCCTGGGAGGCCGGCAGGCTGCACCCGGGATGGCCCCATTCACTCTGCTCCGTGCCAACTTCCCCGGATCGTCCGCCAGTGGAGCACGGAGCCATGTGCAGAGTGTCCAAGATCTGAGGCTGCCGCCTTTCGGTTGTAATTCCCTGCTTTTAAACAAAACAGACTGGAGTCCTCGTGGTCCCTGGAGTGGGCAGGGGGTGCGGAGTGTTGCCTCCAACTAGCTGCAGTCCATTCGGACTCCTGGCTGGGTTCCCCCCTCGGCCTCCATCTTGGCACTGTCTGGTGGGCCGCCAGCCCATACATCTTGCGGCCGCTCGAGGCGGCTGCCGGGGTCTGACACATCCATCAGCCAGCCGCGGCAGGCGGGGTTGTGCCTGTGCGTGTGGAGGCGCCGGGCAGTGCTTGGCCCCAGCGCCACCAGCTGTACCTCCAGGGCCCCAGGCTAGCCTGTACAGAACCGGGACCCAGGCGGGCTAAGGGCCCGGACTCCCTCCAAAAGGAGGGGGCTTCTGCTCCACTCTGGGTAGGCTGGGGGGGGAGGGGGGCGGGCCAGTGGTCATGTCGGGGTCATCCAAGTGATGGCACCATCACGCAGTCCCAGAGGGGTGGACTGGGGGGCGAGTCTGCTGTCGGTACAGGCTCATTTATCATGATGCTCCTCTTTGCTGAGGTCACTCCCTCCCTCCTCTGTGCCCCCCAGGCCTGCCCACATTCTTGATAGCCTGTTTCCATGGTGAGGTCGCCGTATTGTTCCCCCAAGCCTGGATTTGGGGGTGGGGAGAGGTGGAACTCGCTACTCGCCGCTCCCTGCGCAGGGAGGCCTTGCAAGGGCCACTCGGCCTGGCCTGAGACACACCCCCAGGGACATCTTGCTAGGCTTGCTGAGGCCCAGACAATATGCAAATAGCCTCCAAGCCAGATGGTCGGCTTCCAAAGGCGCCCAGGGGAGGAGGAAGAGTTAAGCAGAGTCAGGGACTGGTGGGTCTGGGGAATCTCCCATTCACCTTCCCCCTCTAGGTTCTCCTGCCTTCCCACTTCCACGAGGGTGGCTTCTCTCCTGGGCTCCCACGCAGTCATTCACAAGACAAATATTTACTGAGCAACTACTAAGTGCCAGGTGCGAGGAAGACGGTGGACACAGAGCCCACCCTCAGGGAGTTAGCAGGCTAGCAGGGGGGACGGCCACCGCTGACTGGATTAGTTGGCACGAAGGCCCTCTCCTTAGTGTGGGGGCAGGAAAACTGTTCTCAGATGTTCGGGGTGATGCTGAGGCCTGAAGGATGAGGAGGGCGGGATGGCGAGACACCCCAGGCAGAAGAAGGAACATACATGAAGACACGAGGCAAGATGGAATTGGCAGGTTCAAGGTAATAGAACAGAGAAGACAAGAAGATTAGCAGGAGAGGAGGCCAGCAGAGCAGTTGCCAGGGGCGGGACCATGCAGGGCGTGCAGAGACCCTGAGACGGGGCAGTTCCAGAAGAGGCCTCTCCTTCCTCGTGAACCCCAAGTGTACTCCGTGGGTACTGAACCCACGCCGTCTGGGCCAGTGCTCCACGTTTCTCTGGGGACACGCGGTATCAAGATCATGCACAATGTGACGTTATAAAGCGGGGTGTGTCCCCAGGACCCGGCACTGGCCCCGAGCACATGGCACGGAGTCCCATACACAGAACCCGCCCGAGATGCTCGCTGACGTGTGGGCAACCGCAGAGCGGGGAGGAGAGGTTGAGGACAGAGACAGTCTCGGTTCTAGGTTTGAGCTGCTACTTCCTGGTCCTATGACCTTGGCTTCCTTCCTCTGACCCGCAGCTTCCTTCTCTGGGAAGTGGAAAGGGTAAGAATGCCAAGAACAGGGGTATCGTGAGGACCTACTAAGACGGTCCACATGAGGCTCCCGGCACCTCCGAGCCTTAATCGTTCTGTGATCCAGAGGGGAACCCTGTACCCTTTGCCCTCTCCCAAAGTCCTGAGCCTCTGCAGGCTCTGCGCAGGCCCCTGGCCCCCTGGGGATCCTGCCTGGACAGCCTGGCCGCTGGGGTTCCGTCAAATACTCCTCGGATAGCGCTGGGACTGGCTGAGGCTTTCTGCGGGACCCATGACCTTGCCATCAGAAGCGGGAAAGGCAATGAAGGAATGGGGGGATTGGGAATGGTGAGGGGGCCCCAGACACTGGCCTTCCCTCCATTTTATTTGATTATCTACAAAAATTGTTTTATTGACTTATTTTTTCAAGTAACCTCTATATCCAACGTGGGGCTTGAACTCACGACCCCAAGATCAAGAGTCCGATGGTCTGCTGACTGAGCCAGCCAGGCGCCCCCCTCCCTCCATTTCAGATGTTCAGAGCCCTAACTTGCTCCCAGACAACTCCCCTTCTGAGGCTGGGGCGCCAGAACGCAGGCACTGGATGAGCCCCCAATACCAGGTCTCCAGTGAGGACGCCTGGCCCCCGCGCTGGGGAAGTGGTGGCGGGTGGTCAAAGGCTGGGCTTCTGGAGCCGGGAGACCCCGGGCCAAAACCAGATGCCCGGGGCAGGAAGTCACCCCGCCTTTCAGTCTCAGCGTTAGCCTCTGACAAATGGGGACAGCGCTGCAAACCCCAAACCACTGCCGTGAGGGTTCAGGCATAAGATAGCAGCAGGCCCTGCGGAGTGGCCAATGCACAGGACAATGTCTCAGTGCAGTGACTCGGGGCTCCTTATCCCCTCGGCTGCCGGCAAAGGGGCACCACGCACACCCCTCTGCGGGAGCGCCTGCAAGAGCTCCCGCCAGGATCGCCCGCTCCAGCAGCCAGTCCTTGTCTGGGGACACTGAGCACCCACTGTGGCAGGGTCCCTCCACTGGTGTCCACCCTAGCTTCCGGGGCTGGAAGGTCCTATCTGGCAACGAACCCCAACTGCGACGGGCCCACCTCCAGCCCCTCCGTGACCACCTCCAGGGAGAACTTCTCTCCCAGCCCGAAATCTGTCTTCCTGACACTCCCCGCAAGGAGCCTTGCTGGGCCATGGGGACCACACCAACAAAAGCGGCCCCTCTTCCCTGCGCCACTCAGATCCGGGAGAGCTGGAGCCCCTAAGTCTTCTCCTCCACAAGGTTAAAGCGCCCCAGTCCCCAGCAAGTCCACCAGGCTCCAGGCTCTTCTGGGAGCGCACCCCAGGCCTTAGTTGAAAAGGGAGAAGAAAGAGCAGGGATGGGGGGAGTAAAGAAGAGAGGGTAGGGGGAACATCAGAGGGCCCATTTACAAGTGAATGGGGGTAAGAATGGAGCAGTTAGTGGGCTAAACTGGCCTCAGAAGGAGGTTTACAGATGTGCAGGGGACGCTCCTCATTGTTTAATTAAGCAGAAAGTGGATCTTTTCAAAAGCAATTTTGCACAGGGACCGGGAGGGGTTGGGGGAGAGGAGGGCGGTGGGGAGGGGATCAGCAAACAGGCCCCAGAGCAGAGAAAGGAACAGCTGGCCCCAGAGAGGCTGTGAAATGCATGCTAAGCAGTTTAAAGCGCCGGGAGCTCCCTCCAGTTCCCTGGCCAGCCACCCTGTAATACAAAGGCAGGGCAGAGGGAGAAGGGCAGGGAAAGGTGAGGCCTAGTGTCTCCTCCTGGGAACCAGGGCAGGTAAGGCCCACACGGGGACAGTCTGTCTCTCCTGCCGTTTTGGGTTTGCTCCAGGCCACTGACCCACCACTGGCTGGGGGCCTTGCACTGAAGAGACCCTTGATGCCTAAAAGCCGCCCCCGGTGGCCACAATGTGGGAAATTGATGGCGCCTACCCACCCCTGCCAATCAAGGAGATGGCGCGTTCCTCGGAGCCGGCTGTTAGGACGCCCCCCTCGATAAGCGTACTTCTCACCACCAACACATCCTGATGTCCAGAACTGTGTGCTCAGATGTGGAAGCAACTTTTCCGAACCGCAGCTGTCTGACGGGTTAACCAGCTCAAAAAAGACTAACTCTGGCCCAAAGTCCCGTTTCACAGATGGGAAAAGAGAGACCCGCAGAAGTAAGTGATCTGCAAACGCGCACTGCCAGGGCTCCTCGTGCAGGCTCCCCGCCTTTGGCCTTGCCTGTCCTCTTTTCCCAAGTTGGCTGGGTTAGTAGCTCTCCCCTGGCCCGGGACCCAGGGCCCTGGAGTCCCCTTGTTTGCGAGACTTGTCACAATCCATAATCTTATGGCTGCTATTTTCTCTGCTGGAGCCTCCAAGACCTGCTTGGCCAAGTGGCAGCCCCTGGGCTGGGAAGGCTGCCAGGCGACAGAGCTGGGCACGGGCCGGGGGGGAAGAGTGAGACTCTGCCGGCGGCACCCGCTGGGCTCCTGTGTGCCAGGGTGATGCCTGGCAGCCGCCAGCCGGCTCTGCGGCTGCGCTGTGACCTACGCCTCTGGGCACAGCAGGGCAAACACGGGAACCGGGGGTGGAGACCCACAGCCAAGGGCCCAAAGACTAAGTCAAGGGGGCCATTTCAGCTTCTCTCCCCTGCGTGCTTCTCTGCCAATCCCAGAGATGGGAGGGTCGGCCCCAGCTGCCTGCTAAGCAGTGAATGGAGGAGGAGAGATCAACTACCTGGGTCTTAGCCCGGCCTCTCTACTCAGATAGCTCTGGACAGCGCTCTCTCGCGCTCGCTTTCTCTCTCTCTCTCTCGGGTTTCGTTTCCTTGATCATATATAATACCTACTGGGGTCATTACAAAAATTCAAGTAAGTGGGCCCCTGGGTGGTGCAGTTGGTTGAGCGACTGCCTTCAGCTCAGGTCATGATCCCGGAGTCCCGGGATCGAGTCCCACATCGGGCTCCCAGCTCCATGGGGAGTCCGCTTCTCACTCTGACCTTCTCCCTTCTCATGCTCTCTCTCACTCTCTCTCTTTCCTAATAAATAAATAAATAAAATCTTTAAAAAAAAAAAATTCAAGTAAGTAGCTGTTGAAGGCATGAATGAATGAATGAACGAACGAATGAATGAAAAGTGTAGAAACCAGAAAATATACTGCAGGCGGGAGCTGTCACGGGACTCGGCGAGTTCGTGGCATCATGCAAGGACTTTGGAGACCCTGCAATCTGGCTCTAAATCCCAGCTCTGCCATTTAAATACCTGTATGGTGTGGACTAAGATGACCCTTGACGACATCTCTGAGTTGGAGTTTCCGGTTTTTAAAATGGGAACAATGACAGCTACCACCTACGGATTCGTGACAATTATTTGCACAGCCAACTAGGGTTGTGCCTACCACGTCCAACTACGCCTGTGGCCCTCATCACACTGGCCTTTCTTCAGTTCCCGGACCACCCTGAGGCCTCTGACCAAGAGGCCCTCACGAGAGCCACCCCCTCTGCCTGGGACGGGCCCCCCGCACCTCTGCTCTCCCGCCCAACTCACCAGGCCGGCTGCCTCTTACCCTTCCGGCCTTCGCCTCAGTCACTCCTTTCGAGGCCTTCCCTCCCCACATGTTCTCCTCCAAAGCACTTATCTGCCTTCCTCATGCCGATGCCCCCCACACTCGCTGTTTCCTGGTTTGCCGCCTGCCTCCACTTCCACTGCATTCCACGTGGGGCAAGAGACACATCTGTTTTGCTCACCGCCGTGTACCCAGCAACAGGTACTGTGCCTGCTACAAAGGAGGCATCGGAACAAGATCCGGCAACCACAGCCGCAGAGTGAGTACTTCCTCCAGCTCTGGCCCATGGCAGCCGTCCAGCCGGCGGACGAATGACGGGGCCTGGAATCACTGACCCTGGGGACGTCCATGCCACACGAACGCATGGGAAATGAATCATAACTCGTGAGACTTCACTAACTTCCTGGCCAGGTCTCTCTGGCTGGATCTTTGAGAGGCTTCTTCTGAGAGTCCCTTGTTCCCTCCCCAGGCTGTGTGGCCATCTGTCAAGCGAAGAAACAGTCACCTTTAACTTCCCGGGTCCTCCCCTACCGGGGACACACACTGCTCCCCAGTCCTGGCATTTCACCCTCGTCTCACGCCCACTCACAGTTCAAGGACGGCAACGTCCTGTGCTTTGGTGAATGTCCCCCAGGCTTGGAATGTGGCACACAGACCCCCCCTCCATGCCACTGCTCCCCAACCCAAGGGAGGGTCACAGACAGCCTTGGCAGCCAGTGAATTTGGGCAATTGTTTGGTTCCCGGCAGATGTGTGTTCGGTTCCAGAAGAACCGTATCAGACCTCACGAACATTTCTCCACTGCCTGCTTCCATGAACCCCATTTCTCTGCCTCCTCATAGGATTGATTTCCCCTCCCCGCCCCCAGAAGTATCTCAGCCCGAGGCGGAGATGGGCTCCGATTCCTCAGCATCCTGCTCTTGCGAGGACCCACTGCTAGGGCCGCCGAGCAACTCTGGGGTTGCGATGCCCAGGCCCCTGCCTCTAGGCCACACAGGTATTTACCCAGCTAGACTCCTGCAAGTTACTTCTTCAAACCCCAACCCCCAGTGTGAAGGCAGGAACTGGCTCGTGGCTGCGGGTCTCCCCAGTGCCTGGTTCGTGGCTCGTCACATAGGAGGTGCTCAGTAGACACTTGTTAAAGGAAGCTGGAGAAGTACTTGTCTCCCCACTGTCTCCCTTAGTCAACCTCCCCATCCTCTCTGCCTGGACACTTTCCGTCTCATCGAAATAAATGCTCTCACCATGTGCACCCATCCACACGGTTCCATTCTTGATGAAGGTGACCCCCTTCACGAGGGCACTGCTCTGCGGCCATCGAGTAACAACGGAGACACATGCTATAGCTTTTAGCGCATAAGGACTTTCGTCCCTACCGCATACGTTAAAACACTAACGCTCAGAGAGGTGAGGCCCTGGACCTGAGGTTTTAAGGAGATCCAAACTCCAGTCTGAATACAGAACCCACATCTGTGAGGACTAAGCTATTCTATCTCCCTCCTGCAAAGCTGGCTCATCCCAGACAGCATGGGGGAAGGGTACTCTGGTGATGTCTCTTCCTTTCTCTCCTCCCACGGGCCAGGGAAATCCTACCCATTCCCTCTTGAACAGGGCCGAGTGACCCATTAGACTCCTGCTCAGCGGCCCCCCGAGAGGGGCTCGGAAAGCGCATACTCACAGGGCTCGTCCTGTCCAGGTAAGGTGACCTGATGTTTCTTTATGCCGTCGAAAAGGAGCTCCGCGCCGCCTCTGCAAACAAGGGCCAGAGAAAGACAGCCGGGTGAGCTCCGGCGAAAACCTAGCCGGGACTGAGAACTGAGGGGGGAGAGGGCTGACATTAGAAGCCCAAGGGACGCACGCCCCAAGGCTCAGGGACAGCTCGAATACCAGTATGTGACTGATTCGCACACGTGACTTCCTGATGTGGTCAAGTGGGATGTAAATAATTTCTGCCGCTGACCAGGCACCTAAATTTGCAGTCTCATTTTTACTCCTCTGCTTTCTCAAGAGGCAGCGTAGCATATGAGTGTGGAGCAAAGCTCTGGAGCCCTTGCCCCGAGATGGAGACCACGCTCCACCCCCACCTGATGCCCAGACCTCGGGCACATGCCTTTGTGTTCCAAGCCTCAATCTCTTTCCATCTACACAAGTGTTGAGAAGCCACCATCAGACCCATGGAGACCCTGCGTGTTGAGGGGTTTCCTCTGGCCAAAGGAGGGCCTGAAATGCCTCTGCTTGTGCCACTCGCTGCTGGCCTGGTGGGCACGCCACAGTGCTGCAGGCTGAGACCCCACTGGGCTTAGCAGTAACTTTGCCATTTACTAGAACACTCTTCGTCTCATTTCACCCGCAGGGCATCCCAGGTAAGGAGGAAGGGAGGCAAACATTATCAGCGCCATCCAATGGAGAAGCAGACTGGGGCCTAGAGAGGTTAAGTGACTTGGCCGAGGTCACACAGGCAGTGGCTGAAGTAAGATCTAAATTCCAACTGGTTTCTGCTCAGTCCCAGCAACCTTGGCAGAGAGAAAAACAAGACTCCCCAGAGGTCAGAAAGCCCCCTGAAGGCAGATCTTGGTTCACTTCCGTGTGCCAGCACCCGGCCAAGGGGAAATTGGGACAGCAGAGATGATTGGAGCCAAGTCCAGAAGCTGTGGCTTATGATGAGGACACCAGGGCTCTTTCAATGCCCCATAGTGCTTCTTCCTCTGGGTCTCCTGATTCCCATCTCAGGCTTCACGTGGATCTTAACTGAGAAGGCCTTAACAGACTTGTGATGGATGTGACGCTTCCCACCCCACCACCCTTTCCCAATTTCAGAGAACAGAGATGTCCTGAGACAGTCCACTGGGAGGCAGAGGCAAGGCAAGCATTGTCATGGGGGAAACATGGGGCGACTGTCATCCAAACAAGGTCACGCTTTGTTGATGCAGAAATGTGGAGGGGGAGAGGAGGCCCATCTGTGGCCGCGCGCAGGGCCATTTCAGCTGCAAGCCTGCACAGAGCCTCCATTTATCCCCTTCCAAGAGCCTGGTTCTCTCCTGGGTGGGGGCTGGCACATGCAGCAGCTGGGGTGGGGGAGGGTGACAAGCCAGGGGCTCAGGAGTTGGGGGTCAGAGAAGAGGGGTGGGAACTGGAGGCACTGGGACCCAGGCAAACAACCAAGAGTGGCCAAACCTGGTGGTGCCAGGCTCAGAGGCCATGGCTGTTTTTCCCTTTGCAAGCGGAGAAAGGGAGAAGTGGCCTCACTTGGAGTGACCTGTCACCACGGGGTTCACTGGCCCCCCAAGGGAGGGCTTGGCATTTCTACTGCCAGCACATCTGGAGGGGAGGAAGGTGAACGCCCAGACTCCGGAGATTCGGGAAGGCGGGCAAGAGGCCTGTTTTGGTCCCAGAAGAGAACCAAAGCCAGACAGTCTGATGTCCTACAGGGTCTGCCGTTCAAACTCAGCCAAGGAGTAACATCTGAAGCTACTTCATCTTCCCTCCACCCCCTAATCCCCTAATCCCCGATGGGAGTGTTTGCTGGTACAGACGGTCCCCAAACTGCCCTCACTGTTTCTAGCTTATCTCCATCGGCTCATCTCATGTATTTTTTGCTTTGTTTATTCACTTCCCTTCTACCTGCTAGAGTACAAGCTCTGCCTAGAACAGGGTCGGACACACAGTAGTAGTGTCAAGAAATATTTGCCAAATGAATGAAAACGCTCATTTCTCTTCCTTCTCTGGTCTCAGTGGCCCTGCCTCCCTTTGCCAACACCGACCAGTCTCAGGAAGAAGGAAAAGGGGATGAGGGAGAGGGAATCTCACATCTGGACCACAGGGACACCCAACACATCTCTACTGCATACTTTGAATCTTGGGTGATCTGAGAAAATGTGCTGCTCAGGGTAGTTTAGGAATCAAGACAAACGATGGCAGAACTCGTTCCCGACAAGAGAGTGAAAGGTGTGTGAGAGGTCTAGAGAGTCTGTCAAAGCTGGTGGCACTGACAGGACTACGACCGCTCAGGAGAAAGAGGCCAAATTCTAACTGGACTCTTCAAGGACCAGAGTGGCACTCGAGGGACAGAATGATGGGCAAGGCGGTTTCTTTGCAAATCTGCTCAGGTTCACAGTGACGGGTGAAGGAAATCCACTAAGAAATGTAGATAATGAAAGAGAAGCCAAGGGCGAAAACATGCACTGAGACAGACAGAGAAGGAAACTGGGTTGGGCAGGCATCTTAGACATTCTTGCTTCCTGAGAAGCTGCCATTCTCAGGGACACTGTGGTGGTGAGAGGAGGTGTTAGGAGATGGGGAGACAGGGAAGGAAAGTTGTGGGCCTCACTCTTGCTCTTGGGGGTGAGAGAGGCTGAAGCGAGAGATGTTTAGGCTAAAAAGGGGTAATTAAGTTAGTCCGTAAGCTCTGGAAGGTGGGGACTATATCTTCCTCATAGTAGGAGTCCCCACTGCTGCCAGCAGGGCTTGGCAGCCACATTCCTGATAAACAAACACCATGTTTGACTCAGTAAGAATGCAAGGTAAGCTGACTGCAGATAAACCTCAACACCGGGAGTCTGCAGCTTCTCCCTTTTCAGGGGAGGTCAAAATAGCAGGGATCCTCCTAGAACCTCCAAGCTATGGGGCCTGGGGTAGGGTGGGTGCACAGCTGAGCCAAGGGTCAGTGAAGCAAAATCGTCAGGGGGCCAGACCAGTATCGTTCTAATTGGACCTACGGGGCCAGACAATATTGTCAATTAAAACGCAGTTAACATTCATGAGACTACCCCCTTATTCTAACGGACAGAAACACTGAACACTGGAGGACGTGGACAGAGTTCTATTTATCTTTGTATCCTCAGAGCCTGGCTCACTGCCTGGCACATGATAGGCACTCAATAAATAGCTACTGAATGGACTATCCAATGAAGGGAAAACATGAAAGAAACTGGGGGCACCCAATGCAAGGAAAGGCATTTATGGGTAGAGGTTTTAGATTACTGCTTCAGACTTTCCCTTTCACATAAGTCTTGGCTTGTTTATCTTCACACACATGCGCGCACACACACACACCTAGTCCCGGCTTTTCCCATGCGACTCGCAATTCTACCACCCATCTGTTGGGTCTGTTTCTTTGCCTTCTCTCCAAGCTCTGCGGTTTCTCTCAGCTCTGAAATTACATGACAAACCTGTTTGGGGGGGGACAGAAGATAGTGGCTTGAGGAGATTTCCTCCCTGATCTGAGTGTCTTCAGCTACTGGTGTGTGTGCGCCAATCCTGCTCCTCTCGTCTTGCGCATGTTGTACTGTCAACTTAGCCTCCTCCACTGTGCTTTTTATTTATCCCCGTATCCCCACCTCACTCAAGATCTGCAGAAGGCAATCAGCAAGTTTACTGAAGATCCTGAAAGGGCTTCAGGTCTGTTTAACGCTCCCAAATCTTGGGAAAGAGAAGGAGTCCCGTCTTGGCTACATATCCCAAGAGAAACAAGGGTCTAGTAACCGTGTAAGCGGAAACTGCTGCCCGAAGGAAGAAATCTGGGGGTGAAGGGTGGTCTTTCTCGGTTCTAGAAGCTCAGATGCCAGACATACGGGCCTGTCCAAAACGGGATTAGCAAGGAAGATAAGGGGGCCGGCAGCTAACCATCACGCCTTTTGGGTCCGCCAGGGCACAGGGCACTGAGGAGTACCCAGAGGGCACCTCCACGCCTAGGCTTGCGCCTCTATTCCCGGACATACGGCCCCGTCGCCAAGGGAGACCGAGCCTCTCAGACTCTCCGAGGCGGGTGGCGTAGCTCTGGGAAGGCCCCGGGAGCCTAGGCGATTCGGTCGTGACGGGGCCAAAAGTAGAGGGAGGGGAGTTCCGGCCCGATGACTGCAATCCATCCCCACGGCGCCCCCAGCTCTGCGACTCACCCGAACTCCACCTCCACTGACAAGGGCGCTGCCATGTTGAGGAAGCCGAGCTCACAGGAAATTCCCTTCAACTTCCGGCGCTCCCGCCCCACTTCCGGTCGCTGCGGACGGAAGAGGCAGTACCCAGAGAGCCATCCTCCGCAGCTATTGGAGGAAGGCCGGAGCGAGGAACGGAGGAGGGTAGGGCGCCGAGCTGTTGGAGCCTCTTAGTCTCCCTCGCCTTTTAGTGACGTGTTTCGGAGGGCTGGGTGGGCAGCGGCTTGTGCGAACCACAGCGAGGTGGGAGCCCGGGCATCTTTACACATCACCTGTGAGCCACGTTACTATTTATCTTTCAAAAGTTACAAATCTCTCTTAAGTCTGCACACCGCTTGGGTGAGCCCGTCCGTTCGTCTTGAATTATAAGTGACTGCAAATCTTTATTTCCAGCCCAGCAGTGTCTCCTGAGCTATTGAGTAGCTGTCCATCCGCCCCATTGGTTATGGATTTGGGTTTTATTCATTAAACAGATAATTCTTGCACGTCCTCCGTGTACCAGGCATCTCGGTGAGTGCTGTAGGTGCAGTGGTGAACGGATGGGCAAGGTTCCTGCCTTTAGGGCATTCACAGGCTAGTGGGCGAAGCTAGCTGTAATCAAATTAACGAACCAATCATACTAATAAATGTAAAATCTCAAACCGAAAGAAGTGATCGGAAGTTACAGGAACTTCAAAAAGAAAACACACTAGGTTGGACTTGCACTGAGCTCTAAAGCCTGAAAAAGTAGGTGGATGTGCGGGGGAGAGAAACCTCTGGGAGCATTCCAATAAGGAGAACAGAAGATGCAAATACTCTGGGTGGGAGATCACGGCTGGAGCACCCCAAGAAGGGAAGTAGGAAGTTGGAAGCAGAAGGCCTGGCAAGAAATGAGGCTAGAAAGGGGGCAGGGGCCAAATCATACCTTGGGAGCCAGGTAAGAATTTCAGTCTCTATTCTAAGAGCAGTGGGAGGTCTCTGAAAGGTTTGGGGAAGGAGTGACATTTGAACTGTGTTTTAAAATATCCTTCCCCGGGGCACCTGGGTGGCTCAGTCGGTTGAGCATCCGACTTGATTTCAGTTCAGGTTATGATCTCAGGATCCTGAGATCCAGCCCCTAGTAGGGATCTGAGCTAGGAGGTGTCTGCTTCAGATTCTCTCTTTCCCTATCCCTCTGCCCCTCCCCCCATTCGCGTGCAGTCTCTCTGTCAAATAAATAAATCTTTTTTTTTTAATATTTTATTTATTTATTTGAGAGAGAGAGGGAGAGAGAGAACATGAGATGGGAGAGGTCAGAGGGAGAAGCGGGCTCCCCACTCAGCAGGGGGAGATGTGGGACTCGATCCCGGGACTCCAGGATCATGACCTGAGCCAAAGGCAGTCGCCCAACCAACTGAGCCACCCAGGCGCCCTCAAATAAATAAATCTTAAAAAAATAATAAACCAGAAAAAGTAAAATGTCCTTACTTGCTGGAGTGTGAATGGTTTGAAGGGGAACGAGGAAAAGAGGAGACCATTAGAGCCTGTTACAAAAGCCCAGGGCAGAATTGAAGTAACATAGATGTCTCAGGGTGTCTAAACCACACTTCCAAATTGAACTCAGCATTGGTAGCGTACGGTGGGGTAGCCTGATGGTCAATGGTGGAATGATGTAATAGTTAAAGGCAAGGAGTTCAGGGCGCCTGCCTGGCACTGTCGATTAGGCTCTTGATTTTGGGCTTCAGCCATGATCGAGGGGTTGTGAGATTGAATCCTCAGTCAGGCTCTGTGCTCAGCAAGGAGTTGGCTTGAGACTCGCCTCCCTCTGCCCCTCCCCCTACTCATTCTCTCTAGCTCTCTCTAATAAGTAAAATCTTAAAAAAAAAAAAAAAGAGCTAGCCGTTCATCTTCCAGCTTTATATCTGGGCCCTACCACTTCTAGCTGTTTTCTTTTAAGTAAGTCACTTAACTTACATGTTTGTGCCTCAGTTTCCTCATCTGTTAAACGGGGATAACAACAACCCCTAACTCATAGGGTTGTAGAACTAACAGTTCTAGGCCCAGTGCCTCTTTCCCTAAAAAAGGCCCTCCCCTCTGTTCCCCATCTCAAGGATACCACTGCCACCCACTGAAACACTCAAGCGAGAAACTTTGAACATTGTTCTTAATTCTCTCCCATATTCAAATCACTGATTTGGATTCATTTCCCATCTAAGCTGGTTTTGCAACCCCCCAAATCTTCCACCACCACCACCTGGCACCTGTACCTGCTTCTCTGCCTGCCTCCCACCTCCCCCACTCTGGCCTTGGCTTCACTGTACAGTTTGACTCCGCGGAGGGCCCCAAGCCATTTCAATGTATTAGGTGCTGTTCCAGGGCACTGGCAAAGTGAAGACAAATGAGACACAGCCCTGGTCCTCAAAGGCCACAGAGGAATCCTGCAGTAAATGGAAGGGCCCCACGTGTACCATGCTGTGCGGGTTGGGCACTTTCCCTCTCTGGAACTCAGTTTCCCTAATCTGTAAAGAAGGTTGAGGACCAAAGGATCTAAGGTCCTTTCAGCAAAAATATTCTAAGATTCTTTGGCTGGACCCAGCTCCTGCAGGGCAGAAATCTTGCCTGATTCATCTTTGATCTTTGGCTTATGGGAAGGAGCCTTGTAACTGTAGGGGTTGCTGTGTGCCGAACGAGTGAGCGAGTGAACACACCACTCCCTGCTCAAAGTCATTCACTGGCTTCTCTTGGCCAACAAGATAAGGGCCTTCCTAGGGGCGCCTGGGTGGCTCAGTGGGTTAGCCTCTGCCTTTGGCTCAAGTCATGATCTCAGCGTCCTGGGATCGAGCCCCACATTGGGCTCTCTTCTTCAGCAGGGAGCCTGCTTCCCCCTCTCTCTCTGCCTGCCTCTCTGCCTGCTTGTGATCTCTCTCTGTATGTGTCAA
Organism: Nasua narica; assembly: GCA_028533885.1. Lineage (NCBI taxonomy): Eukaryota > Metazoa > Chordata > Mammalia > Carnivora > Procyonidae > Nasua > Nasua narica. The sequence goes on along the minus strand of CM052813.1, from coordinate 74,728,910 downwards.
ATAAATAAATAAAATCTTAAAAAAAAAAAGATAAGGGCCTTCCTAGAAGGTGTTCAGAGCCCTTGAACCTCCAATCTCAGCTCACCTCTGTGCATTGAGTATCCCCTCGCCTTGGGAACTGTCCCCACCAAGGGCTGGAATACGAGAGCTAGGGAGCATCTGAAGGGCACCAGCCATTGGACAGACATTCACTGAGCACCTACTAAGCTCCAGGCCCAGTGCTGGTGCTGGGAACACAACAGTGAACAAAACCAACAGGTCCCTGCCCTTCTAGGGTTGTTCTAGGAGAAGACACAGATATAAAAGTGGACTATGCGGTGTGATCAGTGTTCTAAGGGGGGAATATGGGGCGCCCTAATCCAGCAGTGGGATCAGGGGAAGGCTTCCCGGCAGTCACACCTAAACCCAAATCTAAAGGAATGGTGGGAGGGAGAGGACTCCTAGGAAGGGGGCATCTTCCCACGTCTCAACAGACAGGGAGTCCTCCATCTTCTTGCTTAGTCCCAGAGATGGGAGCTCCTTTCTGGGTAAATCAGCCCATTCTGGGGATGCCTGGGTGGCTCAGTGGGTTGATCGTCTGCCTTCCACCCAGGTCCTGAAGTCCCTGGATCAAGCCTCCTTAGTCTCTGCTCAGCGGGGAATCTGCTTCTCCCTCTCCATCACCCTGCTCGTGCTCCCTCCTCGCTCTTTCTCCCACTCTCTCTCAAATAAAGTTAAAAAAAGTCCTTCCTTCTGACGGCAAGCCTACCCCCATTCAATCTCTTAATTAGTAACGATATTAGTTTGACATATTCATTTAAGGAGTGTTTATTGAATGCCTGCCGTACACCTGTCGGGTGTATTACATGCACTGCCTGACTGACCACTCACAGGGACTACTCTTATCCCCATTTTCCAAATGAGAAAATTGAGGCTCAGAACCAGGGGTTTGCCCATGGTCCCTAAGTGTCAGGCCTCAACCCCATGTTGTAGCGCCTTCAGCATCACTGACCCCGACGGCCTCCTGTTGGGTCTGGATCACCCAAATGCCTTCCCTTGGGATCTACGGGGGAGAAGGGCTTGGGCCCCATCCCCAGTCCCCTCCAGCAGGCCGGTCAGTCCGGGCGTCGGCCTCCAGCCCCTCAGAAGCAACTAGGGAGACAATGGCAGGGTCTGCGGTGGGGAGGGGGGAGGCGAGGGCGCGGGTGCCCCCCTGCCTGCTGCCCTTTGTCTTCCCGCCTGCTCCCCTCGTGCGCCCCGGGAGGCTGGGAGGCGCCTCTCGCAGGCTTCCTCCTCCCATTCTTGTGCTAATTGGGTGTCAAGCTGAGATCAGTGAGAAAGAAATCCGCCCCGGCTCGGGTTAAACTGCCGCCAAAGACGAGGGCTGAGTCCAGAATATCATTAGGCTGGGAGGAAACAGGGCCCCCTCCTCGGGGGGGAGGGGCCGGCCACGCATTCAGGCCCCTTTGAAAGTCACTTGGTCACCCCCTCCCTTACTGCCACCGCCTCAATGGGCCCCTTGGAGGTATTTAACCTTCTTCCCAGGGATTGAAAGTGATACGCCAAGCACTGGCCTGGTCGGCCACTTGCCTGTCCTGAGGGCGGTAGGACCTCCGGGGATGCTTGAGGCCTGCTCCTTCCAGCCTCCCCCTGGCGCTGTGGCAGATGGGAATACTGAGGCTCGGGGAAGGGGGTTTGCGGCCCAGCGCTGCCATTCAGACTCTGTGGTCTTGGGGGAGACTTTGCCTCCCTGAGCCTCAGATTCCTCATCTGTGGAAAGGGGATGAAAATAGTAGCTGCTCCGTGGTATGGATTTAAAGAACCCGTGCCCACAGAGCACGTTCCTGGCACAGAGGAGGGGCTCCATCCGCGGTGGCCATTAGCAAGTCTAAGGAAGTGGGTTTGCCCCGATGCCGGGACTCCGAGCCTAGCCCCGGGTCTCTGGGAGCGTGCAAGTACGAGTGCCCACAAAGGACTTCTTTTTCATATCTTGCTTCAGCTCTGCCTCACCCCCGCCCCGAACTCCCCTGCAGCCTTGCCGCTTGCCGCGGACTTCCAGGCCTTTACGTTTTCCTGCTGCTCTTGTCTGGGACGCTCTTCTCCCACCAATTTTGGACACCTCTTCCCTGAAAAGCCTCTCTGACCAGGAAATAGGGCTGTACCTCCCCGGGGAGCTGGGTCAGCGGTGCTGGAGGTAACCATATACCCGCCGCCCCTTTCCTCGCTAGCGCCCTCTCCCCTGCCCCAGTCGGCTCCCAGCTGTCTTGCTCACCGTGCAAGGCCTCTGGCCCCTGGCCCCCTGTCCTGTGCAGGCCTTTAGAATCTGCTCCATAGATGAACTTACACGATACTTTGTAAACCGCGAAACACCATATAAATGTCAAGACGACGCCCAATAAGCAGTAGCTGCCGTTAACTTCACAAGCACATCCTGAGAATCCGCTGCTGTGCGGATGGCTCACAGCCGTGGCCGGGGACGATCCAAGGCAGATGGGAGAGCTCCCGGGGCCCTTCCAGCGAGGGCGAGGGGAGGCGGCGTGCAAGTGGTCAACTCAGGCCTAGTCTGGGGTCTTAACACCTGAATATAGATCTTTTTAAAGTCTTGTAACTGAGCAGACATCAGCACCAGACCGTTAAGAGATCTCCAGGCACAGTGCATGTTCGCAGTTATCCCAGACCTCCACTTACAAGGGGAAGAAACTGAGGCTCAGCCTGGCGATAGGCCTGTTCAAGCTGGGGCTTTTTAGCACCGCTCTATGCTGCCTTTTGGTGACTGTTCAACCTCAAGGAAGGAATGGGGCCCCCTGGGTGGCAGCGCTATCCCATTGGAAAGCACTCACTGCTAGGGGTAAGACACAAAGCCGTGCTGTCAGCCAGGCCCAGCCCCTTGGAAATCTGACTCTAGGCAATCAAAGCCTTGACACAGGGTGCTTGGGGCTGGGCACCTGCCTGGGCCAGAGGTGGGATTCACAGCCCCTCCTTCCCCCTTTTGAAGGCTGAGTGGTAAAGACCAAGATGGGATACTCCAGGCTCTGCCTGCCCTCTGCTGGTCACACTGGGACACTGCAGCCGTGACTGTCAACCCCCCGACCCCCCCCACCCCTCTCCAAGGACTCCAGCTCTGCCCCCCATGTTCCGCCCCCCAAGCAGCATCAGATTCCTCTATGTTTCAGAGTCACTCCCCAGGAGGCATCCCGGATCTCATCCTGGCCCCTCCACCCTGGCCACCAGCTGCAGGCCTAGGGCGGGGCCCACAGTTGGCTCCACAGGCATGGGTGGAATGGGAGCTCTTTTGGCTTTCCCCTGGCCTTTTACACCAGGAGGCGGATGGGGGAGCAGGAAGCAACAGAGACTTGGGTTTGCACTCCAGCCCCCACCCCCGTCCCCCTACTGCTGTGTGACCTCAGCAAAGGACTGACAGACTGCGGTGAATCTTAAAGAGTGAAGAGGAGGCCCAGGGGCACACATCGCCTACTGCTCTGGGCTGGGTCGGACCCCTTTCCCAATGCGCTGTGCGTTTCCAGCCTGGGTGTGACTCCGGCGATCGGGCCTCGGAGACGGCTGCCTCTGCACTGGCCCGGCTAGAGCTGCAGCCCTGGGAAGCTTCCCTGGACTCTGCCACCGCTGGTCAGGCAGCCCTGCTCTGGCTCGCACAGCCCCCAGACCCCTGGGGAAATGTATGACCGAGGGTTTGGCAAGGGGTTCAGACCTCAGATTAGGGTTTTCTCCCTCAAAGGCGCTAAACAGCCCTTTCCTCAAGATGGGTACCTGGGCTCTCTGAATCCTCCTGATTATTCCCCTTTCACAGATGAGGAGACTGAGTCACTTGCCCAGACCGCACACTCAGAAGTGACGCAGGCGGTCCGGACTTTCAAGCTCATGCTGTTAAGTACCTTGCCGACTCATCGACGGCGTCTTACCTGCTGTATCCCTACGTCTGAGCGAGTGATCGGGGCGGACGGCCAGGAGGTGGGGTCTGAGCAGGTGCGGGGAGCTCTGGGGGCACGCACACAGGCTAGGGGGAGTCAAGGCAGTTTATTGGCCCCTGAATGACCCCCCCCGAACCCCTCCTCCTCTCATAGCCAGCCCAGGACTGTGACGGAGAAAGAGACGTGGACAGACCTACAAGGAGAAAGGTCCCACCTGAGTGGCAGCCAGGCCGCCACCCAGGAGAAGAGGATGGCGAGGCAGGGGGCGCGCAATCCGGGCTGCCTGCTGCAGGTCGGGGTCCTCCTCCGATCCTCCCGGAGGCGCAGGCGGTGCTGACTGACACTGGGACAGCTCCGGGGCCAGGATCCTCCTTTCGGCCACCTGATCAGTAGCCACTGCAGCCCCTGCCCACTCTGCTGGCTTCCTGAGTCTGGGGGCTTCCGCCCTGGCCCTGGGTACAAGCTCCCTGCGCTCTGGGGAGTGCTTGGCGACCCTCCACCTGGCCCTGCCCTACCCAAGACATCATCGTAAGGGGCCCTGTCCGTCTCAGCCTGGGGCCCAGAGGCCCCCCCCGGCCTCGAACACAGAACATGGACTAGAGACTTTCACAGAAAGCCTCCTGGGGGGCAGGGGGAGGCGGCAGTGAGTCACTTGGCAGTTTTGAGAGGGAGGGGGTCAGCACCTCGGGGTAGAGGTGCCGGACCCTGCTTGCTTTGGTCTGGCATTGCCCGCGACCCTCTGGGGTGGGAGCTGGGGCTCTGGATCCAGCACCCGCTGGCCCTTAGAGGGACTCGGGCAAATCACAGCTTCTCCTCGCCTGCCTGGATGCGGGCATAGGCCTCTCGGTCCAGCGGGATGTAGCGGCCCTTCCGGGCATCCAGGTAGAATAGCGGGTCTTTCACGACTGTCGGGTCAAAGCCTTCCTTCCGAAGCTCTGTCTTCTGTAACTTGAAGGTCCCTGAGGGAGCAGGGAGGATGGGTCAGAGGGTGCAGGGCAGCGGCCTGAGCCTCGGGAAGCTGCACAGCAAAGCTGAAGAGGGACAGAGGAAGGGGGCCGGGGACGACACGGGAAGGGGGGAGGGAGCACAGCAGTGCACAGCCCCGGACGCTTTGGAAAGGCAGCTCCAGCTAATTATATCACGTACCACTGCTCAGAGCAGCCCTGGCGCCGCGGCGAGGGGGTGCGCTACCTGCCCTCTGCCTAAAGCTGGGGAAACTGAGGACCAAAGGGGGAAACTATCCCTCTAAGACCACACGCCCAGACTGACAGCACAGGGACACAGGGAGGGCCAGAGCCCAGGCTTTCCGTGCTCTGAGCACCTCCCAGGTACAGGCGTGAGTGAGCTCATCTCATCCACACAGAAATCCCAGGGGCAGGTGCCCCACCATAGTCGATGGATTCCACGATGTACGTGTTTTCAGCTTTTCACATCTCTGCAAGTTTCAACAGCAGCCATGTTTTCTTGGTTGTAGCTCATGGAAATTGCACGTGTCTTACTCAGAGGCGTCAGCCCACTGGACAGAGAAGACTGGCGCGGCGAGGCACACCCAGGGCCAACGCCACACAGCTAACGTGCGCCGGAGCCGGGATTTGAACCCGGGTATGACAGATGGCCAGAAATGGCCAGGTTCCTTCCTTCCCTGGAAGCACATGCTGCCGCCTGGTGGCCTGGCCCCTTCTCCCAGCCAGAGCTGGAGTCTTCCTCACCCCCCAGCTGAATCCAAAGTGGCCTTGTGACTTGCTTTGACCCATGGAACATGAGAGCTCGGAGAGCCCAGGCTGTGACGAGCCCTGCAGCTTCCACTCCAGGAGGGGGTGCTTGCCACCAGTGTCGTCTCTGCAGGGGGAGGAGCCGCACCGAGCAGAGGGGAGACAGCCCAGGGACACCCCCGCTGGACTGGGCCTATCGAGTAGGATAGCCATTGGCCATATGGGGCTCTACGCATTTAATCAAAATGAAAGCAAATGTAAAATGCCATTCCTCCAGCACACGGGCCCCAGGTCGCGCACTCAGCAGCTGCCCGGGGCTAGCGGCCGCGGTGTTGCTCAGTGCACACACCAGACATCGTCACCAGCGCTGCCAGCTAGGAGCCAGACAGGCAAGTAAGGACATCTTAGCCCCCTCCAGCCCCCAGCTGAGTCACAAGCGATGGCAGCTCTTCCACGCCAGCTGGGGCCGGCGGAAGAACCGCTCAGCAGAACTTAACCCTAAATTGCTGACCCACAATCAAGAGCAAAAAAATGGCTGTTTTAAGCACTGAAGGGAGTTAAGGGATGTTCTGCAGCAAAGCCTCTGAAACCTGAGGCCTCTTCCCTGCCTCTCTCTCTTGCAGTCAGCTGTCACCCAGGCCTCAGGAGCGCCCAGCCTCGATCACGAGCCCAGCACCAGTATCCCCATTAGACCCTCCTCGCTGCTTCAGGTGCTCCTAGGAGCCTACCACCTGGCAGGGGCCGCACGGGTCAGGGAAGTCCTTCCAGCAAGGCAGAGGTTGACATGATGAGCACAAGGGAGGTGGCCCGAGGCTGAGCAGCTGGTGAGAGGCTGGGGGTGGGGAGGAGGGTCGGGACAGTGCAGCAAGGACTGACTTCCTGCCCATCCGGGGACCCGTCCGTGGTCCAACAGACAGAAGGCCGGCACCGCCCAACTATGTGACTGTGGACCCACCACTCACCTCTCTCCTGGCAACACTAACAGCCCCTTGCTGGTCCCCCTGCTCCCCCGGGGCTGCCCGCAGCCCTGGCCCGCGCTCCACACAGCAGCCAGAGGGCCGTGCGGAACACGCACCTGACACAGGTTACTGCTCTACTCAAGCACTTCTGTGGCTCCCTGCTGCCCCCACATGGCCCAGGCCCAGAGTCTTCTGGTCCCCACTGGCCTCTCTGCCCACAGCTCCCCTTGGAGCTTCAGGGGCTGCCTTTCTTTCCTCTCCTGCCCAAGTGCCCTCTGGTCTTAGGGACCAGCCCCGAATGCCTCCCACTCCATTCAGGTCTCAGCTCAAAGGTCACCTCCTCCAGGGAGCCTCCCAGGCACCACACCCCGCTTCATTTGCTTTTCTATCAACTCAATCTGTATTCTCCTCTTTGCCCCTGGAATTCCTCATCCTGTCAGAATGAGTCACCTCGATCCCCGAGGCCTAGGAAGGAGCCTGGCAGGCGCATAGTAGGTTCTCAGCGAACGTTCGGTCCGCTCATGGGTGCGAGGGCCTTCTCTGTCTGAGGGCTCGGTCCACTCACTGGTCTACAGGGAGGTCTGTCTACCAATGACACAGCAGCGCCGAGGCTGAAGGGCAAATGACCGCCCCCCAGGTCTCCCCAAAAGGAGCCAGTTAGGGGCACAGGCCTGGAAGCTGGGAGCCGGAGCAGGGGAGGGGACGTACCCGTTTTGTGCAGCTCCGGCAGGAAGCGCAGGAAGATGGGGCGGGCGTACAGGGGCAGCTCCTTCTCCAGCAGCTGTGCGAAGCGCTCCAGGTCACAGCCGCCCACGGGGCTGGCCACAGCAGCCATTCCAGCCCGGCCCTCGGTTCCTGGGGGCAGCGGTGTGCACCGTGAGGGGCCGGTGGTGCCCCCTGGAGGTGCCTCCCCGCACACGCCTGGCGCCTCCCGCCGCCCCGCGGGTACCTGGCACTTCTACACCATACACAGCCACGTCGGCCATGGCCAGCAGGCGGCTGAGCGTGCCCTCCACCTCGGTGGTGGACACGTTCTCCCCTTTCCAGCGGAACGTGTCTCCCGTGCGGTCTCGGAAGTACAGGTAGCCCAGCTCGTCCATCACCAGGACGTCACCTGCGGGACACAGTATGAGGCAGGGCGGGGGCCGGCCGCGCGGGACCCTGGGATCCGCTTGACGGGGCGGGCTGGGACTGGGGCTGCATTCTTGGAAGGTGGGGGAAGCCCCTTCATTCCTCTCCACCCTGCCCCCCCACAAAGGGGCTGGTGCCCACCCACCGGTGAGGTAGGCCTGGTCCCCCTTTTGGAAGACATCCTTGGCGATCTTCTTGTTGCTGGCACCCTGGTTCAGGTAGCCGTCGAAGCGGCGCAGGGGGTCCTGCTGGATGATGCGGCCCACCAGCTGGCCCGGCTCCCCTGGGGGCAGAGAGGGTGGTGCAGCTGTGCCCTGGTGGCCTCCTCTCCCCGTCCCTGCCCCCAAGTGCGCCCTGCATCCTGATCTGACTTCTGTTCCCACCGCTTCCCAGAGAAACCCTATCCGGGAGTGGGGCTGGAGCCCCGAGGGCAGGGAGCTGCACCTGGCGGGTCCGTGCACAGGGGTCCTCAGAAACAGTAACATCTGGTCACGGAGCGGACGGCGACATGAACCATACGGAAGGGGGGCCAAGCCACATGCACAGCCTGACCAGGGCCAGCGCTCCTTGGGCCCCTGGCTCTACTCAAAGAGCTGTATGTTCCTCAGCACACACGACCCTAGGGCGACTCCAGGAGGTGGCGCTGCCACCAGCCTCACTGGCACACAAGGGGACTCAGGCACAGAGCTCAGGCGCCGAGCCGGGGTCCACCCGCGGTCCTCCGCACGACAGTGAATCAATGGACTGATGGGTAGAGGGGTTGAGGACAAAAAAATTAATGACGTGCGGGTGGACAAAAAAATTAATGACGTGCGGCCCTAAGAGAAGAGTGGAGGTTCAGCCACTGGTCAGAAAAGGACTCCCCGCGCACCCGGCCCAGGGCCATCTCTCTCGCGGCTCAACCTCTCCCGCTGACCCCGCTTCCAACCCTGGGGCAGACCTGGCTGGCAGGGAAGGCAGACGCCATCGGGCCCCCGGATCAGTTCCATGGTGTCCTCGTTGACTCGTACCAGCCGGATGGGGTACACAAAGGACAGGATGCGGCTGTTGAAGCCACAGGCCCCCACCTGCAAAGGCCAAGGTTTGGGCCTGAGACTGGACAGTGTGGGGAGGCCTGGTGCCCACACTCCCACAACTGCCCTGCCCCGGCCAGACAGCGGGGGCTCCGGCGCCCACACTCCGGCCTGTACCCCTCCCGCCCCGACCAGACAGCGGGGGCTCCGGCGCCCACACTCCGCGCTGCACCCCTCCCGCCCCGACCAGACAGCGGGGGGTCCGGCGCCCACACTCCGGCCTGCACCCCTCCCGCCCCGACCAGACAGCGGGGGCTCCGGCGCCCACACTCCGGCCTGCACCCCTCCCGCCCCGACCAGACAGCGGGGGCTCCGGCGCCCACACTCCGCCCTGCACCCCTCCCGCCCCCACACTCCGCCCTGCACCCCTCCCGCCCCAACCAGACAGCGGGGGCTCTGGCGCCCACACTCCACGCTGCACCCCACCCGCCCTCCACCGTCCCACCGCCCACCTGGCTGTCGAAGTTGCCCAAACTGCAGTTACATTCAGTGGCCCCGTAGAACTCGGCCACCTGGGGGATGTGGAAACGGCTAGAAAAGTCGGTCCAGATGGACTGGCGGAGGCCGTTGCCGAGTGCCATGCGCACCCGGTGCTGGTGCTCCGCCTCCCGGGGCGGCTGGTTCAGGAGGTAGCGGCACAGCTCCCCAATGTACTGCACGATCTAGGGGCAGAGCTGGTGTGAGGCTGGCCCACGACCGCTCTGACTTCACCTCCCAACTCCATGGGCCCTGGGCCTCAGTCTTCCCACGGGAACACCGAAATGGTGCCCCCAGTGAACGATCAGCCTCGGCTGCGAGGCAGGCGTCCTGAAATGAGGTCGATGGGTCACAAGGGCACAGGGACACCCATCCCCTGCCCTCCTCACTCACCGTACAGTTGTACTTGATACAGTCGTCCCAGAACCGGGAGGCTGAGAATTTCTTCCGGATCACCACCGTCATGCCGTGAAGTAGGCACTGCCCTATTCCCACGATGTTTCCTAAAGGCGGGGCATGGAGGTCAGGGAGCCGGGAGACCCCTCCTCCAAGTCTCCTCTTGCCCAGCCCATCTCCTCAAAGGCCCTTCCCCAGGCCCTCACACCTCTCCCCTCGTCAGACACCTCCCATGGCTCCCCAGTGCCTCCCCAGTGCGGGATCGAGTGCATGCTCCTTAGACTGTCCCCAAGTCTAAGGAGGGGGGTCCCCTCCAGCCCCCTGGAGCTGGCCCCAAGTTCCTGCTCCTATACCTAGAAGGCTGCCATTCAGCCAGGGGACCAAGCTAGCTCTCCTGGCTTCTGCAACTCACATCTGCCAGACTAGGGAGCACCTCTTCCAGGAAACCTTCCTGACCATTACTGGGCTCTGCTCTTGAGCTGAGCTCCTGCTCCTTGCCTGTCTCCGTACTCACCATGCCATTTCCTGTATTAGTCAGGTGAGTTCCCATTTTTTTCTTTTTTTTAAAGATTTTATTTATTTATTTGACAGAGAAAGAGAGATCACAAACAGGCAGAGAGGCAGGCAGAGAGAGTGGGGGAAGCAGGCTCCCTGCCGAGCAGAGAGCCCGATGCGGGGCTCGATCCCAGAACCCTGAGATCGTGACCCGAGCTGAAGGCAGAGGCTTTAACCCACTGAGTCACCCAGGCGCCCCATGAGTTCCCATTTTTCATCCTGCCCTAAATCCACGACGGACTTTAAGCACCTGGAGGGCAGGAACTCTAATCATTCCATCTCTGTTCTTCCCTTCCGAAGCCATAAGGCTGCGCACACCTGAGGAAACGAACTACCGAGCTGAACTAGCCCTGGTGCCCTGTGGGGCGCGGACACACACACCGTGAAACTGGTTTGGCCATCTTTGTTCAGAGGCCCAGTCAGTGGCCACATCCGAATCTGAACCCAGATTTGACTCCGCAGCTCACGCGCTCCTACCCACAAGGTGCTGCCTGCCAAGAGGGGTGGGGTTCCCTCCCGGAGCGCGGGAGGCTGGGAGGGCGGGCCCATTACCTGCAGAGTGGTAGAGGGGCAGGCAGTCGTAGACAATGTCGTCGGGCCGCATCTGGAATCCGTAGTACACCAGGGCGGCCATGCGATAATACCTGAGTGGGCACAGACAGGGCGCTTCGCAGGCCCCTGGGGAGGCAGGAGGAGGGGCTCCCGGGCTCCGCCCCCCAGCAGATGCCCCTTACCTGCTGTGCACCACGATGGCGGCTTTGGGCAGCCCCGTGGTGCCCGATGTGTAGATGTAGAAGAGCTTATCTAAAGAAAAGAGACATATAGGGGCTGTGAGAAGAGACCGCACAGGGCTGGGGAGACACTGGCTGCCGGGAGCAGTGTCCACATAGCTTCTGCACCGCAGATCTAGTCTCTACCCCACCCTGTGGCCCAGATCGGGGACTGTCACGATTGTTTCAGCAAAGGCTCAGCTGCCCCCTCCCCACCGCCCGCCACTGGCAGGAGGTTCTAGGAAGCCAGGAACACCCTGGGATGACTGTATGTCGTGTGTCAATCCCCTCACCACCCCCCATGCCTGCTGATGCCAGCCCCCTGCGTGTGAGGACACTAGGCTGACCCCGGCGGAGACCGTTCCCTCGAGGTGCTTACAAAAGCCCCAGGGAGACAAAATTTGCACATGACAGAGATAAAATGACCATGATGCCAACAAAGACTGGTTCCTGAGCACCTCCTGTCACACCCCAGCTTTCCACTCTCTTTTTCAAATGCCAGAGATGCTCCATAAAATCGATTCTGTTACCGGCCCCACTGCGGCGGCTGTGGGAACCGAGGTTCAGAGAGAAGGCAGCTCAGGGGCTTGGAACACAAGAGAAGTGGTGGGACTGAGGCATGAACTCAGCGCCGGCTCTGACCCCCCAGGCAGTGCAGCAAACTGGGGGCTCCACAAGGGGCAGGGTGGAGCACAGAGAGGCTGCAGGGTCCGAAGGCTGCCTGGAGGAGGGGATGGGGAGGCAAGGCAGCCCAATGCAGGGGGAGGATTCCAGGCTAACAGGGGCTGGCACTGAACAGGTGCCAGGTGAGTATTTAGAGGGTCTAGCCCCTGGCCCAGCCCCGGCTGAGATTCAGACGGCAACGAAGGCTTGTTCAACAAGTCAAAGATCGGGTTTTGTGAGCTCCTACTGTGCCTGGCATCTTTACGCACACTGGCTCTTCAGCCCTCAGTGTGACCCCACGGTCGCTGTCCTCATCTTCCCAGATGGAAAAAGGGAGGTCACTTCAGGTCACACGGAAGTTTGCAGAAGAACCCAGGGCTCTGGCCCTGGGCCAACACTCTGTCCTGGGCCCACCCGAGAACCCCTCCAGGGGGCAGGAGGCCCACCTGTGAAGCCCTTGTTAGGGCGACTGGGCAGGTGCTTGGGGGCATCCTCCAGCAGGGGGTCTAGGTGCTCTGTGCCAGCGGGCACGGCGCTGGCCTCCCAGGGGCCGGAGCAGAAGAGGCCGAGTGAGGGGTCCAGGCTGCCGTGGATTTCAAAGATGGCTGCAGGGGAGACAGGACCGATCAGCAGGCAGGCCGAGAACCTCACGTCCCCAGGCCCTCTGCTCGCATCGGGGCTGGCGTGCTGTCAGGGGAGACGGGCTGTGCACAGGGAAGAGGATGGTGAAGCACCCGGGTCCGGGTTATGAGATGCTGACGGGGGCAAGGGCTCCCTAGCTGCCGGCTGACTACCCAGCGGGCTCCTTACGTGCGCGCTCCTGCTCACACAGCCCAGGAGGCAGGCACCACCAGCAGCCCCTACATGAGAAGACGAGGCTCCAAGAATTGGAGGACCTGCTCACAGCCAGAATGTGCTGGAGCTGGCACTCTGAGCCAGCTCTACCGTACGCCAGGGTCTGCGCCCGCCCTTACACACTGTCCCATGCTCGTCTGCGGGGGCCGGTTAGAAGGGAGGTGTGGAGGGTCAGAGGTCAGCAGCCTCTTCAGAAAGTGGGAACCTTCCCTCAGGCTCCCCCCTGCACTGCAGCAGTCTAGATACTCACCTGTGCTGGGCACGGGCCAGTCCTGGCCCCCTGGGCTCCCCTTCTGCCTCCCTCTAGATGTGTCCAACCCTCCCCGCTCTCCCTGCGGCGCCCTTCCTCTCCCCGGCTCTGCATGTCAGTAGCCTTCCCCTCGGTCATCCCAGGCCACGGCATTCAAGCCCAGGATGAAATCCTGCCTCGGTGTGACCCTACACGAGCTCCTTATACCACTCTGAACGTCTGTCTCCTCATCTGTAAAGGCAAGACAGCCATCCCTACCTCAACAGGCTTTGTTGGAGAGCGGCTTTAATAAAGCACCAAGCTCAGTACTCTCAGTCAGTGCCCAGTGTGGCAGCGAAGAAAACATAAGCTCCGCAGGAGACCAGAGAATACGTTCTTGTTCTCATTTTATAGATGAGGCAGATGAAGCCTAATTAGTCACCAAAAATGGTTCCCATTATATCTGCGGGCTCGCCTAGCATCAGCCACTTTGTTAGCACTTCAGGCGAAGTCTCTTCTTGAAAATTATATGGGGCAGGTACTACAGTGAGGAAACTGAGTCACAGACATTTCCAGGCTCTTATTGGGGATCTCCAGCTTACAAGTGGCAGAGCCTCGGCTGTCTGACACCAGGGCTCATGGCCTCCGCCTCTGAGCCACACAGCCTCCCCCAGGCCCAGAAGGGGGATGCTGTGGTCTATGCAAGATCCCGTGGGCCTCCTCCCCTGACCCCACACCCCTGGGGCTCACCTGGGGCCATCTCACTGCCAAAGATGAGGATGCGGGCCTGGGAGGTGGTCAGGCAGTGGCGCAGGGCGTCCCGCCGGAGGTTGGTGTTGATGAGTGCTGCCTCCACGCCCAGCTTGGCCATGCCCAGCCACAGGCCCACAAACTCGTTGCGGTTCTCCATGAAGAGAGCAGCCACATCACCCGAGGCCAGGCCCCGAGCCTGCAGGAAGTTGGCCACGCTGCTGGAGTAATCATCCAGCTGGCGGAAGGTCCAGTGGGTGTCTGTGCCCTCAAAGATCAAGGCTGTCTTGTTGGGGTAGCGCTGTACCGTAGAGGCAAACAAAACGGGCACTGTCCGCTGCTCCCGCAGGTACCGCCGGACCTTTGCCTTCACCTTGAGGAGTACCATGCCGCCACTAGGTGGGAGCAAGCAAGGGAGCCATGACGGCCAGGGTTGGGAGTGGGGGTCCTGATACCCTGGCCTAGGTCGCTGTCCCACAGGCCCCAGGCTCCTGAGCCCAATCATTTGCAATACTGCCCTTTCCCAGCACCTGTGTGCCGGGCACTGTTACAGGCACTGGCCCACGGATGCCACACGGTAACACCAGGCACCCGGGCGATTACTCTGTCCCCAGTGCAGAGGAGGAGATGAGGCTCTGCAGGGCAGGCTCTGCAGGGCTTCCCAGGCCGAGATCAAGACCCCAGTCCTCTCTGGCTCCAGAGTTCAACACCTATGACTCTCAAAGCTCTGCTCTGAGTCTGCTGCTCAGTCAGAACCTTCCTGAACTCCAGGGTCCAAGTCAAAGTCCCGACTCGTTTAGGACCTCCCACGCACAGCCCCGTACTGCAGCTCTCTAGACCCCTGCCACAGTAAATAAAGGGTACTTTTGAGATCCGTTCAGCCTCCTTCCCTGCGAGCCCATCAAGGCTAAGGCTCCATCCATCCTGTTCACCACCTTGTCCCCTTTGCCTCACTCAGTACCGGCGCTTCACTAAATGTAGAATCGCTTGGGAAAAACTATGGAAAGAACCCAGATGTCCATTGACAGATGAATGGATAAAGAAAATGTGTATTTTCTTTATATATATTACTGTGTGTGTATATACATATATACACACACACACACACAAATATATATTTCTGTATACACACACACACGCACACACACAATTGAGTATTACACAGCCATAAAAAAAGATACCTCGCCATTTGTAGTGACATGGGTGGAACTACAGGGTACTATGCCAAGGAAAATAAGTCAATCAGAGAAAGACAATTATCATGTGATCTCACCAATCCGTGGAATTTGAGAAACAAGGCAGAGGATCACAGGGGAAGAGAGGAAAAACAACAAGACGAAACCAGAGAAGGAGACAAGCCAGAAGAGACTCTTAATTTTAGGGAACAAACTGAGGGTTGCTGGAGGGGAGGGGGTGGGAGGATGCGGTGGCTGGGGGGGGGGACATCGGGGAGGGTACATGTTGTAATAAGCAGTGGGTATTATATAAGACTGACGAATCACAGACTTGTACCGCTGAAAAAATAATACGTTATATGTTAATTAACTGAATTCAAATTTAAAAATAAATTAAAAAAAAAAAAAAAAAGAATCCCTTGGCAAGATCTTCTTTCCTGCCCTGCCTCTGCCACCTCTGACCTTCGAAAGCTTCCAGTTCCCTGACTTCTATGCCTATTCAGAGCCTGTGCCCTCTGGCTGGGATCCCCTGCTCCCATCACCTAGGGATGCCTCTCAACCACAGCCTTTTGTCCTCCAGGCGGCCCTCTCTGATTCCCCAAGGCCCTGGCCCGAAGCCACCTTTCCCTGCCCCGCCCTCCCACAGCTCTCTGCTACCACCCTTCCCGCAGTGGCCACTCAGTAGCTCCTTTTACAACCAATTCAGATGACAGGTGCTGAGCTTCTTGTCCTGGGAACGGGTCACTGTGCTGAGCACTGGGGACACCACTGTGAGCAGGGCAGCCAGGGTCTCTGCCTGCACAGTGTTGTTAGTTTAGGGATTTACTCTATCTCCTTCTTATCTCCCTGACCAGTCTGAGCTGGGCCCAGGACTAGGTCGGCCTTCCTCCTCCCTGGGTCCCAGAGCCAGCCTAACACCTGGCACACAGAGCTAGCACCAGGTGTTTCTGCTACGGGAGAGCCCTGCGGACAGTACCTGACTTTCTTTGGGGAGCAGGTTTTCCCAGACATCTGATATGGGGCCCTGCTCTGAACCCTGTGCCCTCTCAGACTTACAGACACGGACCTTCCCACGGAGTTCCTCTTCATTT